>CM035121.1:148979116-149486554 GCA_020205555.1 Panax stipuleanatus | reverse complement strand
CTTTGCACAAATTTTAATTTCTCAAATAAATAAATAAGTTCGACTAATGTTAAGTGTCTCAAATTTTGTGTGTCACTATAACATTAGTTAGATAAATTTAATATGATTGATTATGTCATAAAATATTATTAAAATAATCAATATTATGTTATTTAAAATTTATTTAAAATAAAATATTTGAGACTCCTAACATTATTCAATAAACTCTACCTTATACCCAAAAAAAAAAACAAAACTTGGAATTGGAGTCACGGAGACGGCTGACAAGGTATTGACCCAACCTCTTTTTTTAAGCTTCCAATTAATTATTTCTTGATCAATAAATGACCATCATTCCCAGCAGCCCAAGTGGGACAGATATTTATCCCACTTGTCTACTAGGAGTATATTAGATACATATTTTGATTTTTAATTTTTTTTATGAAAGTTTAAAATTTAAATTAATGAAGTTTTATTTCATTTTTAAAGTAACAAATATAGTTATTTTTTGTTTATAATTAGATTACAATAATTATAAATGTTTATACTAAAAGTAAATGAATTGGTACGTATCATTTTGTATCATAAAAATTGACCTAAGAAAATAAAATTTTATCTGTATTTTTGAAACAAAAAGGGTAATTACATTTGGCAACTCTCCACTCGGGAGTCGGGTGTATTATATTTATATAAAATAATATTATTATTATATAATTTTGAGTCACATAATATTCATATACATATATATGCATACTATGAATTTTGTATGACAACATATATATATATATATATATATAAATTTTATTTGATTCAAATTATGTGATAATAACATTATTGTGTTTATATATATCGTCCTTCAAGAATACATGTGTTAATTAATTGAGTCCCACTGTTCACTTGCTACGTACCTTTACTAATTTTCCAGAA
Source organism: Panax stipuleanatus (assembly GCA_020205555.1). NCBI lineage: Eukaryota > Viridiplantae > Streptophyta > Magnoliopsida > Apiales > Araliaceae > Panax > Panax stipuleanatus. The sequence goes on along the minus strand of CM035121.1, from coordinate 149,485,648 downwards.
TCTAATGAGGCAACTTGTGACACGTAGTGGACTTTTTCCTATGTTTATCTCGAATCTTGCGCAGCCCTATAGTATTATATATATATACAAATGCAAAGTCGATCATATATATATATATAAACATGTAGGCACATATTAAATACACAATTTTAAAAAATATTTTTTTGAATTGGGTGCATATTTTTTTGAATTTGGTACAAATGTATAAATCAAAAGAATATGCACACAATATTTTCTTGAACTGTATATTTAGTACGTGCTCTAAAGACACATGTTAAGAGGATCCTATATATATATATGGGTCCTCTTAACCTGTGTTTTTAGGGCACATACTAAGCACACAGTTCAAGAGAATATTCCCTTAAACTATGTGCATACTCTCTTAATTTTTATATTTATATCAAATTTAAAAAAATATACACATAATTTAAAAAAATATTCTCCTGAACAGTAATGTGCCGCATATTAAGAAATTCGGATATATATAATAGTAGTAATATATAGCCAAACTTGTAGGTGTAGCCGGGAGTTACTACAATTAATGAATGGTTCCCCCTTAGTAAGGGTTCTTTACATTAATATACAACATTTACTAAAAAATTACAAAAACAGTACACAAACAAAATAATTACAAAAAGAGTGCAATATGGATAAAATAATTACACCACGTATCTTTTAAACCCTGAAAAAAAATAAAAACTGTGAGACAGTTACTCGTTGCCATCCCAAACAAATCTATCAAACTCAGATATCCATATCCTAATCCTTCCATTCTTATCAACAAATTCCTCCGTACTACACAAATCCCTCCGTGCTAAACAAATCCGTGCTTTATCAACAAAACCCTCCGTGCTTTATCAACATTCGTGCTCTGTAAACACGAAGAATACTCAGGTTGCCTACAATCGTGACTCCAAGTAAACATCTACAATTTTTCACCGGTGAAAAACCCAGTCAGTTATGCATTAAGAATTCGTATGTTTCTTCTTTAAATTTGTTTAAGTTAATTTGGTTTGAAGTTTGATTTTCATTGTTTGGTTGCCCAGATCTGTATTAAGATTAAATGATCCCTAAGTAATGGTGCGTATTGATTTGATTTTAGTTACCACAAACTGTTGATTTGGTAGAAATTCGTATTTATAAATATTAAACAATTTGTTTACAATGCATTGTTAAATATGAAACAATTAATAACCAAATCAGTGATTTAATTACCTTTATATAAGTGTTTGTTTACCTATGTTTACTTGTTCAGTCTATAATTGGTAACCAGATCATGATACGCATTGATTTGAGTATGATCTGAATGCAAACAATGTGATTCATACTAATAGTTACCAATTAATTGTATTTTGGTTACTGTCATATAAGTATTTGGTTACCACATTCTATCGTTTTGGTTACCATTCACATCAGTGTATTTTTGTACTGCTTCAGCTTTTTCTTTTTTTTATTACATATATTTTGCTTACTATGGAATATCTATTTGGTTACTTAGCTTTACTTGTTAACTACTTAAATGCTTCCCATGTCATGATACGCATTGATTTGATTATTAGCTAAAGTCAAACAATGTGTTTCATATTTATGTTTACCAATTAGATATATGTTAGTTACTATATACTACCAATTTGTTTACCTATGTTTACTTGTTCAATCTATAATTGGTAACCAGATCATGATACGCATTGATTTGAGTATGATCTGCATGCAAACAATGTGATTCATACTAATAGTTACCAATTAGTTATATTTTGGTTACTTTCTTATAAGTGTTTGGTTACCACATATTATTGTTTTGGTTACCATTCACAGCAGGGTATTTTTTTGTACTGCTTCATTTTTTTCTTTTTTTATTACATATATTTTGCTTACTGTCGAATATCTATTTGGTTACTGAGCTTTACTTGATAGCTTTACTTAACTTTACTATATATTACTAATTTGTTTACCTATGTTTACTTGTTGAGTCTTTAATTGGTAACCAGATATGATACGCAGGGATTTGATTATGAGCTGAATGCAAACAATGTGTTTCATACTAATGGTTACCAATTAATTGTATTTTGGTTACTGTCATATAAGTATTTGGTTACCACATTCTATCGTTTTGGTTACCATTCACAGCAGTGTATTTTTGTACTGCTTCAGCTTTTTCTTTTTTTTATTACATATATTTTGCTTACTATGGAATATCTATTTGGTTACTTAGCTTTACTTGTTAACTACTTAAATGCTTCCCATGTCATGATACGCATTGATTTGATTATTAGCTAAAGTCAAACAATGTGTTTCATATTTATGTTTACCAATTAGATATATGTTAGTTACTATATACTACCAATTTGTTTACCTATGTTTACTTGTTCAATCTATAATTGGTAACCAGATCATGATACGCATTGATTTGAGTATGATCTGCATGCAAACAATGTGATTCATACTAATAGTTACCAATTAGTTATATTTTGGTTACTTTCTTATAAGTGTTTGGTTACCACATATTATTGTTTTGGTTACCATTCACAGCAGGGTATTTTTTTGTACTGCTTCATTTTTTTCTTTTTTTTATTACATATATTTTGCTTACTGTCGAATATCTATTTGGTTACTGAGCTTTAATTGATAGCTTTACTTAACTTTACTATATATTACTAATTTGTTTACCTATGTTTACTTGTTGAGTCTTTAATTGGTAACCAGATATGATACGCAGGGATTTGATTATGAGCTGAATGCAAACAATGTGTTTCATACTAATGGTTACCAATTAATTGTATTTTGGTTACTGTCATATAAGTATTTGGTTACCACATTCTATCGTTTTGGTTACCATTCACAGCAGTGTATTTTTGTACTGCTTCAGCTTTTTCTTTTTTTTATTACATATATTTTGCTTACTATGGAATATCTATTTGGTTACTTAGCTTTACTTGTTAACTACTTAAATGCTTCCCATGTCATGATACGCATTGATTTGATTATTAGCTAAAGTCAAACAATGTGTTTCATATTTATGTTTACCAATTAGATATATGTTAGTTACTATATACTACCAATTTGTTTACCTATGTTTACTTGTTCAGTCTATAATTGGTAACCAGATCATGATACGCATTGATTTGAGTATGATCTGAATGCAAACAATGTGATTCATACTAATGGTTACCAATTAGTTATATTTTGGTTATTTTCTTATAAGTGTTTGGTTACCACATACTATTGTTTTGGTTAACATTCACAGCAATTTATTTTTTTGTACTGCTTCAGTTTTTTCTTTTTTTTATTACATATATTTTGCTTACTGTCGAATATCTATTTGGTTACTTAGCTTTAATTGATAGCTTTTTAAATGCTCCCCATATCATTATGCACACTGATTTAAGTATTAACTAAATGCAAAAATTGTGTTTCACATTTATGGTTACCAATTAGATATATGTTGGTTACTATATACTTCTGATTTGGTTAACATTAACAATGTTGTATTTTTTTAATTGAGTCAGTTACTAAACGACGGAGATGATTCCAGTTGTGGTTTATTTCAACGGAACGTGGTCTGCCAGTAACCAATACAACAATTTTGAAGTTACCGGCCTAATAGTCCCTTCAACTTGTTCATTCTCAGAAATGAACAACTTGGTATGCAGTGCAATAATGGCAGACGCCAACACAACAAAATTGTCAATCAAATTTCAGATTCGAAGCGACATTCCACCAATCAGTATCTCAAATGAAGCAACCTTCAGATTTTATATGGAAGTGTGTAGAAAAACAGATGAACAAGGCAAATTTCCACTGATTATAGATGAGATATACAGCAATGGAGGAAATTCAATTCTGCAAAACTTGAGAAGTGAAGAAGAAAATAGGATGCAATCTGTAAGGCCAATCAGTTCGACACAATGGAATTCAGATCTTATACCACTGGCAACACAAGAATACCAAATTGCAACACAATATGCTGAGCAGCTTGCCATTGAAGCTATTGATCAAGAACAAGACAGACAACAAAACATAGGATACGCAGAAGAACAATATGATGATGTAATATCAGATCCGAATGAATATGAAGTAAAAGTACATCAAACTTACAGAGATAAAAAAATTCTATCACAAGCAATAAGAATACATTCAATCAGGCAGAATCGACAACACAAGGTTCAAAGAACAAGTGGTAGAGACTTTGTGCTAGTTTGCATAGAGGATGAAAAGTGCAATTGGAAGTTCAGAGCATCAAAGTTTCGAAAAACCGGTATGTTCAAGGTGAGAGAATTCAATGATATTCACACTTGTAGAGCTGACCTACTGTTGGGAGATCACAGACAAGTAAATAGTGAGTTGGTTAGTGAATGCATAATGCATAGGTTAACAAATTTGAAGAAAATATACACACCAACAGATATTGTAGAAGATATGATGACCAAGTATAATGTGTCTATGTCTTACCAAAAAGCCTGGAGATCAAAGGAGAAAGCATTGGAAAAGGTGAGAGGAAATCCACACGACTACTCGTTGATCCCTTCATGGTTGCACATGTTGAAGAAAACAAATCCAGGTAACGGTTGCAATCAATTCTTACATTTCTAATAAATAATTGGTAACCAATTTTACCTAAATTGGTTACATGTGTATGAAGCTTTGGCTACCAACTAGACTCTGAAAAAAAAAATAATGATTTTTTATTGGTAGTCGATATCTACATAAAAGGTCACTCTTAAATGGCATTGTAGACATTATACGCACCATATGTAAATGCTAATTAATTGGCTACCAGTAACCATACAAATTGTTACCATATTCTCCAAGTATGAATAACAGCTACTCCATACATTTATATTGACATTAATGAATTTTCATATCAGGCTCAATCACAGCCCTGGAGTTGGAAACAAATGGACGTTTCAAGTATCTATTCTTTGCAATAGGAGCATCTATTGAAGCATGGCATCATTGTTTCCCAATCATTGTACTTGATGGAACATTCATACAATCAACCTACGGGGGGACACTCCTCATAGCAAGCACCCAAGATGCAAACAGAAACATTGTTCCAATTGCTTTTGCAGTGGTTGACAGTGAAAACGAACTATCTTGGAGATGGTTTTTCGTCAATTTGAGAAAGGCTTGTGGGGTAAGAGAAGGCCAATGCATTGTTTCAGATAGACATGAAGCCATTGTACATGGACTGAACTTTGTGTTCCCCGATGTCATGCATGGTTCATGTACATATCATGTTTTGAAAAATATAAAAAACAGATTTAAAAAGAAAGGAGATGAACTCAAAAAAGCCTACAATGGGGCTTGTAGAGCTTACACTATTGAAGAGTTCAACCGACATATGGTTGTACTTGATGCAATTGATACTCGAATAAGGACGTATTTGGAGGAAGAGGTTAAGTTAGAGAAGTGCACAAGACTCCATGGCACTGTAAGCAGATACTCAACCATGACTTCAAACACAGCCGAATCTATCAACAATGCAATCAAAGGTATCAGGGAACTTCCAGTTACAGCAATGGTTGAATGCCTCCGTTGTATGGTTCAAAGATGGTATTTCAAAAACAAACAAGCGGCTATATCAACATTCACTACCCTTTCCACAGCAGCTGAGAGAACATTGCAATTTAATATCATTGAGTCAAAGAAACTTAAGGTTAGTGATGCACCTTTTAAATTAATACATGCATGTATACCATAAGTTGCATTTGCATTTTATGGAAACCTCTATAGTCATTACAGCTTGCATATATATGCTGAAAAGGTAACCAACATTAAATATGCCTTAAATTATTCAGAATTAAAAAACAGATTTATTATACATACTAACTACATCCTTAAATTGTGTTGTAGGTTGAGACATCAAACTTAGTGATTTTTACTGTTTACGATGTCACAACACATTTTATTGTGGACATGAAACAAAGGACATGCACATGCAATAAATTTCAGTACCACGAGATGCCTTGTCGACACGCTGCTGCTGTTATCAACAAAAGGAATTTGAGCTGTTACGAATTTTGCTCAAAAAACTACTCAAAATCAACTTTGGTAAACACATATTCAGCTTCCATAATGCCATTAGATGATAAAGAGAATTGGGATGTGCCAGAAGAAATAAGAAGCATATGTGTAAAACCACCAAATGCAAGAAGACCTGCGGGTAGACCAAAGATAGGGAGGTACAAGCATGGATCTGAAAACAAAATTCAAAACAAATGCAGCAGATGCCAAGAAAAAGGACACAACAGAAAAACATGTATTAATCCACCAATTTTACGATCAAAGAATATTTGATATAGTGCATCAGCAAAAAAAGGTTTAGTTAAAAAACAGTTGTTTGTTTACTTTAAGTAACCAATACACATTCATATGGTAACTTTGTTATTGATGTTAAGTAAACAATATTGCTTTACACAATAATGAATAAAAGTTTTGCATTTTTTTCAAATCTTCACAAATGAATAACTTATTACAATATAATTCCACGATATAGTAGTGACAATATTGACTAAATAAATTTATTTGAATAATCCAATATGTTTCATAAGAATGGTTGCCAATTAGTTATATTTTGTTTACTATCAAATAAGTAGTTGGTTACTTAAGTTTACTTGTTAAGCATTTAAATGATCCTCAGGTCGTGATACGCATTGATTTGCTTAAAAGCTGAATGAAAACAATATTTTTCATATTTATGGTTACAAATAATCTATAATATAGTTACCACATACTATTGATTTGGTTACCATTCACATTAGGGTATTTATAATTGGTAACCAGATCATGAGACGCAGTGATTTTATTTTAAACTGAATGCAAACAATGTGTTTCGTAAGAATGGTTACCAATTATTTATATTTTGGTTACTGTCATATAAGTATTTGGTTACTTAAGTTTACTTGTTAAGTATTTAAATGATCCCCAGGTTGTGATACGCACTGATTTGCTTAAAAGCTGAAGGCAATTTTTTTTCCATATTTATGGTTACCAATAAGCTATAAATTAGTTACGAAATACTTTTGATTTGGTTACCAAACACATTATTGTCTTTATAATTGGTAACCAGATCATGAGACGCAAGGAATTGATTATGAGATGAATGCAAACTATGTGTTTCATAAGAATGGTTATTAATTAGTAATATTCTGGTTACTGTAATGTACGTATTTGGTTACTTAAGTTTACTTGTTAAATATTTAAATGATGCCAAATTCATGATACGCAATGATTTGATTACAAGCCGAATGAAAACATTTTTTTTCAATATTTATGTTTACCAATAACCTATAAATTATTTACCACATATTAATGATTTGATTACCATACACAACCTATTTATTTGGTTACCATTCATATATTTCCTTTGAGGGCACGCCAGGGCGGGGGTAGCAGTGTATCGTTTTGGAATGGTTATCAATTAGTTACTTTTTGGTAACTGTTATAACAGAATGGTTATCAATAAGCTATATATTAGTTAATGTCATATAAGAATGGTAACCAATTAGTTATTATTTGGTAACATGACTTCCTTTCAGAAGGAAGCTAACCTTCCTCTTCATTACAATAATTGCTAATAACCATATCTCACTAAATACACAAACAACAAATTCAAGCCCAAACAGCATTGAATTGGAATCAACGAATAGCTTGGCGACACTGACAACGATTAAATTGGTGTCTTTCTATATATCCATGTGCAAATCAGTGACTGTTCATATATAATATCATGATTCATTATCTCAAAAAAAAATTAAAAAACCTGCAATCAGAGGAGAGTTGGTTGAATTGACAACCAGATACGTATTCACTCATTCATCATATGAATATTGAATATAACAAGCTCACAGTATTTTAACTAGAAAGATACTTTATTAAAATAGAATAAAATACATAATTCCATTAGCATAAGAATTCACTAATCAATAACAAGTCAGTAACCATAACAAATGGTTATGAATTTCCAAATAAAACCATGTTAAAAAAAAAGAAGAAAATAGATAGACAACCACTATTCTGGGACAAGTCTTCCTGGATATTCTCTATCAGAATCGTAACCTTCAAGTTGCTTGTTCCTAGCATGAATGAATAGGTTAACACATAATTTCTTCCTGTACTGGATGATGGGGAATGGTTTGATAATTTCGTCAAACTTTTTATGAAGAAAATGTTCCGCAAAACAAACCGTAAACATACCGCAATCACTGCAAAAACAAACAAAACAAAAAAACAAATCAAACCAAACATCATACTTGTTTGAATAGTATTGGAAACGAAAAAAATATAAACCTTACCCCTCGATTTGTTCAGGCAAACCTTCTGCAAACTCAAGCTCAATTAAATCCTGCTCCCCCTTCTTAATATACGGTTCACTAGTACAATCAATATCTGATCTATCCTTCCAGAACCCACATTTAGAAAATATTACGGGTAACATGAAGATGTAAGGATCACAGACATCAATTATTTTTGTTCGCATGACTGTCCTGGTTGGTTGCAAAGAATTGTAAACTACTAGACGTCTACGATGTACATCAAATATCAACAAAAACCAATGCTCAGGAGCTGTCATGTGAATTGGAAACAACACATAATCCACATCTACCCAAGGTGTGTTCACATCCATCAAATATCCACGAATGTATTCGACGACATCGCCTTCACCAGAGAGTATAGTCATATCTGAATTATTACGAACATGTTGACCATATAAAGAAGACAACTTAGCATGAAACCAACAATCGGTAGTAGTGACCCTGATCTTAATATTGGCAGAGTGTTTAGCCAATTTTCTGAAGTAATAGAAGGCAATGTTGATATGCTGTACCAACAAACAAACAAAAACTGAACACATATATAAGGTAACCAACTATAATTTAATGCAATATCAAATGAGAAAATCACCTTATAAAAACAACAAAATGGAATTAAGGGTAACACAACAGATTTTCACAAATCAAGATACTTACATCATGGTCAAGCCACTGACCAGGAGTCTTCAAATGGTAGAACCACATTTTAGATGATATTATAACAGAACCAAAACTGAACGCAGGTTCAATCTTATCATGATGTCCAGAGAATTTTTCAGTCCTTCAATGTAAAAGAATACAAGAAAAATAAAACAAATTATTATTTTTACAAAAAACTATATTATTGTGTACAGTAAGATAATGTGTGACGCGAAATAGCATACCTTTTCCTGTTATTTAACCCAATCTTGTACCATTGATCAAACAATATATCTTCAAAATGGGATGGCATACCCATGCAAACATTGGAAAATGCAGAAACACCAATTCGTATCTTTGAAGGAATAACATCAGAACCAGATGAAGCAGCAGAACCAAACCTCGTTGTGTATGGACTCCTCAAAACCGCACTCTTCGAAGAAGCACGAACCGGTCTAGCACAAGGTTTGGACGCAATCCTCTCCACTTCAGCACAGTGAATTATATCCTGAGTAGTTAAAATCATTTCATCAAGAACCGAACTGTTTTGTGCCTCGATTTTACCCACCTATATCAATTGAGAAAAAAGGACACAAATACAATTAAAATTAAAAAATGACTGAGCAGTAACATAAATAATATAATAAAGTAACCAATCCAATATATAAAGATAACTGATATTGAAAAAAACACAAACCTCAGTAGGAGTATAAACAACAATTTCTTTCCCAAAAGACTTGTTCAATATATCAAAAGCTGGATTGTCATCCTTCATGCCAACCTGTAAAAAAAAATAATCAACGACACAAAATTGTATAACAAATACAAAATAAACAAATGTGTTTAACCTTATAATAATCTCCACCACTGTAATCGCCACCCGTACCGCAAACATCATCATCTATTTTTAAATCAAACAGTTTTGAATCATCCGAACCATTGCCTACATCAGCGGCCTCATCATATTTAGCATCATCATCGAACCCATTACCATTATTGGGACCTTCCGAACCATCATCACAATCATTCGCACCGTTGCTAACATCAGGGCGACCATGTAAATGCTTTCTCAACATCTTACTAATGTCCCTGCAAATCTCAATACGAAAAACACGTAATTCTTCCTTCAAATCAGCACCCAACTCCTCAATGCATTTCTTAACTTCAACCAACTTCTTCTCCAAAGGGCTCACACGTGCATCGACAATATTTTTGACATCAGAAAGTGAAAAACCCAGATCTTTACCCTTTGTGTTATTATCCTCTTTTATATACTGCTCATTCGAACCACCATCATGTCCATGTAAAATTGAAAACCACCCAAATCCAACCGATCCATCTCATCAGCCTTAGGAATGAGCATTTGAATCTTCATCTGAAACAAAGTGTTAACATTAAATATATCACCTTTAAAATATTGAACAATCAAAATAAACAAAAAAGTACACGAAAAACAAAAACTTAATATTAGTAACCAAATGTATATAAAAAGGTAACCAAACATAATATAAATGGTAACCAACATACCTGTCCAGAACCAAAACCTATATCATTCAACTTGTCAAATGTAGGAGCCTTCCCTAATTCCTTCCATCTAAATAATCTAACTTCTGACGGATGATCATCAATACATATACACTGGTCTTTAAGAGTAATAATTGTTTCAAACAAGAAAACTTGGAAAACATATGGCAATCCATTCAACTTATAATATCTACAATAATTGTCCTTGTAAAAATTGTATGTTACACACCCATTCCTGCCCTTCTTTAACTGTCCCTTCACAGCAACGGATAAAGACCTCTTCATCTGTTCAAAGGCGATTTTCCCCCAAGGATAACTATCAAATTCACCATAAGATAAAAAATTAAGCAATACCTCATCAACATGATTTTCTAAAAAAGTAGCTAGTATGAAATTGAAAACCAGAAATATAACAGACATCCTGACAGCCTCCTCGTCATCATCAAATACAACCCCACGATATATCTTCCCGATACTAGAACGGGTAACAACCTCATCTCCAAAAAACTTTGCCACTAACTGATTTTCTCCTCCCTTGAATGCAGAAATGTCCTCATCTCCTTGCCCACGCAAACCAGAAATTAAACAAAATTCGGGCAACCCAAATCTTACCCTTTTGTCACCAAACAAGAACCACATTTCCCCCTTATTCCTCTGATAAACTTCTCTAACCAAAGCCTGATGGATTAATTGTGAAAACATTTGAGACACACCAACATTTATAAATTTTCCAAAACAAGTCAACTTAAGCTTTTCCAATTGATTTACAGTCAATTTCTTCATGATGACACTAGGCACCTCCATATCAGACCAATAAACGATTTTTGCAGTGAAATTGCGTTGGCGCTCACTGTAATATAGATCCCAAAACTGCATATACAATACATTACCACAAAAAAAAATATCAGCAGTATCCAGTTATAAAATAACTAGTAACCAAAACACAATCAGCACGTTTCCAAAAACATTTTAAACCACCTAAATTAGTGTGCAAAAAGTACTTAGTAACCAAAATATACTATAACAGTAACCAACACTGAAATTGAAGGGTATATAACCATTTAACAAATTTTCATTCATCATTAACCAAATATAACAGCACCATTTCCCAAAACAAATTCAGAAGTAGCCATAAACAACTAAGGATTCCAAATTTTTAAAAACAACTTAAATATCACACCTTGAGATGATTTTGCCGGGGGATAATATTCGCGCTAGAAATTTTTTCCCCAACTTCAGCTTCGTTACCATCTTTGTTTGCAGAATCTTCAAAATCAGAATCCGAATTCATTAATTCTTTGCGCACCTTTAAAACCTGTCTCCCCGATTTTTTATCCTTCAAAGGGGATTTAAAAAATCCCTTCTTCCCCTGCAGAGGGGACTTGACCACACCATCCTCCATACTTCTTTTTCTCTTCCCATCATTTTTCTTACCAACAACCCCCCTAACATTCTTCCTCGTATTAACCATCCTATACAAATCACAATAACATTAAAATAAGTTCAAAATTTTTAATCTCATATCCAACGAAATAACGCTGCAAATAGATGTGTAAATTATAATAAATAAAATATCCAATTTCTTGGAAACATATGAATTGAGGAAGTAGCATCTTACATTAAATTAATCTACAAACTAAATATGAAAAATTGATCATAAAACCACTCAATTAAACAAATAAAAACATAATTTTCTGAATATTCACAGTTAAAAAATATAGTGAAAAGGAAAAAAAGCCTCACAATTAATTTCTGTCCTAAAACTGTATCTAGTGAGGTTCATAAGAACCAAACATATGTTCTTTCTTACTACAACATTACTGGTACAAAATCAAAAATTGATGCACATATTCAGAGTTGGAACCAAATTAACACCCTTTCATAAATCAAAACCACAATGAATACCAAATTGGTTTCCAAGTTCCCAATTTTCAAAATAATGGTTTCAAACTGAAGAAACTTCAATAAAAAATTTATAAAAACGACTTCTAGATTGCTGTCATGAAAAGACAATGGTTACATAAACTAAACACACCTGAATCGGCGAGTGGAAGAGCGTCAACAATCACACCCAAACAAAGGAAACACCGGCAAATATGAAGATGAAGCACCGGCAAAGATGGAAAACGAAATAGCCTTGCAGAGCAAAACTCGATTTCCAAGTTCCCAAAAACCAAAATAAGGGTTTCCAACTGAACAATCACACCCAAAACAAAGGAAACACCGGCAAATATGAAGATGAAGCACCGGCAAAGATGGAGAACGAAATAGCCTTGCAGAGCAAAACTCGGTTTCCAAGTTCCCAAAAACCAAAATAAGGGTTTCCAACTGAATACTCTTCAATTAACCGGCAAATATGGATATGAAGCACCGAAAAAAATGGAGACGAAATAACACTTTCAGAGCAAAAATTGGTTTCCAAGTTGCCAAATACCAAAATAAGGGTTTCTAACGGGATACTTTCGGTTAACAAGTTAAAGACACGTACAAGTTAACAATTCAAAAATATATTACCCCTATAAACACGGGCCATATCAAAAACTCGTTAAATCATTGAACTAAAAAAAAGGGATAAGAATGCACAGTTTTTGTAAATAAAATATTGCAAATGCACTAATTTTGTAAATATTTTATTTATGTATTATTTTTATAATAATTTATTAAAATGTACTCAAATATGTAATTGTTCCTTAGTAATTTCCATTACAACCCATATTTAATGTAGGTTCGGCAGCCCAACATGGGCTGATATTAATTGCTGATTCGACTCAGCAGTTTGTGCATGTTCTTGCATTATAAAGATTCCTTTTAGGGGGATATTTTTTTAATGACATTCTAGCTATTCTTTTTCTTTTTCTTTTTCTTTGGCTTTTTTAGGGTACTTCTCAAAAATATAAAATATTTTATGTGTAATTTGAATACGTACAAAAAATACAGTCTGTACAATCTGTAAAACATTATTTCTTATATGTATCCAAATTACACCTAAAATACTTTTTTCTGTAAAAATTTCAGTTGAAATAAATAATATACATTTTTTGAGAGGTACTCTTAAAAAAAAAAAATCAATAAAATGTCACTAAAAAAATGTCCCTAGACTTATTGGCATTATAAAAGGAGTAATTCCCTTGGCTGATCAGGGACTTTAGCAACAATTAATAGTGGATAGATTATGAGAAAAAAAGGTAGTAAATGATAAGTGCAATATAAATTTGATAGGATAAACGATAAATACACTATAAAGTTGATTGAACAAATATAATTTTGTAATAAATATATTCAATTCTTTTACGGAGTAGCTAGATATATTTATAAATTAATTATAAAAGTATATTTCTTTGCATGTGTAACATATTACTGTATTTTATGAGTTTTAGTGTCCGAATTTGATATTATAAACCTTAAATCAAACAATAATAACAATAATAATAACATCCTATCCTATATATAAAATTAATTAAGTTGATACTTCGCCAATAAACCATCACCCATAACTATATGGCTTAAGGTACATACTTTGAATCTACAAAGAGTAAATAATGACTATATATAATTGTATTTTTTATTAAGTTAGGTATATATTCAGAAAAGTCGACATCTGTGAAGTTTATCCACTACAAGAAAAAAAAGACTAATTGTTGGGAGAGAGTGATGCAAATTAACAACTTGACCTAAAAACTTAATTAAGTCATTAGGTCTTGGATCCATTCACGTATATTTATTTTTCATTTTTTCATTATTTCTCCTATGTTCCTATGTGGGATTCCAACTTACTTATGATATCCTAACATTTTTTTCCTCACAAATGAGCCGCTCTCAATTGCGCGTAGTGTGCGCATACAGAAAACACTAATGTACATGTTTGAAACCCAATTTAACTCAAGAGCTTAAACCATTATAAGTTTTGGACTCATTTATGTAGATTAATCATTCATTCTTTTATTATTTCTCCTATATGAGACTCCAACTTACTTGTAATATTCTAACATATCTCCTTACCGTTTCAGATTCACTCGGACCCGAGGATTTATTGTAGAATCATAATTATAATGAATACATGGAAAATAGCTTAGGATGTGAGATTATTTAATATCATCTCATACCTGGTATTATAATCCCTACCATTTGGGATTAAAATTTGTTAGACAAAATTACTCCTAAACCTTTTTTTTAATATCCTATCCTATCCTTTCCGTATATCAGTCGATCTATTTTTTCAAAATAATATTTATTGATTATGTATACATCACTACCCTGCGCACCTCCACCCGTCCCCCACCCCCTCAAATTTTTTTTTTTTTACTGATTATGTATACACCCCGCACCCCGACCCCACAAAAGTTAAAAAAATAATATTTACTGATTATATATACACCACCACTCTACCCCACACCCTTACCCTGCCACCCCCCCCCCCCCCCCCCCACGCCACCCCCCACTTCTACTAAAAAAAAATTATTTTTTGATTATGTATACACCACCCCCCTGCCCACCCCACCCCCACCCCATCCACCCACCCCCACCATCCCTGCCCCACCCCCACCCCCACCCCCGCCCCCACCCCCACCCCCCTCTCAAAAAAAATAATATTTACTGAATAATATAACTATTTATTTAAAAGTTTTTAATTAATTTTTTATTATTTTTTGATGTATAAATAAGTTTAAATTATAGTTTAAAATATGCTATTATTGGTAAGGGTATAATAGTCCAAACGATATTTTTTAATCCAATCCTTTAATTAATCCTGAAAAAAACAAACATAACATGGGATTATTTTAAGTTATCCCATGAATAATTCTATAAAAAACAAACATGTGACTAGGACTATATAATCCTAAGATTAATAGTCTTGAATTATAATCCCATGAATTATAATTCTGAAATTAGAATCCTTACAAACAAACATGGCCTAAAAGTATTGGTTTTACAACAAGAAGTTTACGCATACGCATGGTCTGAGAAATGGTAGTACTCCAGTTAACTATTTTTGGCCGGTTTTTTTAAATTTAAAGATGACGTGTAGGAGAAATTTTTGGAGATGACAACGAGGAGAAAGAAAAGCGATGCTTTGTTGATTTGGAAGTTAAACTAAATTAAATTTAAATGTATGTGGCTTTATCTTAACAGTCTAATTCAATATTTTAAAACTTTAAAATTTGGAGTATTCTAAGAACTCTAGAGGAGCCTCATCCAACATCAAGCCCCTCTAGAGTTTCTAGGATACTCCACAATTTAGAGCTGAATCCTTACCCAAGCTTTGTAGTATATATTAATTTCCACGTTTTTTGTTACCCTAATTAATTATAGCTAGCTATCGGCTGCTGATCATTACAAGTTGATCAAAAATCAAGTTTTATATATATATATAAATGATCCATATCATTTAGCGAACGTAATCCATCGTCCATTTCTAATAGTAGTGAACGTGAATTTTTCAGTTCTAATATCCGCCGTTGATTTTTGTATTGGACGCTAATGATGGTGTTTGTCTATTTTTAATTTTTAGCAAGTATTTGTTATGGATCATTTCAATGTATAGTACTACAATCTCATGATTGAACTAATTGTATATATGGACTGATCGAGCAGGATAGCTCATGCGAATAGTTGTGTCTCAAATTGCAGTAGCCGTTCTCCCTTTGCCCTAAAATAGATAGTTTACATCGTTTTACACATGATAGATAATAAAGTATGATGATAAACTTGATATATTATATCCTCTCTATTTATAATAATAATAATAAATAAATAAAAAACCTACTTTGTGGGACAACATACATATATATATATATAAAAAATTGGACATAAATACTTTAGGGCATGATAGCTCATGTCTGCATAGAGTTTTTCTATTCTAACACGCCTACTCGGAAGGAGTAATTAGAAAGATGATTGGCAGACCGAGTCGTATCTATGTATTTATTTGTAAATTAATACTATATATAGTCCATCCATGGACCATGGTTGTACGTTGGGCCTTGGTAGAGGCAAATATGAGCACGTACCGGGCCGAAAAACATGTGAAGATTAAAGTCTAAACCACTCTCACAACATTACAAATTAAAATTATGAATGTCAACTCAAGTAGAGAATTAAATGGGATTTATTTTATTATATGTTTTTTTTGGGTTTAAAAAGGTGGTGATTTTGTTTAGAAGGAGGTTTAATTAATTAGGATTGATGGGCTTGAATTATATAATGAACAGTACTGCTTCATTTGTAAGAACCTGATGAGTAATTACGGTCATGATGCAAATGAATGCCATGTCGTTTTGAAGCTGCAGGGACTCTACTCTACATATATCTACGTACATACTGAACGAAGCATCTATGCACACATACACGTACATACACTCACCATTATATAATTTGAAAAAATAACATTTTGCCTGATCTGAGATTGCTTTCCAAGCAAACTTCAACATATATCAAAATTAATTCCTATGATCAATTAATGAATATATATATATATGCGTGTGTGTGCGCGCGTGGAAGGAAAATGGAGTTGATTGGCTGCACAACCATACCTCCTATATATGCATGCATTAATGTATGCTTGGAAGCCTTTGAAAGAATGACAAATTAATTACATAATACTGCTGCTTCCTTTGTTCCATAATATATGACATTTTAGATTATTTTATTTTTTTCAAATTATTTGCCGTTTTATATAATTTAGAAGAATTAACTACAATTTTTTTAAAATTAATCCTCATAAAAAAATATTACAGATAAGAGAAGGTATGAAAACGTTATTAATAGCAACGAATAATTTTTCATTTATAATCTCGACGATAAAAATAATATATACTTATTTTTAATTTATATTAAATACATGTTATGAATTATTAATTATATATATATATAATTCTAGCTAGGTACCATGCATTAGTTATTAGTACAATTAATCGGTGATGTGGAGATGAGGTACGTATGTATTCGAGTAGACAGTAGTACCAACTAGCTAGTCAAGTGCCGGTTAGTAAAACAAATCAAGTGGTTGCTTCGTCAATTGTTGGATGCCTAAAATCATCATGATAATGATTATGGAAAGGAAAGAATGAGGAAAAAAATAAATAAGATAACCATCATCATTTGATTAGATTCGAATAGAGACTACTTAAGTCAGAACTTAGAATGACCTCATAACGGAAAATTTATCTAGACGAACAATGCTACTATCACATAATTTTAGTGACATAAAGTTTATATACACACACATATTTGCGGGCCCTGCATGTTACGCAAAGTTCACAATATATATGTGCGTGTATGTGAGTATTATATAACCCAAAATTATGTGATAGTAGCATCATTTGTGCACCATAACATGCTTGCTACCTAGCAACCTGTTATTATCAATATATATATATATATATATATATATATATATATATATATATATATATATATATAATCCATGGCAACCGGTTGTCATGGAACTGTTCCCAGCAACCATGTTGTCAACCGTTGATCAAGTAAATTAAAGGCGGAGATTATGTTGGTTTTTATTCCGGCCGCAACTTGGAGTAGCGGCTTGTAGTGAATTTATTTGGTCAACCATCTAATTTGAATGGGCCCCTTGTAATAAAAACTCACAAACAGCTACTCACTCTAGCGGCTGATGAGGAAATTTTTGTCCCATTTCTCAAGTCATCCCAACAATATTTTTGTTATCATATATTATAATAATATTATTAATTATTTGATTTAATAATATTAATAATATTAATTATTTTATTTAATAAATAAAATTCTAAATAATATTAATTGAATTTAAGATGATAATAATAATAATAATAATAATAATAATAATAATAATTATAATAATAATATATTGTTATTGTTATTATTATTATTATATTGTTATTGTTATTGTTATTATTATTATTATTACTATTACTATTAATATTATTATTATTAATACAAAAAGAGTTTTTTATTTATTTATTTAGGAAAAACTCGACGGAGACATGAAAAGAGGGAGTTGGCGTTTTTAAGAATAATAAAAAAGAAAGGAAAAACACCCAATTATGCCTCTCTCTCTTTTTATTTTATTTTATAGGATTTAGGAAAAACTCGACGGAGACATGAAAAGAGGGAGTTGGCGTTTCCTTTTATATTTTATTTTTTTAATTAACTTTTTATTTGTTGATAAAAAAGTTAAGTTAAAAAATTACCACATGACATAATCTTTTTGTTGGGATATTATATAGATTTGAAGCAGACTCATTATTTTGATAATCAATCTCCATCAATAATAATGTTGTAACAAACAAATGTTATCAGCCACGTGACCGACCGTTGACTGACTGACTGACTGACTGATATTTATGCGGGTAAAACATCCTTCACTGTATTTAGCACTTAAGGCCCCATTTAAGTTTTAAGATAGATTTTGCAAATAAATTAGTAATAAGTTTGAAATTATTAGTATTTCAAAAACTAATAATTGTTTATGATTAATTGTTTCACTCCTAAATTCTCTCAAATTAAACACACGTAATGCAATGTGTGCCGGTTAGACTAGTTATTATAAAATGTGGAATCTCAATTTCAAGAAAGAAAAGATTATCATGCATCCAATTCTTCCAGCTATATATATACACACATTACTCTTCTATTTTGTCAATTTTTGAGATTTAGTTTTTATTTTTAATGACATATCATTACTTCTTAGACAATATTAAATATTGATGTTGCATGTACAACGAGCATTATGAAACAAAATTTGTATAAAAACTAAAAGATTGCAATGACTAAACAGGTTGTTTTGTCATATTCTTGTCTGAGTGTAATATAATATCAGACACACATGCTTAGAAGATAAAGCGAAGAGATGGGTAAACATAAGGGTGGTGGGGGTGTGTGTGTGTGTGTGTGTATATATATATATATATATATATATATATATATATATATATATATATATTAGTCATGCCTCATGCTCGTCATATTACTATTAATTACAATAACGACGAAATAAAATCTGTGGCTTAATTTGGACTCTTGCAGCGTCACTGCGCCTTATGATTGTGCTACTCATAACGTACGTTTATTACTAGTTTAAAAATAAAATTTTATGCATATAATGTTGAAACAAATTAAAAGGAATACTTACTCTATATTTTTAATTTTAAAACGATGAAACAGAGAAAAATAGAAATGCATGCATGCATGCATGTATGATTTAGTGGATCGTTTGGAGCTAGCACTACCTAGGTAGCTAACTAACTACTACTACTACTTAACTAGATTGGTCATTTTAATTTGTTACAATAATATTAATTACCTCTCTCCGACTCCTTATCTCTCATAACAACATTTAATTATTACTTCTAATTTGTAATGTCAATGTGTGATCATGTGGTGCTGGCATTGCCTAAAGTTGGTCGTCCTGCAATGATCATTGAAAAAGTTAGACATGTGCTAGTGGCCAAATTCGTAACGGTTTTTAATTTAACTTTTTTAAAAATGAAATTATTAATAATAAGCTTTAAGCAGAGTCATGTAAAAAGAAAACTGGTTACACATTTTTCTTATATATAGAGCAACTTCTCAGATTATTCGATTATTTAAATAAACAAATTCTTCATGCCCAAAATACACCCATGATCTTAATCGCGAATTATAATGAAAATATTCCCTCTATTGTTATAATAAGCTATTTGTAAAAATTGTATTATACATAATATGTTAGATTATTGAATGACCTGCTTACTTTATTAATAATCTTTTTGTAAAAATTATAGTGAACCTGATATGATCTCAATGATTGAATAAGCAACTTTATTAAATTAAGATGGAGAATAATCAAATAAGAACAAGGTGCAGCAAACATGCATGGCAGCATATATAGATCATGTTTGATTACACATGCAGTGTTTAGAGTGTTTTAAAGATTTTATTCGTTTAGAAATAATTTATTAAATTGCAACTTATTTTAATTTATAAGGTGTTCTGTTTGGAGGTACAAAGCTGCAAATGTACGTAGCAAAGAGTATTTTAATCCTTTACCCTCCCTAGCAGCTCATCATAAAAGATGTACAACTATAATTCTTCCCCTCAAAAGCGTAATGTACGTATGATGTCTCCGACCCCGTCCTCATCGTCTCTCTTCCATTGTTGTCGTTGAGGCCCTCGAGGGTGGTTGCACAAGAAAAACGAGTGCGTCTTCTGTGTGTGTGTGTGTGAGAGAGAGAGAGAGAGAGAGAGACAGAGAGAGAGAGAGAGATTCTTTGGGGATAGAGCGGTGGTTTCAGGGGTGCTTTTCTTGAAGATTTTAAGGTCGAAGGTCATAGTTGAGATGGAGGCCTGTCCCCTGCTCAGACCCATGGGGCTATCCCCTGTGGGTCCTATTATTATATTCTTCTACCTATTCTTGTGGCTCTCTGTATCTCTCTCTCGGCTTAGGTGGTTAGTTGTTTTCGAAGGTTAGACCCCTCCCGAAAAAAAAAAAAGAAGAAGAAAAGAAAAAAGTACACTAATGGCCATGATACCAAATCTTCTCATGTATTTTTGGACCCCTTTACATTCCTGTCCTACCTGACCAAGCCCACGCCATGCACCCCACCCCACCTGGTCACCCCATATATATACTCAGTGCATTGCATGCCTTCTTTAACATCCTTAATCCCACTGCTAGCTAGCTAGCTTATTGTATTTATAACATCTCTCTTAATATGATCCAAACATATTTATAACTACTGTTACATAATTTGAAACATTTGACCAGTTAATTAATTGAATCATGTCAGAAGACATGAATTTAAGTGTAGATGGTCATTCTCGGGTCCCTCCGGGTTTCCGATTCCATCCAACTGAAGAGGAGCTTCTGCACTACTACTTGAGGAAGAAAGTGGCATACCAGAAGATCGATCTCGATGTCATTCCTGATGTTGATCTTAATAAGCTCGAACCCTGGGATATTCAAGGTACGTTACATACATACAAACATACCTACCTACTACACCTATCACCTTAATTATGAATATTCCTATATATATACCTCTTTTACGTACTAATTATAATGCTCATCCATTAATTCATGACACCGCAATCAAATATTTCCATGCATCTTGGCACAGAGAAGTGCAAAATAGGATCCACCCCACAAAATGATTGGTACTTCTTCAGTCACAAAGACAAGAAGTATCCAACAGGGACTCGGACAAATCGTGCCACTGCCGCTGGATTCTGGAAAGCAACGGGCCGGGATAAGGTCATATGCAGCAGCCTCAGAAGAATCGGGATGAGGAAGACTCTAGTGTTTTACAAAGGAAGAGCCCCACACGGACAAAAATCCGATTGGATTATGCACGAATATAGGCTCGATGACAACACCACTAACCATCATGAAACCACCACTGTAAGCCTTTAATTTCTCTGCCTCTTTTCTCTAGATCTCACACACATGCACGGCGGGAGTTTTGATTAATATTAGCTAGCTAGCAAGCTAGCTAGCTAGTAAAGTGACAGATTGAGTCTTGAATCCTGCAGGAGTCTACTAGTTTAGTAGTAGGAGAGTACTCGACTAGTGCAGAAGATGGGTGGGTGGTGTGTCGGGTTTTCAAGAAGAAAAATTATCACAGGGCGCTCGAGAGCCCCCAGAACTCATCCACCATGGAATCAAGGAGGAGCCACATGTACTTGACTGGTTCCGCTAAAGATGAGGGCGTTCTGGATCAAATACTTTTGTACATGGGAAAATCTTGCAAGCAGGAAGATCACGGAACAGTAGTCAGCAACAAGAATAATAATGTCACTAGTATGCAATCTTGCAACCCAATCAACAACACACTAGCAGCCATGATCACTAGTACTAGTGCTGATGAATTAGTCCATGGTAGATTTGTGCATCTTCCGAGACTAGAGAGAAGTACTAGTCCAACCATTCCATCCCTACTACGTCCCATTAATCATGATCAGGATTCTACTACTTTCAAGTCTCTTGGGCCATCTATAGATCATGAGGAGGTGTTCTCAGGAACCCAAGCAAACACGGTGGATGACCCAAAAGATAATGGACTAATTAACGACTGGGCCGCACTTGACCGGCTGGTTGCTTCCCAGCTCAATGGCCAAGCAGAGACACCCAAACAATTGTCCTCCTGCTGCTATGGTGACCATGACGACAGCGACTTCTGTTTTTCCAGCTTTGATCATCATGATTTGGGACATGAGTTGTCAAACCCAAGTTGTAATCGACTAAATCAAGCTTCTCAGGTTTATAACAGCGAGATTGAACTGTGGAGCTTTGTTCGGGCGCCGTCCTCCTCCGACCCCTTGTGCCACTTGTCTGTATAACAGATGTATTCACATTACCATATATACTCTATATAGCGTGATTGATTAATGTTATATAGTACGTAGTGATTGTACTTGTTAGTATTCTATAAGTAAAAGTGAAAGTCAATAAACATACTTATTACGGAATTATACGTACCCGGGGCCGGTTCCGATCCCTCATGAACCATAAAAATGTAATGTTAGTACGTATTCTATAAATAAATATAGGAAAGTCCAAGAATACATATGTTAGTACGTATTATATGTATGCGTATATACGTGTGACGAGATTGGGGTAATCAACCATATCTCTGGACTAGACCCTCGCATGTTAGCTAGGGAGGGTGGTTGTGTTGATGTCTGAGTTGAAAAATGGAGCTTGGCATTATAAAAACATACACCACCATGCAATTAACTTTACAGGAGATATACAGAGGACTACTTTTTGCAACAAAACTTAATTGGTTGGGTCGTTGGTCCTACGGGAAACGGGGAAAGTAGTGTGAATCAACTACCGCAAAAAGAAGAAGAAGAAGAAGAAGAAGAAGAAGAAGAATCATGCATGCATGCTAGCTAACTACTTAATTATAGACATACGGTGCATGCATGGTGATGCCGATTCACGACAATTAATTCCACCAACCGAACCGTAAAAGTATACCAACTTTTCCTAAAACAAACATTCGAAAGTAAGAATATTTACTGAACATAATACAATCCTCCTTAAACACGTACGTACGCCCTTGAAATGAATGATTGTCTCACAATATGCATGGAGTCTATTTGTTAGTATGTAATAAATAAACCTGCAGTAACTTTTATGTAAAGCAATTCTACTGGAGTATTTTCCTTGGAGTTGAAAGTAATTAATGCGACCATTAGATCAACGTGAACTCTAAACCTCACAACTGTTGGAACTAATTGTACGCACTTTGCGCGTACGTGATTTCATAGAGAGCAATCTAACAATTAATTACGGAATATGGAGTATGAAGTGGAGAGCTAAGACATATATAATCAAGAAGAACTTAATTTTGCCTTCAAAACATTCCAAAATAGACAAAGTGGGATACAAATATTTGGAGTCTAGCTTGTGTGCATGTATGTATAATTTACAAGCAGCAGCTAGCTACCTACTGATATAACAGGCAGGGAAGAGAGAACCCTTTTTTTTTTTTTTTTTTTTTTTTTTTTTTAATTTCTATCAGACAGGAAAAAGATCGAAGTATTATTTGTCCCAAAAATAAAAACAAGGAAAGTGACGGACGGACGGAGGTGGTATATAATATGGTAGGTGGAAGAAAAGACGTTCATGCTCGTCTTTGTCATGTTTTTTTTGTATACCATGAACGTATATTCCATCAGTCATATATATATATATATATATATATATATATATATATATATATATATATATATATATGCCAGCAAAAGTGATGTCATGTTGGTATCATTCAATATATATATATATATATATATATATATATATATATATATATTTGTGTAGAGCAAATTAAAGTAGTTGATCGATCAGTTGCTGGGAATTAAGGATATGATTTGCATTTCTCATTCTTAAGAAATAATTTTGCCGCTGAATTTTGTAGTAGTAGTAACATGTAGTAGTAGCTAGTGGGTTGAAATGAAGGGTGGATTCTCCTGGGTTTGAAATGTATTTTCGTGGAACCAAGATTTGTAGATCAACTCGCTCGCAAAAGCAAAAGAATAAAACCTTTCTTCTAATCAATTCAGTTGGTGAAGCTGAGAGCAACGATTAATACAACAACAAGAAGAGAAATTATGACGATGAGAGGGGCCCCAAATTACATCCCCGCGCAAGGTTTTACCGACAGACCCCACCAAACAAAAGCATAGGATTAATTGGCTCCATATATCCATCTATGGAAATAGCAAGCCATACATCTCTGTCTCTCTCTCTCTCTCTTTCCCTCTCATCATCATCATCATCTGGAAATTAATTAAGAAAAATAAATGTACGTTCAGGTGTCATACAAACCAATATCAAACACATCCCTTAATACACACAACAGTCATAGGTTGGGTCATCATCGTCATTCTATATATATATATATATATATATATATATGTTTTGACGTTCAATTTTGCAATACACTTTCTGTAACAATCTATGCCTAAAAAAGCTCGACTGCCACCCAAACCTGCTTACTTGACTTGGGGGTAGTTTATCTTTTAAAAAGCCTGCCTCGTGAAAACTTTAACAAACCATTAAAATAATTCAAGTTTGAACAAATGTATACAAACTTCTTTTTGACAGCAGGTTCCACCAGTAACAACCCCAATTCCCGCCACAAAATTAATAGCCAGCCAGCCTCAATATTACTCACTATACACTGCATCTAAAAACATTAACAATTATAAACTACACGACGGCCTAATTAAGGAGTTAATTAAGTAGGAGAGCTAACAAGTGCCTCTGATCATATCTCCGAATTAAAAGTGTGAAATTAGGTTTTAATTTAAATTTCTATTGGCGCAGAAGTTGAAGCGGGAAATTCCCAGCTTAATTAGGGCCCTAAGAGCCTTTTGGTAACAAATTCATTGAAAACTAGCTACCATCTAATGCAAGTTTTTCTCCTTATCTGCATCACTCTCCTCTCACAGTCAAGTTCGTATATCTCCACAAAGTGGAAGAACTTCCTTAGAATTTTGGTTTTGCCAGTCAACAACATTCTAGCTAGGGTGTAGTAAATGAACAAGCAAGCCCAAAATTGAACAAAAACTGTCGGAATCAGCAGAAGCAATTTCCTTGGTACGTTTCTTCTGTTTACCAATTAGTGCCAAAAACATACAAGTATAGAACTCATCAAATCCGCGCATTTTCATCAGATTATGATATGCCAAGGTATCGGTCATCGATTTATGTCATCAGTATTCAGCAATTTAACAGAGATTTATTTAACACAACATGTCATGCTTGAGAATTTATTTTGAAGCAAGTCCAAGTAGCCGCCATCCATCATGGACTCAAATCTGCTAGTTAATTTAAACCAGCGATGACTTAAAAATAAAATTATCAAGAAGCAACCTCAATGTTTAAAGTTGACCCTTAAGAACGCATCTTGTGATTGAAATGACAAAATTAATTAAACCATTTAGTCGTGCATTCATGAAGAATTTATGCCTCGTTACAGTATTTCAATTATGAACATCAAGAACACAACAAAACAAATAAAAGTAGGAAGTCTGGAGCAAATTCTAGTGTTACAAAAGGTTCGCCAGATGTGACCAAGGATATATACACACTTCTTCCGGTAAAAGATCTTATTTTAAAACACAACCAGACATGAAACTGTTTAACATGAAATTTCAAGTTCAATGGTTCTGTGAATTGCTTAAACAAGAATAAATTTGGTACTTCTAAACATAGTTTACATAGTTGACACAACCCCACTGCGAGTGGTAGTTGACCACCAAGACGTCTACTGCCATTCTTAACGACTACTTTTGGGTTTTTATATATAAATTTTTATTGTCCAATATACTTTTGAAGTAAAATAGATGGTATAAATTTATAGAACTCACTTGCAGTCTTAACTAGTGTTAATGCATTAAATTCTCTTTTTTAAGTAGCAAAAATAATAAATTAGAGCATCTGTCACAAAATAATACCGCCCTGACTTAGATTTTTTTAACTTTCTTCTTTTTGTAACATCATATGCATCTGATCATTTAACAAGAAGCAGAGAAGGTAAACAAATATAGTTTAGTATCATAAGATGCATCAATTTCAAAAGAAACAGAGAAAGTAAAGTATGTAGTTTATTCAATTAGAGAATATAATGCAAAAAGATACAAAGCTGACTCATTTTCGATGGAAGATTAAAAGGATTCTACAAACAAAATGGAAAGGAAACAAAATTCATCCACCATAGCATACTTGTATTGCCTAGATCAAAAATATTTAGGCATCTAATAAACTATTCTTTTAATAATAGACAATATATAGTTTGCTTCTTTGTAGGATCTTGGTTGTATATAGTTTTGTAACACCGTTATGTGCTAATAACATATTTAATCCTTGGGCTAGAGTGAAAAGACAAAAAAACAAGTCATTTTACCAGGAAAGAATTTGGGACTCAACTGAGACAACTGTTTAACTGAATTTGATTTTGTCAGTGGGTTATGCTCCTACTCATTCAAGGTTCATAATTTTTCGATTTTGAAACAAACAACAAAACTCATTCAAGTTCAGAATTTATTATCGATTTTGAAACAAACAACAACATTCTATGACCAAGATATTGTCTTCATCAGGTAAAATATATATACATCTCTTTCTCGACTAAACAGGAAGTCACTGGAAGGAAATATCAGTTCAGTGAATTCAAAAGCTAATATACAGAGATATCTCAATTGAGTGCTATTAAGAGTCAATTTCCAACAAGTCAGTGTTTTATTGTTAATTCTTTAGTAACTGAAAAATCACAGCAGATTGTATTAAAAAATCCTTGTAACAAATTCTGAGTTCAAGCCTTATTTGGCTTGACTGATCCAGTAGTGGATATGGTCTGTTCAAAGAGAGCTTTCAAGGTTGCAGAGGTGCAAATGGGCAGTGGTGTCCATCCGAGTGTGAAACGTCTTTGAACAGGGAGTTTTATTTTTGTAATTATTTGAGTTTTGAAGTAATAAAAAGAGTCTTCAATACCAATTGGTAATTGGTATTGGACGTAAATTAGACCACTAGATAGAGGGAGGGGCTGAACCAAGTAAAAATCCTTGTGTGTGGTTTGTTATTTCTTGTGGTTTGATTGTTTGAGTCTCACTTTGAATCTAAATACATTCACATAAAAGTATCCTGCTTATAGAATAAAGTGTACTAATCCACGCACTAATTCACATACGTTTCACCTGTCTGCATTATAACTAAAATATAATTTGCTCTAATTCAAACACTATCTTTCTTTGCTTTCTCCTGTCTGCATTATAATAAAAATAGAATTTACTCTAAAGCAGACACTATAAAACACTAGTTCCACTTGTTTGTTTTAATACTGTAATAGAAAATTAAAAATTAGTCATTGTTAAACAAATTTTAGTTTAGACACATATTCACCCCCTCTAGGTGTGCATATACATAGAATTACAATAACCTCAAAATAAGTGAAACAAAAATTTAAGGGTTGAAGAAAAGAAAAGAAAAACTCACATGATGAAGAGAAATATTTAGGCCAAAATCACCAACAAGTTCTTTTACTCGGTTAATAGAAATTTCCGAAGAATTATCTAAATTATCAACCACAAATTGTCTTGTAACCCTCTAATAAAAACTGAAGCACTGCATGACTTTCAGTATATCATGCTCCTCCTTTCACCATAATACTCTACGACGCCATTATAAACAATTACAATCCTAAATAATTTTCTTTAAAAAAAAACATATTTATACATACGTATGTACGCAGAATTCTGTATATAATATATAAATAAAAAAATTATAATTATAATGTGTTCTTGATCTGAAGAAGAAGAACATAACAAAATGGTGATTTCAAATCAAGAGTCATTTGAGAGATTTATGAGTTTAGAGAGAGAAAGTAAACATGTTTTTTTTTTTAGTTTTCATTGATTCACAATCGTAGAGTGAATCAATGAAATTGTAGAACCCATCTCTATTATTTGGCATCCGCAATTTAATACTACAAAGCCTAGAAAACTAAAAAAAATTGAATTTGGCCAATATGATGTCATTTTGCAATTAGCCAGCTATACTTAACTTCGGCAGTTTAATACTGTCAATATCGTTTATCGTTTTCTAATTGGTTAGTCATACCTAACGTCTGTAATTTAATACTGCTGACGGGAGACTTTTACAAGGAGAGTAATTTTGATATTTGTCCCGTCCGCAGTATTAAATTTCAAAATATTGAAAACTTAATTGCGGACCAAGGCTAAATCAATCGTTCCTTATTTGGATGGACAAATAAGCAATGTGTACAATAGCAACTACTCCTATTGACCGAATCAAATAAGCAGCTAAGTTAATGCTTAACAAGATACGCATGTAAAAGCAATCATCTTCGGGCTTCAACAGAGCATTGAACTCGTGTCTTTTTTATTTTCCCATATAAAGATTCTAAATTACAAAAGCACAAAACACAACTAAAAATTTACATTTTCAAGTTAAGATAAAGAGGATTTTAAGATACCAGCCAGATATTGACGAGGAGGATGGAAGATGGAAAGAGCACTAGTAGAAGAGAGCGAGCATTCAGCTACAAATGGGGCAGACCACCAACCCATTCTCATTACAATCAGAACACTTGACCACCAGCACGTTATTTTGCTGCTTTTTTGGGCCAAGAATATTCATCTCTCGAGCTTTCTTCACCAGCTTGCAACTCCCATTACACCTAAAACAGGGCAAGAACCTGACACCCCCACAACCCTCGCACACATACCCACCAGCACCGTAATTCAATTTAGGCAATCCATGGACCAAATCTCCAAAATACCCCTCTTCTACCATCCCCATGACCTCTTCAGCTCCACCCACATACCTCCCCTTGACAAACACCCTCGGCGGTACCGAATCCTCTTTGCCCTTCATTAGCTCCCTCAGCTCCTCTTTGAACCCTCTATCCATGGAGATGTCCCTCTCGCAGATGGATACCCCAAACCCTTGGAACGCCGCCCTGACCGCATTGCAGGCTTCAAAAGTCTTCCGCACTCCTCTCAACGTCGTCGTATAGATCACCACCCGGTTGTCCCCGTTGGGCGGGCATAGCTTCTCAAACCCATCCAAGGAAAACTTTCCGGACGGAGGCTTGAGAGATGACTTGGAGAGTGGAATGAGGAGGTTGGGGTTTGAGTTTTCGACGTCGATGATGGAGAAGCGTTTGGAGGGAGAGAAGCGGGAGGAAGTGTCATTGGCGGTGGTGGGGTCGAGGAGGCCAGCCATGAGCTCCCAGGAGTTGATGATTTCTGGTGGGTCGGATCGGAGGAGGGATCTGGTGGGTGGTTCCAAGGTGGAAGTCTTAGCGAGGGAGAATGGAGGAGATGGCGTGGGAGGGTCCAGATTGAGGAAGCCATAGGTGGTGGAAGTGAGAGAAACTATGTGGTGACCGAGAAGGGCTCCTGAGCTGCCACCGATTTGGCTGAATTCCTGGTCGTTGCTGAGCAGAGTCGACGAGACGCAACCCATTACTAGTCTATTTTGATTCAAAATTGGCAGAGAGAGAGAGGGGGAGCCGAAATTTAATTTTGAAATGAATATGGAGTAATAAAGTGAGTATTGCAGTTCAAGTGTAGTTTAATTAATACAGTAAGATTCGGTTTCAGTTTTCAAATCGAGTGGGGTACTGTAGAACTAGAACAATCCGTGAGTTCAATATGGGGGGTTTTACCGCTCAAATTTTTGAAACCCATAAATAAACACACCCACACACTAATAATACGCTAGAAAGAGTAAAGAGGGGCTAGTAATGCCTAGTGCTATAGTTTTATTACTGTTATCGGTATAAAAATGACCTTTAGACACGGTTGAGAAAAATTAAAGAGACACGGTAGTAGTAAAATCTGTGATAATTTTTTTTTTTAAGGATAATGGTCACGGAATTAAGTAGTCAAGTTTAGTTACGATGATTCACCATGACTAGTATCGATATGTAATTTTTTGATCACGGTAATTTATAGTTAACGTGACTATTTTTATTTATGAATTTAAATACGATTTGCTCACCGTAACTATTGAATTATTATCACGAATAAAATTTGTGCCACGACTTATTTTATATTTTTATAGACACAATATTTTATGTTCATATGATCAATATATAATCCGTAATTTAGACGGGATAATGCGCCCGTATCTAACTAAATATGTTATAACTCAATATTTAGATACGGATTTTGGACACCCGTGACTATTTAAAGAAAACGTTATGTAAGGTTAGAAAACACGGACGGAACAGGGACGAAGCCAACTCCAATTTCAAACGCTTCGACCCAAATCTAAATCTCCTTTCAGTTCTCTCCGGTCCTCTCTCTGCTCTCTAACCCTTTCAATCTCCTGACTCCCAACCTAAAAACCTAAATCCTCCAATCGAAGGTCACTCTGAATCGAAGGTCAATCGAACCAAAGGTTGCTCTCAATCGAAGCACAAACAGAAAGATGGCGACAGAGATCGAGAAGAAGCGAAACGAATTAGCGAGGGAAGAGAGTTGTTCAGCGAAATCGATGGCCAAACAGAGGTCTGATCACCCGATTCAAATTCTCCGAGCCGGAGCTTTTTCTTATTTGGTAACTATCTCTTCTTGCTTTTTATGAATCACATTACACGTTGCTGCTGTGTACTGATAACTGCTTTTATATGCTTGTCATTAACATGGTATCATCGATATGGATTGATCTTGTTAATAAGATGCATATGAAGCGATCCTTGTTAATTATTAGTGGTGCTGTGAAATGTTATTCATTTCAACATGCCTGTGATATCCTGGCTCTTTACTTAATAATACCCAACCTAGGACAACAGGATGACAGTGAATGGAGGGCATAAATTTAGAATAATTCCATCCTTTTGTTTTGTTTAGGAATAAAATTTCGTGCACAAATTCTTCCAAGAGTTTTCTGTCTTCAACTTGTTTCATGTCCTAAATTAAATGGTCCTAGTTTTTAATGATAATCTTATCTACCATACTATTATCAAGTTTTTTAATTCTGTTTTTTGGTCATAGGTGCTTCATTTGTTGTTTCGGTTGATGGCCGCTATTATTGACTTGAATTCTATTGAAGCTGTTATTTCGAACATGGAGTTTAAATTAGGGTTTGAGTTTTAAAACTGATAAATTCTATATACGTGTTGGGTGTATTATATATGTATATACATATCTTTTGAGCCTTTTTTTATATATAAAAAAAAACATATCAAAAGCTCAATTTTACACAATGTCTTTGTAAATCAGTGTATGAGCTTCAGGCATTTCGTTAATAAATTCTTCAGCTTGATACTCACTCCCTTCCAAATTGACACTCCATTTTTAGGAAAAGTTTGACTATAACCAGTTACCGAAATCACAACTTGCTTAATTTTAATGGTAATATTTGCTAGACTAATTTCCTAATAGGGAAAAGTGAACTCTCAACTCAGAGAGTATTGCTTTTAGATCACTGGACTATAGCAAAGTTATGCCAGTCATCTATCCCTTTGTTCTTTGTTCCTTAACCGTATTCCTAACATGTTTTTTCATTTTTGGCCAATTTGAAGTGGATTATCATCTACATGATTATTTCTTACTTCATTGTTGAGGCCAGCTAGAAGGCCTTTATATTGTTCTTATTAAGTAAGAGGGTGAATGTGATTAATCTTTTTGTTTGCAATCTCATATCAGGTGTGATTGTCACATCAGCTCTGATAATATGGAAAGGTTTAATGTGTATAACTGGGAGTGAATATCCGGTTGTTGTTGTGCTCTCTGGAAGCATGGAACCTGGCTTTAAAAGAGTGAGTGCTTTGTTAGAATAATCATTTTAATGATTTCTTCTTTTATAACGACTCTAATTACCATAAAAAAAATTAAAAAATGACTGGTGAAGTGTGACGTGTGTTGCAGTTCTCACTCTGTAACTACTCCTAGTATTTGAGGAGGTTGGTTTGTCCAAGTAGTTCAGCTGAAGTTTATGATTTCTTGTGAGAAAAAGACTGCTTTTTATCATACCAATATTATCTCGTTTCTTTCTTCCTATCTGATCTAGACTTCCAATCTACCGTTTTGTATCACCTTATAGAATTTATACACTTCATAGGTATACAATATAAGTTGTTACACTTTATATTCTTGTAACTATATGCCTCTTTTCTAGTTTGAATATTAGTTTCAGTCATTTTCGTTTAACATGATCCAGAGTAATGATTAAACAAATCCTTGTAACTTCATATACAATCTATGAGTCATCACATCCCAGTGTTGTCCAGATGATATATGACAATCCTCTGTGAATTCTCTCCCACTTTCCCGTCTTTTTATGTTAAGTGATACTTTTTGGATAAAACTAGTATTTCTACTGTTAAAAAGCAGCCTATCTTTCCTACTTCAAACATTAAAACCATAATGGACATTTTTTTGTAAGACTGTTATACTAAGTTAATATTATATAATCTTGCAGGGTGACATTTTATTCTTGCATATGAGCAAGGATCCTATTCGTGCAGGAGAAATTGTCGTGTTTAATGTTGATGTAGGTTCCCTTATATCTTCTTTCCATTTCTAGCATGGAATGCTTGTAATTCTTTTTTGTGTTTTCTAATATTATAAGTTATAATAGCACTTGCCTAGGTAATTTTGAGTCTTGTTTTCTGCTCTTTATTACTACCTCCGTCTCACAATAAGTGATTTTTTAGGCTTAACATTTTTTTTCAAAATAAGTGATGTGTTAGAATTTCAATACAATTTTTATAATATTTTCTCATATGTGCCCTTATGCAACCAATGGTATTTATTGCGTATTTATTGGGAAGTTGAAAGGTTGAAGAAAGAGAAAGAGAGACCAAAAGGCAATAAAAAAAAGTTTCAAACAAAACAAAGAAAGTATATTAAGGGTATTTTTGTCATTTTAGCTTGTGTATTGGTATGTGTGATTTAAGCTAAAAAAGCACTTATTATGGGACGGAGGTAGTAGTTTACATGTTAGATGAGACTTAGGGATTCTTCATATAACAATTTCACAATTCACAACAAACATTTGGGAAATACAAATGGGATAGAGTTTCTAATGTAAGTTTTTCCAGTGTATTGTAATGCACAAAAAGATGAAAGTGTAAATACACTAACATCATATGTTGGGAACCAAATGCAAGCAGGAGCCCTTGAGCAAAGAATTTGCCTATGTTGTCCTTTCATGTAAACTTTACCAATTGCTTAAAGTATAATCTGTTAATGAATTTATCCAATAATGTATACCATGCTTTAACCCATCCCCGAAAAAAAGGTAGGGGGAAGTATATCATGAGTTAAAACTAAACTTCATCTTGCAAGTTGAAGAGTAGCCCTAAATTGAGTCATTAGCTTTCCCCTTACCTTTTTTGTGAATATGGAAGTCTAGTAATAATGTATATAGGAAGGATGCAAATTCTCTTAATTTGCTTCTGCAAATGAAAAAAAATAGCTTAACTAAATAAATCACGTATGGATATGATGTTTATAAGTTGCGTGCTTCTCTTCAATATTGTTCAAAGGCATATGATTGGTGGATAATGAAATATCATTGCATGTGATGTTTTATACATATGCATTTCTTGTGCCAGTGAAGTGCATCTTACAAAGCTTTTTGCTTATTGTGTAGGGACGTGAAATTCCAATCGTCCATAGAGTGATCAAGGTATCAGTTTCTGGAAAAGTTTTACTCTTTTTATCTCTTCTTTGCCGTGTTCATCCTATCTTTTGCTGTAACTAGGAACTTTCTAAGTCTCTGTTGAAACATAAACTTTAACCAGCAACCCCTCCCTACCCCACTCACCCACCCACCCACCCAAGTTATGACAATCTGTTGTTTATGACATGATATAGATTACTTGGGATATTTTATCTTCCTTTCTCATTCTTATTTGCTTTTTATAGCAGCTCCCACCCTCCCCTTTTCTTAGTTACATTAGTTTGCTATCCTTGTTGATGTTAATACTGTTCTTTGATAGGTTCATGAACGTCCAGGTACTCCCTGTCTCCTTAAAGTGTTGAACTGTCCCTATAATTGTCTCATTATCCTAACTGAAACATCAATCATCAACTTCATAAGTTTCCTTTGAAAGGAGAGCTAACGAAAGTTTCTGGGGAATCCAATTTCTGTTAAGTTTGATTTTTGGAATTGGAAGCTTGACTATTTTACCCCGAATCAATGCATGAAATCCTCATCTTCTCAACAATTAAAAAGTTGTAAACTGGAGATGTGAATAAAGCGGTGGGAGAAATGACAGACGCCTTGAGGAATAACCTCAAGCTTGTTGGTTCCAATCCCATACTTGGAGCCAAACTTACCTATCAAAAAAAATAACAATAGTAAATTGGAGACGTGGAGTTGTTATTAAGGAGCAGAGGGAATTTGAATTATTTTGACTGGGAGGTTAATGCAGAGAGTCATGAAATATTACTGATTCAAATAATTTAGAGATATATTCTTTGCTATATATTATGACACTTGATCCCTAAGCAAGCTCTAGCCTAATCAATCTTGTTTAGAATTTTGGGTGAATTTTATTCAAATTGGTAGCATTGTGATGGACCTGCACTTGGGTTGAATGATTTATTACCAGTTTTAAGTTTTAACTTGGGAAGAGGAACCAGATTCATCGAGTTTTGTGGTAATAGTTGCTTGTACTCCATATGGTTGATTTGCTCCATCCAGGCTTCTAGTTTCTTAATATAAAGTGTAAAATGGAAAATTTGGTTATCCTAATGGTCTGCTGCTTAATTTGGTGGAGGATTTATCCCATAAACTTGATACATGAGCACTGATGAAGTACCCCTATTTTGGACAATCCAAAACTTCAGGTGCAGCAAGTTATATAAGTTTACCACTTGCAGTGTCCTTGATTTTGTTGAATATCCTGTTACTATGTTAGTTAACCTCTAAACTAAAGGACACATATTAAAACAAGGAAAAAACTTTAGGTCTAGCAACTTTATTGCTTTTTTAATCTGCCTGATTTAGTAGAATGTTCTGCTACTTGGTTTGTGTAGGTTAAGCCAACCTTAGCTTCTATCTAACGTTAAAAACCCTGAGTTCCATTTACGCTCACCTTAATTAATGCTTCGTAGCCCATATTGTTACATCCTCCATTTGATTCTTCATGATCATGTCGAACAATCTTTGCCTTGAAAACTTGAAGATTATAATTAAAATGGCAGCTGCAAATGGAGTAAGACGTGTTTGGGTTGGTCAAAATGGATTGCTGTCCGTAAGTTAACCAGCCTCAATTGTCTATATTTAGTTGTGTTCTGAGTTTTCTTCCATTCTTGTAATGTTAAACAAATTTGAAACAGTATTGATAAATTCACGTATAAATTTGGAAATAGGGATCAAAGGCATCTGGAGCATTCGGCAGGCCACAACCCAGGTTGTCCCAATGAGGTATGTACCAGCAATATTTGCACAAGTTTTCCATAATTGAAATGAATGAAATTGTTCATCAGTTTGGTGATTACCTACTACCCGATCAGTATTTCTGATGTGAGGATGAAAGTTACTCAGCAGTTTATTTAGTATTAAATCTTCCTTGTGCAAAAACAGTATCTCTTGCATGGTGGACCTTTTTCACGTTATAGGTTTATGGATAATTGTTACTGGAGATTGGATAGAGAAAGTGCTTGTTTAATGAAGTTTATGATCTAAATTGTAAACTATTCCTTACCAATTTAATACATATGATATGACGACCCTCATAGATAGATTGATGTGTTTGAGCCAACATTGCAGAAGGGAATGAATGATAATACATGTTAAAGACGACAAGTAAATCTAGATGAGAAAGCAATCATAATTGAATCTCCCATACTATTAGTTTTGACGGCACCATATCAGTTGCTAATTCTTGTCTAGAAATTTTCAATTACAAACACCATAACAGATATCTGACACTCAGTCCTGATTCCGTTGCTATTAGACTTGGTTTAATTTATAAGAATTGGATGGATACTTTCATGTTGCAAGAGTCGAATCAACATTTTGTGCATCTTGTTCGCCATTTCTGAATTTATCATACATCAATTTTCTTGTTGTAGGAGCATCAGCTGCTCTTGATGTTGTAGCCAAACATTTAAATTTGAACTTCTTTGAGGTACTTGACTTGTAAATTCTAATCACTACTATGACACATACTCAAATAACTAAGCATTGGTTGGTGCTACACTACTGATTATTCTTCTTTTGTTGCAGGAAACAGGTGAAGTCGTGGGAACTGTTGTTAATGTTTTTGACAGTGGAGCAGGTGATCTTTAACAAGTCATGCTTAAGTAATCCCTTGAATTATTTGATGGAACTGGAAAACCAAAATCAGATATAAGTGCTTCTAATCCACTTGTGTGGGTTCCATTTGTTGAAGCAATTGTTCCTAATGTTGATATGAATAAAAGAGAAATGCTGATTACACCTCCAAAAGGGCTCCTAGAGTTAAACCTACGCTCTGATGAGAGGTCAAAGAAAGAAAGGCGCCAAACTGTGACGCATACTCTTTTCTACTTTATTACTCGTTCCTTAATTATATAATATGTGGTCAAATCAATTTGTTCAGAATATGATTTTAAGATTCCAACAACTCCAGCTTCCTTATTGATTACATTAAGAACATGTTTACTTTATTGGCTTTCCATGTGTATGCCATTAATATACCACTTTGCTGCCATACTTTGGTCAAGTAAATTTCTTATTTGCTTTA
This sequence comes from Panax stipuleanatus, assembly GCA_020205555.1. Lineage (NCBI taxonomy): Eukaryota > Viridiplantae > Streptophyta > Magnoliopsida > Apiales > Araliaceae > Panax > Panax stipuleanatus. The sequence goes on along the minus strand of CM035121.1, from coordinate 149,448,477 downwards.
TTGATGAAGAACATTCATCTCTCTCTTATCAATTTTTGCAGTTGTTTTTTTATTGTGCTAATAAGATTTATAAGTGGATCAACTTCGTTTAGCAACAGATTTTGTTACTTTGTATGTTTGGGAGTTAATTTTATTGTTCATTTGTTTTTAATCATTGTTCTAGTGACTGTTGCTGTGTCACTTGTGGTCCTACATTCCTAACTTGAATTTTCTCATAATAATTTTACATCTTGTGTGCATGAAACAGTGGAATCAAGGAAAGTGAATGGTCAACTGACTGAATGTGAATTTATACTCTTCCATCATGAAGATATGGGCATTCCATGGGAGATTGCAAAATTTGGAGTAAGGCAGGGAATGTGGGGAGCCGTCAAGAAGATTGATTAGGTAGTGCACCACAGGTTAATTTTATGGATAGTTTGGTATATTTTGTGGATGTAGTCAAATTCACAATTAAATATAGTAGTAATTATATTGCAAAGTGAATTTTATATTTTATTATGAGTTTTGACTTTTGATTAAAGATGTTATATACAAATATTTTAATAAATACGAATGAACGAGTTAATGGTATGAATGGTTTAATGTGTCGATTTGGGTTAAGGTATTTTCAGGCTTATATATATTGTTTGTTTTTAGATTCATGTTCATTTGTAGGTTGTTATTGGCGATTGACATTGTGCGACAAAAATTAAATTTTTTTTTAAAAAAATATAACCTTTTAGACACGGTGAAAAACCGAAAACAATGTTTATTTTGTCACGGTTGAAAATTGGTTACCAATCATTAGACATGTATTTTAATTTATTGTTGTGACCATTTTTGTTATTTAGATACGGTTTTATAAACCTTACGTGATGAAAAAAAAATCGTACATTCATATTTGTCCTGAGTTGAATTTTCAAACCGTGACCATAGGTCTATAACAAATAATTTTTAGATACGGTTTTTATAATATTCGTGTGACAAACCAATTATAAACGTAGATATTGGTCACGCTGTTATAACTATCACTGTATCCAATATCTACATATATTTTCTATCGATCATCATTTTAGTCACGGGGTAAAATTAGATATGGTTTAAAGAATAAAAACGACACGGTGGAATCACCGTGACCAAAATTTGTCACGGAACCTATAGACACGTAACATGTGAAACGAAAATCCGTATCTAAAAGTAAATAGTCACGATTTAAAACCGTGTTTAAAGGTTATTTTTGTATTAGTAGATGTCATTTCCCGCTCAATTTTTTTTATATTGTGTTTGATCTTTATGTTGCCACTAATCTCACATACCCACAGTAATTAAAGTGAGTATTGCAGTTCAAGTGTAGTTTAATAAGAATGTGTGGAGCTCAACCATGTTATACAATTTGGCTTCCGGACAAAGAATCAATTTTGACAATTAGTCCAACGTTTTTTTCAGTTATAATATATATATACGAAGACTGAGGATCGCCGGAGCAATTAGGGGTGTTGTAGGTTTCGGATATGGACGAGAGATTTTAAAGGACAGAATCTGGGCAAAAACTACTCCTCCTCCTCCTCTCCACCGCTGCAGGTAATAAACAAGTTCTTATTAAATAGTACTCCACTACTATGTGGGCCAAGATATCCCTACACGTTATTAGAACTTATGCACATATTGAAACTCGATCAACGGCGGTATGGGATTTTGAGAGGGAAACCAGTGCTGGCGAATTGTGAAGTGCCCCGACTCGTTGGTTAGCCAAGTCATGTTTCAAGCGGAACTTGGATTGGCAGCAGGCCAAGAAGCTTTTGGAGGCAGGCAGGCATGTTTAAGGTGGAAAATTGGGAATGGACGCTGATCAGTCAATGCGCAAGCTCGGGTAATTGGATTCCAAGGCCATCCATGTTTAAACTGTTGCCGCCCGTACGTACATAATATATTACCTTGATAATGGGCTCTTGGTGGCTGATTTAACTGATAAATAGACACACAGCAATGGAATTAGGGTCTACGCGACAGCACCACGCCTAGGCATGTTCATGGCGCGGCATCCAACACTGTCCAAGTTGGTTGGTTGGTTGGGCGTTCGCCATAGGCAATCCGGACGTTGAGTACATGCAAACAAACACACCGTCCCGTCCCAGTTTATTCATTCAATAATAAACTTTATAAGGTATAGTAGTATTTTATATATATATATATATATATATATATATATATATATATATATATATATATATATATATATATATATATATAATTTATGGAAGTGGTTAGTATGAAGTGAACTTTATGATAAGTTCACTTCATATTCAATATAATGCTGACACACAGGTAGGCATGTGTGTCATCACTATATTGAACATGAAGTGAATTTATCATTAAGTTCACTTCATACTAACCGAATCCGAAATTTATAATGTCTCTAAACTGAAAAAGTGAAAAGTAAATAAACTATTAGTACTGAACACACTACACACATGACATGAAAGCCCCGTCCCGTCCCAAGAGAATCAATACAATTTTGACCAAGTCAAATCCGATCTGGTCCGGTCCGGTCCACCCGCATCACCGTACCTCTCCCTTCTAAGTTTTACCACCCAAAAGGCCGAAGACGTGAGAGACAGATTCCCTTCCCTATCAGTATCATCTGCCATTTAGTTACTCCATTTGTTTGGTGGTCTTCGAGGTACCTACCACTACTTTCGAGTATTACGTTTTTAAAAAAAAAATAAAACCGGTAAAGTTATTATTTAGTCAGTCTATCCGTCAACAGATATTTAAATTCAAGAATTCAAGGTAGGAGGTAAATCTCATTTACCACTAAGCCAACTCCTTGTGCTGCCTTTGGATTGAAAAAATAGAATATAGAACGAAATAAAATGATTTTAATGTATTTTAAATGAATATTTGATTATTGTTGGTGTTGGGTGTTGTTATATAATGATAAAATTATTACATATATCCATTCCATTGGAATGAATTTTATTTCACCTCCTCCACATAGAATAAAAAAAAACAAAGGGATGTAATGAATTTTCGTTTCATTGGAATGATTTATCTTTCAAAATGATCATCAAATACACTATTTTTATTTCATTCATTCATCTATTCCATTCTCTCAATCCAAACTTACCATTGAGGTTCTTTTACTCTGCCATTATTTAATACTCCCTCCATTGTCCTAATTTCTTTTTAAATTTGTCCAAATTTATTTGTTCTCTTTTCATTTTAATACTTTTTTTAATCTTATTATTCAATATTACCCCTATTTAACTTTATAAAAAAAGTTCATTAAAAACAACATTGCATACATTAGAAAAAGTAACATTATTAATTTTGACATTGCAAGCACAATCACACTCATTTTTCCCCTCTTTCTCTCTCCTTTATTTTATTATTTCAAGAAAGAGAGATGATATTAATTAAAACAAAAAAGATGATAATAAAGTAGTTAACATGAATATATATATATTCAAATAGGTGTGTGTATTTTCAAACTAGGACATGTATGTATGGTTAGATAGAGGGATTAACAAATTAGGGAATGCAATTAGAGGGTTAGAGATTAACTGTTTACTCATCAGTAATGAAACTCCAAAGAGATGAGTATTTATGGGTCTGCCTGCGTGAGTTGTGTCTAGGATTTTGTTTGGAGAAAATGAAGTAGAAGGCGTGAGTCGGGGTAGAATTTATTAGTATGAAACAAATATTATTATATATATTTTGAAGTCCTTGGACAAAAACATGTTGATTCTTGGGGGCTGAATTAAAATAAATAAATAAATATATAAATAACTAGTTGTTGTGTCTACTGGACACCAAAACCAACATGTTTTTTTTAACATACACAAGATGGTGATCAAACACTATTGAAAGCATTTAATCATTTCTGATCCTGTTCACATTTTTCTGTAACAAGGGAGGGAGGGAGGGGCATGTAAAGCATCAAAAACGCCCACCCTCTCCTCTCTCTTGCGCAACATGTAACAGAAGCAAAACAAAATTAAAGGGAGTGGTTAGTATAAAGTTAATTGATCAATACAGTGTTGACACGCAGGTCGGGAGGTGATTTATCTCTCACTCCGTGTCAGAACTGTATTAGCACTGTATTAATCAATTCACCAATTTATACCATCCAAAATTAACACTCCCTCTCATCTCTCTCCAGGCAAGTGCGAGGCGAGTGTAGCAGTACTGATGTTGCAGAGAACACGTGAAGGCCGCCCAGCTGAAATAAATTTAAGCAAGACGAGTAGTATAGTAAAATTTACTACTACTACTATATATATATATATATATATATATATATATATATATATATTTCTAACAAATGTTATAAATTATTTTTGAAAAGCTAATTTCTTTAGAAAAAATGTGCAAATACTACTACTTTATACATACACATATATGTATACATAATATGTTGGAGGTCGCACTCTCTGCTAGATGCTTTCACTGATACAAACACACAGTACAGCAGCAGTACTAGTACTAGTACTAGTCTTCTTTCTTTATCTCTCATTCATAATTTCCCCTTAATTCCCCTTTCCTCCGGGAGCCAAGGAATTATCAAGACAAAAGCCACTTCTTATTCACCATCTTCTCTTGGGTCTCCACTACTGACTACCCCTCCTCCTCTCCGCCTTAATTCCTTTTCATCGGTCTCTAATGTAGCGCTCATAAATTCTGCTACTTCGTATGTAAATCTCTCCATGGGGAAAAGGGGAGCTTCTTCATGGTTGACTGCAGTGAAGAAAGCCTTCAGGTCTCCAACTAAGAATAACAAGAGTAGCAGGAGGAGAGAAGAAGAAGAACGTGACCAAGAAGACGAAGAAAAGGTTCATAGCATAGTAGTTAATAATATTCCATCCATGCTTTTCTATTAATTACCAGTTCTAGTTCTAGTTCTAGTATTACTTACTTGCAAACACATACTCCTTCATACTGTTATGTTACTTACATATTTGGGTATATATGTGTACGCACACCTGCAGAAGAGAGACAAGCGTAGATGGTTGTTCCGAATACCTACAAATAATGTTCAACAAAGCCAAACAAAGGTGACAACAATCAGCCTTCCACCAAAGAATCCCTCCTCAGCTGCAGAGCATAAGCATGCAATTGCAATGGCAGCAGCCGAAGCTGCCTTGGCATCGGCCCAAGCATCAGTTGAAGTCATTACACTGACTAGGCCCCGCACCCATTCAATTCAAGGGCACTATCCGGCCATTATAATAATTCAAACAGCTTTTAGAGGCTATCTGGTGAGTAAAGAAATTAACTACTGGCAAATTATATTCCTAAACTAACAACTAGTATAAGAAATGGAAATCTCGTTTTCGAAATTACACTGCTCCTCACTGTTGTTTGGACGTTGGTGGAAGGCAAGAAGAGCTCTACGTGCACTTCAGGGGATTGTAAAGCTTCAAGCTTTGATTAGAGGACAGAATGTTCGGAAGCAAGCAAAGATGACTCTGAAATGCATGACAGCTCTCCTTCGAGTCCAGGCTCGAGTTCGTGATCACCGTGCAAGGTATTCACATGATGGAGGCCGAAAGTCCATGTTTGCCGAAACCAACAACTTATGGGAGTCTAGATGTCTACAAGACATCCGAGAGAGGAAGTCCTTAGTAAGTTGTTTTCCTCGATCAGTTCATACTGTATATAGCATGTAAACTTAACATCCTGCAACCCCTCTTGAACAATGACTTAATTTAATGTTACAGTCTAGAGATGGAAGTAGCATTGCAGAAAATTGGGATGAAAGACCGCACACACTTCAAGAGCTTGAGGCTATCTTGCAGAGTAGAAAGGAAGCTGCTTTTATGCGTGAAACTTCTCTGGCTAATTCCTTCTCCCAACAGGTTCATGACACTCTAAATCAATCTTTCTGTAAATTCACTCTTAATTTGGAGTTCAATCAACTCACATCTTCATTATATTTCATGACCGTACGAAGGTGTGCAAGTCTGGGAAGAACACGACTACTGGTGATGAGAAAGATAAAGGTGAAAAAATAAACTGGCTTGATCAATGGATGTCAACGAAGCAATGGGAGATTAACTGCAGAGCTTCCGCTGATATAAAAGAACCTGCAAGGACTGGTGAACTCCACGTATCCAGGCCTTATTCTTACTCGGCTTCAAGCGTCCTGAAATCTCAATATATAAAGCAACACCAAAGACAGCCAAGCCCACATCCTACGGCTTCACCCCGCTACCGAGAGCCTTACAGTCCCTCTCTTCAATCACCTGTAACTCCTTTGTATAAAACAAAATCATTGCAGGTGCGTTCAGCATGCCCCCGTTGCCCAAAAGAAGAAAAGAGCTACTCCACAGCAAATACCCCAAATCTACGTTCTACACCCCAGATCAATGGTGGTGCATCTTGCTATAGCACTGGTGCAAATGATGGTGCAGTTACTGCAGCAATGCCCAATTACATGGCTGCCACGGAGTCGGCAAAAGCTCGTGTTCGGTCACAAAGTGCACCAAGGCAGAGCCGCCCGTCGACACCAGAAAGGGAGCAAATTGTGGCAGCAAAGAAACGCCTATCATATCCAGTACCTGAGCCATATACGAGCATTAGTTTTAGCCAAAGCTTGAGAAGCCCTAGCTTCAAGAGTGTTCAACCTGGCCATGTAGGAATGGGGCAACAGTCATGTTATACAGACAGCATTGGTGGAGAGATTTCTCCATCTTCGACCACTGATCTGAAAAGGTGGCTCAAATGAGGCAAACTGCAGAAAGTAATCATCAAGGATGAAGATACTGATGATGAAACTAATAAACCTAGTTATCATCTTTCCATACACTAGCGAATACAATTCTCTTTGTACTCCTAGTCAGTTTTAGATATCCTCAATTCTGCTTTACTTTCCTGCACTCCCCTGATTACCAAAGTGAAATTTCTTATAATTGCACCCTATGGAGATCATCACTCCAATAAAGGATTTTGCACTCCTTTCTCCACGAACTAGAGTCACAAATAACGAATTTGGATTACAGAGCTGTAGTATATAAAAAAATTACTATCATAAGCCAAGCACACTTTAGTCTTTAAGTAGAAACATACTCTCTTGCAGAAAGGGTACAGTTTCAACATAACCTTGCAAAGCACGATATGCACCAGACTGCTCCTAAGCAACCACATCGATCTTATGATGTTCATAGAAATTTGAAAAAAAAACAGCTAATCAAACAATAAAGGCTCAACATTTAGAAGCAAGAGTGCAATACTGGCAAATGGCTATGGAGCATACTGTAATAGTGGGGAAGAGGAGCAAAATAAAATAGGAGGTTTCTGTAATAGTGGGGAAGATGGTATTTCTTGCCTATGTGCTGGATGGGGAGCCTAAATATAATAAATGGTTCCTTCTCTAGGAAAAAAACAGGTCCAACATCTACCAAACTAATATCAAACAGAATTTGGTAAATTGGTCTATCTTCTTTCTGCTCTTCTTGCACTTCCCAAGCCCAATTCCACCAATTACACATTTCAAAACATAATTAAGGTAATTGGTGCACATCCATAAGCTCTATTTGCCTATTTTGTAATACGTTGAACATTTGTTGTTCCTATTAGAAAAGGCTTTTAAAATCAGAGAGAGAGGAGAGAGCAATACATTTCATGTGAACCCGATTTCCCACACTTGTTAAGTAACGCAAATGTGAAGAGAAATGAAATGGGTACTTGAAAATAGGATCTATCTAAAGAGTGCTCTTTTTTTTTTTTTTTTCAAAAAAGAGGCCTTTTAGCAATTCAGCTTGAGACTAAAAATGATGAATACACTGTACAGAAGGTAATTTTGAGTTACAATTTGATTTACTTCTAAATTTTTTGTTACACTACCGGATACCATGACTCCAAGTCAAAAAAATTCAATGCTAAATCATCCAAGCTCTTGTTATTTGCTAGAAAAAGACAATTTTTCCACAAACAAGAAGAGAATGAGTGCAAACACTAGATGAGAATATAATACATGTAAACTGTGAAGTTTGCTTGATGAACATATTACATACTTGTGTGTGTGTGTCTATATATATATATATATTTCGTGTTGCGTTTGTTATGCAGTGTGCGTATAAATAGAAGTGAATGCAACAAAGCAGAGGGGTGATGGGGGAAATTTTGATCACCTCTTAATTGATGCAAATCAACATTATAAAAGTTTAATGCATGTACATTTGTAATTCTGATGCTACCATTCAACTTTCACACGGCATATATATATATATAGTCTCTTGTTCCAAGAACAAGCTACTTAGTTTAGGAGTGTACACAAACGGCATGATTTGTGAACAAATGGGCACTTATACTCTGCAATCAGTAGGAAAAAAAATATCAGAAGAAGAACATTATGGGAGAATTCAATTACGAAGCTGAGATATCCGACCTGAAAAGAGGCCATCTGACAGAGGAAAACAAATAATCTTGTGGTCAACAAATACCGCCTTCGCTAATTAACATCAGTTCCCGACTCATCTATACCCCTTCTCCAATGAAATATAATGACTGAAATTTCCAATTGCTGATAATGTAATTTAGCATAGCATTCACTCATGTAGAAGTAAAATCAAGCCGCTGATATACTGCTCCAATAGTCACTTGATCATCAATTTAACTAACTAACTAACTAGAAAGACTTGCATATTTGGATCAAACACTCAACCCGTCGTCAAAATCAAGGAACAAGAAGGATAGATGAACGGTTAGCAGAAACCGGGACTAGACCGCCGAACCGAATGGAGCAGCAGAAGAAGAGACCGGCTAAAAATGTTAAAACAACATAAAATGTACTTCCTCCGTACCAAATTATTAATTGTTCAGTTGACTTTTTTTTAGTCAAATTGATTATTTTTAAAATTAATAATTAAGCATATATAAATATATTTTTAATATTATAAAAATTGATATTAGTAGTAGATTGTATATATTTTTTTTTGTTATAACTTCTTCACCTATATTTTGACAAAAATGGTACACAAAATTATTTTAAAAAATAGTCAATTTGACTAAAAAAAAAATCAAAACTGAGCAATTAATTTGGGACGAAGGGAGTAAGATTTACCGCAGGCAGGGGAACTAGATAACCGGATAGAGCCCAAATCCGAGAGCCCACCCGACCCAGAACCCAACTGCACGAACCTTAAAATTCACAAAAGCTAACTTTACGAACTGTAAATTTTTCCTGCACACCAGAGAAGACGAACCGTACTGGAAGAAAATCGGCTCGTGCGAGCGCGTCCCACCGCCAATTCGGCCCCCTGCCTCCAGCCGTCTTCCCCGTAATGTTGTGGCTGCGACGATGTTTGTAAATCTTGGAAATTTTAAATATTTAAGGCGACAATGGAACTGGGGAGTTTATGGTGCTGGTGGGAATGGTGGGAGAGGAGCTGTTGCGGATGCAGGCGGAGAAGGAAGATGAGGGATGAGAACAGTCAGCTGGCGTTCGGCTGGCAGTAGTCGGTGCCGCCGCAGTAGCCAAGCAGTAGTAACAGCCATGCCAATAGGATTGACGTTGACATTGAGCTCTTTACATATAGTAAGTACTATTTGGCACCAAAACACAACCTATATTAGGCTAATAAAACAAACAAACAAAAGGACAATGAGAAAAAAAAGTAAAGGGAAAGAATTGTTTAAGGCGACTGTTTGTGAGTTTTTATGGAAAGAAAAAGAGTGGAAAAAGAATTTTGATTTTCTTCCCATTTATTTTCACTAAAAAAATTAATGGTGAATTGGTGTGTTTTATAAATTTTAGTCTTCTAAGTAATAAATTAATAATGTATTACTTTAATTTATTATTTTCTATAAAATAAGAGAAAAGAAACTAAAATCTCTCTCCCTTTCCCTGACGTCGTTTTTATCCTTTTATTTTTTAGTCCAAACTCACAAATTAAGTAGTTCAGATTTAATAGAGACGATTTTTTTCCGTGCACGTATAAATATTTTGTATGCGTATTGAAAGTTTGTACTCTTGGTGTTCTCTCTACATAAGCGTATGAAATTATTTTAGAGAAAAGTAAATAATAACATTCATAGCCGTAATCACATAATAACTACAAAAAATTATATAATTACGGATGCGGTACAATTTTTATTTTTAATAATAACATAATTGTGAATGCGGCTGCGGATACTTCTTACAACCGCATTGCACCGTACTGCATCACATATATAAATTATATATATATATATATATATATATATAATATATATTACATATAGTTAACATGAACTGCCCTTTATGTTGTAGGGTTTTTTCTAAATTAAAATTCATGCACTGATAAATACAATAGTATAGAAGTAAAATTTATCAAAGAGGTTAGTGATTTGTTAATGTTAGGCAGTGTGATATAGAAGATAGTTAAGAAGTATTGCGATCTTATAGTTATAACAATACTCTTATATTTATATAGAGGAAATTTAAAACACGCTAAAGTCAGTCGGGTTTGGCCCAAGTCTAACCTTTTGACTATAATTATGTTCTCTCTTCCACAAGAACATATCAGGAAGAATAATGGGATAAACTAGTGGAGTATATATGAACTAATCTACAGAATCTGCCTGCCTGTGTGATTTTGTGCCTTGGAGAATTTAGAAGTATATACGTACAGTAGATACTATGTATATAGCATATAGCATATATATCATTACATAATTTTTAATCACTTTTACTCCGGCGAGCATAATTAAGTTGCAAGCCTGCCGGGGCAACACTTGATTTCAAAAGAAGTAAAAAAGGTTGATTTATTAATTTATAATTATAGAGCCATGCATCTTCCCAAAAGGTTAGGCTGTCAAATTATCAACAATTACGTACCTTCATTAGAACTACTCTATTTCAAAAGTTCAAATAAAATGTCTGAAGGAAAAAGCTTAATTAATCTTCTGCCATATATCAATGTTGTAACAAACAAACTTAACATTCAATTGCAAACTCAGAATCATATTTACTACTACTCCACAAGTCCCTCCCTGGGTTGGGTGGGTGGCCACAAACAACACAAGCACGCTTAATTTCTTGGGTCATGATGATCTTAGCCCATAATAAGCTGGTGGCTGGATCGGACGATGCTCTTGTGTTTAAATAGTATCATCAGCTGAGACTTTTGACACTCCAACTTGGTCCCCAAGTGCCTACTTTTAGATCCAATGGCTCGAATCACTTTCGGAAACTCAACAAATCCTTTGATCCCTCTTTTGATATGCGGGTTTTCAGCTTCATTTCTATGATCTGACTTGTGTTGATCGCCAAGAACGTCATTAACACACCACCTTGATCTTCTTCTTCTTCTTGTTAATTCTCCTCCGCTGAAAGTGATACTGTGTTGTTGAATCTTGGCTTGTGCACCTGGAAGGGACGACTCAATTTGCGTTAATTGCTTAGTAGCTTCCAATTCTAGCAACTTCTGTTCCAACAAAATCTTTGCCTCGGTCAGCTTCATTTGAACCCTCTCTTCTCTCAAAACCTCGGCAATGCGTAACATCTTTCTCTCCTCCTGCATCTCCAGCTTCACCCGATGAATCTCTGCTTTATCCGACAGTATCTCCTTGGCCAGCTGTTCACAAACTCCCTCGACTGCCTCTCTGCCTCTTCTCTCCTCGGACACTTGTTTCACTAGCCTTTTATTGGTACACTCCAATTTCTTACGAGCCTTGCGCTCGTACTCGAGTTCGGCCTTTAGTTCAATGATGATCCGAGCAGCATCATCGGCCTCGGATTCCATAAAGGGTTTTATAAAGGTGAGATCCCAGAAAGAAGACGCAATTTTACGTGTGGATATAGGGAGGTGAAGACGATGAATGGGCTTGTGAGTGCGCGCATCTTCCTCTTGTTGCTGCTGCTGCTGCTGGAGTTGAGAATTATAAAATGGGTTCTCGTACAGCTTCCAGGTTGGGAAAGTGGAAGTGGTGATGGGTACCTCGAAACTGGACTCATTTCTGAGATTTTCTTTGCTTCTTCTGATCATCATCATCATCACCATCACCATTAGGCTTTGGTTCATATTATATACGAGTTTTCTATGGAACAAGTTTTTCTTTTGGCTCTGGCATTTGCTTTTGCTTAATTGCTTTTGCTTTTGTGTTTTGTAAATGGGGGTAGGCCCCTTCTATCGGTTGTTGTCTGTGGATTGTAAAGGTGAAAAATACACGTGATGTTTTTGTTTGTATATTTAATATCTGCGGCAATTAGAGGTGGGGGTGGTGGCCTATGGTCGAGCGAGGTCAATCCTTCACTTGATGAGTCCGTCCCCATCTCTCTCTCTCTCTCTCTCACTTAAATCTCATATAACTAAACTTGCTTGAACGCAATCAATCAATATTTATTATGGTCTTCTGCTTATTGTCCGTAGCACCCTTATCCAACCAGGAATAATGCTCCATTTTTGTTTCGAAGAAGTCTTTAATTACAAGTCAAAAAAGAAATCCAATTCCAACTCAGAGTGCTCTGCCTTTCAAAAAGGCATAGGACCCCCCATCGGCGAAAGTTTAAAGCTCCACATGCACGGTGTCCCCCAATCTGCTTCATTGAGGGGTCGCTTAAATCATAGCTTTAATTTTAATCACCACAATTAGGATTATAGAATATTTATACCAAGTACGTAGGAGTACAAGAAGATAAAGGTTTCGACGAACAGGGAAAAAAATGCAGTCGTTTGATAATATATCATGAGTTTCAGAGAGAATGGCAGCGAGATAGATGTGAATGGGTTTTCCAGAATACCTTTCATGAATAAGCTCTAATTGCATAAATAATCATTGTATATATAGATAGATTCAAATAATGTACATCTTTATGAATAGTCTCAGTCATGTGCTTACATAATATTGAGTTATATTTTGGATCCTTGATGAGAAAAGAGAATTAAGCACTTGCTTTCTTGTATGTTTGAAAAAAGAACATCATCCGTGTTCTCATTTTACGGTCTAACACCATGCGCCCCCAGTTGTTTTGAGCCTCTTCTCGATGCATTAGAATCTGGACCCTGGCAAACAGTAAATGAATGATGTAGTATTGTTTATTAGCTCTAATAGGTTGGGTTAAACCTGGAAAGATACGTAGTAAGCTTAATATATATAGATTTCCTCCAACACATGTGAACAAAGGCCCAGAAGAAAGGATTCCCGCAATTGATTCTGCAGGAGTTTGGAACCAAAATCTTGTGATCCATGGTAAATAAATAATTAGTAATTGTCAAAATGAAAACAAATCCTTGTAGCTATTCAATTCAAATTGAACAACTTATGCAACAGATGTTTTTATGAAATCCGTAAAAATCATTAGCGACATTTTGGCAAACAAACAATTAAACAAGATTACAAGCTCAAGTGCAATTAAAAATGCTTTGTCAAATAGATGCATGCACTCTTAAAAGCTTAAAAGATTAGTACAACATTTACTTGTATCATAAAAACAAACAATGTGAAGTTAAGTTACTCGCATTCAATTCACTGCTTAAAACATATAACTCTAATAATAATAATACTCCTTCGTTGCTTCAATATATTTATCCTTGCTTGAAAGTGATATATCAACAAACAAACAAACAAACAATATAGAAAAAAATAACAACATAGCAGTCAAAATCACAAACTAACAACCACCTCCTCCTCCTCGGCTCCTCCGCAGTAACAAAATTGCTTAATAATATATAATATATAGAAAAATAACAACATACACAAGAAAAAAGAATAGCAATATAAAAGGAGTGAGACACAGCGCAGTCAAAATCAACTCGACTCTATAGCTAGCTACTAATGTGGTTTGGCTTCTACCTCAAACTACTGTTAGGTAGTAGTAGATCACAACTCAAATTCATCTTCAAGTTTCAATGCTTCAGCTGCATGCAGCATCCTCCTCCTCCTCCGCATCATCAATAACAAAATATGGATTATGTGCCTCTGGCTTGAACTTCAAACCCGTAAGTAAACACATAAAAGAAAAACAACTCAACTCAACTCAATCATCATCTACCCCTCAGTCCGCCGCCATCTACACTCCACTTGTTTCAAAATAAGAGAAAATTAAATAACAACTATAATTCAATTGATTTTTAGAGTCCAATTATAGTTTTTCAACAGCCCTAAGCTAACTAGTCTGCTACTCCCTGCTGTTCCGTTATAGTCTTGTGGAATATTCTAAGCAAGCTACTAGTTTATCACGAATATTCTAAGCCCCTTCTCAATGACCACTTTTATTATTCCAATGAAGACCATCCATTTCCCTTTCTAAACAAGTTGTGAGTAATTAAGAATGTATCTTTCGTTCGTAGGCCTTTCCATTTCAAATGGTTACAAATTACAGAAGAAGAACCAAAATTACATTCCGATGGTGGATTGCATGGTACTTTGATTCTTCTCTTCAAGATATTGATTATTGCATTCCCTCCCTCCAAGATTTTCTTCTTATGATTCTTTTTAAATATCGAGTATTCAGGAGGACTCTAGTCTGCATGCCCCAACATTAATTTGTTTGGTAATTTCACCAGATAAACTGAACAATTGGATTACAGACAGAAAGTTGATCATGGGCCCATTTACTCAACAATATGGTTGGAATGATGCTTAGTGATTCTGTTTTAAACATTTGAACGCTGCAGGTCTATCATGCAAAGGTCTAGTCTACCGAACGATCTATGATAAACTGTAAGGTAAAAAAAGAAAAGAAAAAAGCAGGCAAATTTAATAAAAGGAAGGGCACCACATCTACTACACATTCACTCATCCTTAATCTATGAAATTGATAAAAAGTAGCACCCTCCAAGAAAGAGACAAGATGTTAGGCTACTGTGGGCTTGGCTGAAAAGAAGGCGACAGCCCCAACAAACGGTGCATTTATATACGTTGCAGGCTCTGTTTGCTGATAATTATTCCGATCATCAGAGAAATTGTCTTTACTATCAGGACCACCCAATATGGCTCCAACAAGGATATTTGGATTGGGCGAGCTAGAGTACAGGTACTGGAATCCATTGCTGCAAGAAATGTGATCAGGATGTACATGCACAGATGGTAGGGAGGATCCCCTGTGGTGGATACGCATTGGATACTTATTCCCAAACCCCACCATGTAAGACATTTTTTCTGGGTTATCACCTAGTATGTAGTCAACCTGTTTCTTTGCCACTGCGATTAGCCTGTCTGCTGTGACGGTTGATGTCCCACAATGGGCAACTCCCCCGTTGGCGCTTAGATACTTGGCATATGTCAAGAGGAGTAAAGCTGAAGAAGTAACGTACTGGAGATTGCTTTCGCTTCCTTTGTAGAGAAGTCCCCCTGTAAATAATGTTTACCACAGGTTATTTTAACCTGGAACTTAAAACTCTTGCGATTGACACTTCTTGCTAGAAAGACATTGACGACCAAGAGGCGAGGGCAGTGTGAAGGAGCTGCTAACCTGGGGTATACTGGGCCTGTAAATTAGGTGACTCTGGAATCAGAGAACATATATAATTGTCAGAGTGTCTTTTATATAACTCGAACTCTCCGGTTTTCTTCTCCAAGAAGCCCTGTCGAATGGCCAAAGAAAATGAGGAGGAAAAAAAGGGTTGGTCTAATTGAGCTTCAAGACTGTATATATTTAGGGGAGAGGATTCAATAACTGTGGAATAATACCTTAGATAGAAGAATCTTGGTTCCAGGTCGCTTGTCATCCCAACTGAAGGAATAGTCATCATCATCTGCACCCAATGTGTGGCCATTTGACTGGATGTAAGCCATATACGAGGCATTCTGTGAAGCTCGATGAATCCATGCTGCTCCCCATAAGAGCTCATCCTAATTCCAAAGCAAAAGGGTCAGGAAATTTAATATAATTGACCCTCACATTACGCATGAACCAGTGGCTTATCTTACGTGGTATCCCGAGTATGAGCAGTAAAATGGGCAGACCACTGAATTCAGCGAGTCACTGTAAGAACCTCGGTATCTGTCTGCAAAATCGAACACCTGCATATATATATATATATATATATATATATATATATATATATATATATATAACATGGAATTAATTATTTAACATCATGAGCAGGAGCAAATTAAACCAGAAAACTGGGAAACATGAATAAGGTGAAGTTTGGAAGAATTCTTACTTGCATGGCAGTGTGAAGTAATTTGGCAGAATAAGAAGGATCAGAGTCTTTGAACACAATTGAAGAGGCTGCCAAAGCAGCAGCCATCTCTGCTGCAACATCAGATCCTGGAGTTTGAGAAGACACCTTATATACATCGCGTGGTGTGTCCATGTCTTCAGGTCTTTCCCAGCACCGGTGATCCCCATTTGGGTTTCCCACCTGTTTCATATATATATATATATATATATATATATATATATATATATATATATATATTAGGCCAAACCGTAAGCCTTTATAACTTCTAACTTCATGCCAAGTGCATGTGATGTGCAACTGTGCTATTTAGCTGTACTGTTATTCTACTCGAAGCGCATAAAACTACTACATATATATATTATGCAATTTCCAATAAATGAGCCTCTATATATCGATCCGGTTCATGTAGGATATACGAGTACAGGCATAGCTAAGGGTAACATAGGTTAACTTTTACGTCCCTTTAATTTCATGTGTATGCATTAATAAAAGTAATTTGCTTTCCTCACTTGGACATATAAGGAGCCAGGGGTGGCTGTGGCTGCTTTTAAAAGATAATCTGAGCTCCAACGGATGGCAGCTTCGGCATTTCCGGCTTGGTTTTGCATGGTGCTGCCAAACTCTATAACACTCCAAGCCAATAAGGTGGTCGTAAAGGCCATTGGCAGGCCGAACTTGACATTATCACCAGCATCGTAATATCCTCCAACAAGGTCCACCTGAAATCAATATTCCACAACCGCGCGCATGCATGAATTCATTAGAATAACAAGTTTACTTAATTTACGTCATGAGAGTATATAAAGACACAAGTGATGAAAAGTGGTGGGCTAGTTAGTTAGTTAATTAGTAATACATGAAGGGAAGATCCATCAGACAAGCCGGAATCGGCCCTCCAGGTGAGGCGTTGGTTTGAGGGTAGTTTCCCCGACCTCTGTCCCTCAAAGAAGAGTAATGACTTTTCAAGGGCATCAGAATAGTGCTGGGAAGTGAAGGCAGAGCAACACAAGAGGAGTGAACACAAGGTAAGGGCCGTAGTATGGCACAAAATCTGCATGGTTTATATATATATATATATATATATATATATATATATTAATATTTGCCTCACAATATATTAAGCTGGCTGCTCCTGTAAAAAAAGGGGTTTTAGATGGTGGCGGTGGTGGTGGGCTTGAGATTTCCTTGAGGAGGAGAGGTGCCCTTTTATAGATGGAATTAAGTTAAAGGAAGAGTTGAGTTAGGTGGTGGTGGTGGTGGTGCGTAAGAGAGAATGACGTTGAGAGGTGCAACTCACGGGATCAACTGCGCCAAACCGGTTATTTCTGTTGTCAAGACTCCAAGCAGAAGTTACCCAAACGGGCGGTCGGATTTCGGAAAGGACAAAATACAAATTTTTTTACACCAAGTTCTACCCTCCTCACAATTCCGCCCCTAAACTAATTGGACTTGCACATCTTTGTTATCAACTACTTAATTTCACACGATGTATCCCAAATTTAAATTAACTTTAACTGTTTTTTTTTTTTTTTGTCAAAACTTGGGCTATTAATGATAAGTAATATTTTTAATTTGTTATTTGTTATTTTTCATTTTAACCTTTCAAATCCATAAAATGATTTAAGTTAATTGTTAGCCGGTACGTACTTATAAATTATGAGTTAATTATTATGTATTTTAAAGTTATATTATTGATTTTTAATTTAAATAAATACTCCATTTGTTATATATTCTTTTTAATTTATAAAAGTTTAAAAAATTTAATGTGATCATTTATTTTGATACATATGCGGTATTAACTATTGTTTTTTTGTTTTTTTTTCTAATTTATTATTTTTTGTTAAACATTATTTGATATAATTTTTAATTTTACATTTTGAATAATATATGGAATGAAGTTAATTTATTTTATGAAGTCAAACTGTATATGAATACGATCAAACCGTATAAAACTATTCGGGTCGTATTGGGTTATCAGTCGAGTCTTGTCAATTTCAGCCAGAAAATTGAATTTGGGAGGATATTGTATGCAATTAAGTAATTAATGTAACAGATGGGTAAATATATTTAGCTTAGGAGCGGAATTGTAAGGGAGGTGAAACTTGGTGTACCATTTTGTCCTTTTAAAAATGACTATGAATCAGAAGAAGGCATGCATGCAGAGAGTCAAACTTAAAAGATAGATAGAGTGGGTAGTATTTTCGCCTGATTTCTCAAAATCCGGACCCCATTAACGCACGCAAATGCGTAACTAAACTGGAGGAGGATATCCCAAAAAAACATAAATTTGGTAACCGTACGTACGTGTGAAAAAGGATGGTGTTTTAGCGTTTATTACTCCCACCCGGACTCCCATAATAAAAGTCTTAACTGAGTTTGTGCGCATATTAAGGGAAAAAAAGAGAGAGACAAAATTGTTCAAATTAAAATTTTTATTTAATTGTATAAAGAATAAAAATATAACAATGAATACTAAAAATATAATAGTTAAATTATTATAAAAAATAATTTATTTAAAATAAAAAGAGGTTTTTTTTGGACACGGATGAAGTACTATTTATGTAGAAATTAGGAGGCGTAATTAAAGGATGGTAACAAGGTCAAGAGTCCAATAAATTATTACACTAAGGAATTTCTACATAAAAAGGAGAATTGAGAGTGTTGTGTTTGGCGGTTTGTGTGATGGAATTTATTATTAGTATAGAGGAATGGAGACGATACAAACGGAGTCACGGACACGATTCACGGCAGTCAGGTCCTCCTATCATCATGGGATTGGATTGGATTGGATTGTCAACCGTGAGCAGCAACAGGAGAGAAGAAAGAGGCGCATACAAGAACAGTTTAATTAGTTATACGAGTTTGTTTGTTACAAATCATATCATGTACCACCCTACGTGAACGTGACTATTCTAAGACTGTATTTGTCTGTTTGAGATATGATGAATTATATTATTTTATTATAGATAGATGACTATATTATTCCGTTATTTATTCTCATGGACGGACAGACAGACAGACTCTATTCCTTGGTCATTTGATTACGAATTACAAGTAAGTTTTTCCAAATATTTTTCGGTTGATGTTGAGCATACGCTTAGACCATCTTTAAATTAACATAACAGGAAGGCAGGAAGGAAGATGATTGCACGTTGCCTTTCTTTAGAATTTTAAAACCATCTTCTAGATCCGGAATATTTGGACTTATTAAAGAAAGAAAGAAAGAAGTAGCCATGCAAATGTTTGATTTTTGGATCTTACTTACTTTCAACACTCTCAGTATAACCAATAACGTACACAACCACAACAAGCAAACAAAGAATTTAATTTTTGTTTTCTAAAACCAATTTCTTTATTTATTTTTTTACAATCCAGGGAGGGGACTTATATAAATTTGTCTTGGAAACGTAGAGTGAGTGTTGTTTTGAGTATCTTGTTGGAGGAGTGTTGCCATTTTGACCATCTTAATCTTTGTGTGTGTATGTATATATGTTAGCACATCAACTCCACAACACAATTAGTAGATAAAAGTGCTCTCTATACATTCACGAGTCTCTACAGTGGAATCATGAATTGATGATATATATATATATATATATATATATATATATATATATATATTTATGTGTATTATCATGTATTATCATGTATTATGTATTAGCAGCAGCAGCAGCAGCAGCAGCAGCAGCTACTACATAATACCATAAAGAGTTTTGTCAATGGGCAATTTGACTTGAATGAATGCTACACTATTCGTATGAAAATATTTAGTCTTGTAGCAGCAGCAGCAGCAGCTAACAATACATACATGATTGCAGTTTCTTCTCAATTAAGCCTGCATCTTTGGACAGACGCTGTCGCTAGGATTCGCAACCGAACCTGGGAGATGAAGTCAAAATTAATTAATTAACAGAAACTCATCCAAGTCAATAAGCAGCAGCGGAAGTCCCTCTAATAAACTCACATATATCTGCCAAACATGGTTGTTCGCCCACCGGATCCTCTTCAAATGGTGGTGGAACTTGGCCATACACCATTTCACAGCTCATATCTTCAAAATCTACACACAACATGAACCAAGATACATGAAGAAAATCACAACAGCTTGTGCGTGCGCCTATATAATGATAGAAATTGTGGTCGCCGGGAAATCATACTCGGTATCATAGTTAATGGAAGCCCAAATTCATTGGTGAAGAAATCTTGAGTTGGAATTTTGCACATATTCACACACATTCCTACACATCCACTGTTCTCCAAGTACCTTCATATAAACGCTCAATCAGTACTCGTATCATAATTAAAACACAACAACTGCCCACCGCCCTCCTCCTGCTTTTCTTTTCTTTTCTTTTCTTTTGCTTTGTGTTGCATGTTTGTTTTTCTCGGCACCTACTAGTCATGCCAAAATCAATACAATCTGGTATATTTAATGAAGGGAAAATAGAAGAAAACTTTTAAGACTCATTAAAATGGGAGAAGGCAAACACAACTGGTTAATTATATAAATGAAACCTCAGCTTGAATTACAGATCATAAATGATTTCAAGTTGCTGGATTTGATACTAGTATAAAAACCTTGAATAGCAGGCAGGCAGTTCCTACACCAAACTTTTCATTTACTACTGACCTGCACTTCTTTATATGGACTCCACTTCTTTGCTTCACCCCATTAATCTCAACATCCACAACCTAGTAGATGATGCCTATTATCAGTTAGTGTACGCAGAGTAAGGGTATCCCTAATCAAAACTGCAGTATTTTAATTTTATTCAGGCGGATTGAAGTCATAGGTATAGGGGTTTTCTGTTCCACAGTGGTTTTGTAAGTTCATCAACTGAAAACTATCACAAGAGATGAAGAGTGAAGAGTAATAATGCAACTCTCAGTTATGAAGTAGTCCGTATGAAAACAAAATTTTGCATTTTTGGGACTTCTTCAACGGCTGAGAAGAAGGTCTTCAGAAACGAAGAATTATGAATATATAATAATAGATCTGGAGATTACAGAAGAATGTGGGTACCTGAAGTATAATAAGACATAGAAGTGACTAAATACCTCTGAAGGCCCAACTAACCAGTGGAAGAAAGGTACAGTTAGAGCAGCATTGAACTCCTCAGCCCACTTTGTTGGTGGGAACAATTTCCTGAACTGCATGGAACCACCATAAAATTAAAATATAAAGTCTTAATTATAAGCTACTACTCCTACTTGATCATGAAATCGAACATTGTGGAGGCCGTATGCAGAGGAAATGTGTATGCGCTAAGGTTAGGGAGTCAATCCCTTCCCTCTTTAAAAGGTAAACAGAGTACATACAGGAACTTAGATGGTAAAATAAAATGAGTCCTACTAAAGGATAAGGGTTGCGGTGGATAGAGAAAGAAGGTACCTGAGCAGGGGCGCCTGGAGGGAGCATGGACAAGAGCACCTCCCTAACAACTTCCTGCTGCTGCATACGAGACCTTCCCTGCATTACTCTCTTTGACACCTCCACAAAGCTTTCATAATCATAGTCAAACAATCCCCCCTTTTTATCCTTCTTACCGTCGCCTGCAAATTTCTCCATCTTTCTAGCAAACAGAGTCATGAATGCCTTCTCAAAGAACCCATCATTGTACTTGGTCTTCTCCCCCAAAGGCGCTGGCTGTCCAGACGGCTCAGCGATTCCGCACCGGATTATAACATTACCGCCACCACTGCTACTCCGGCACCTGGGTGGGTAGCAACGATCAAGAGTTCTTGGGAACTGTACTGCTTGAAAACTAAGAACTACCATGAATTGAATCAACAAGAATAGATAAATATGATCGATGTGTCTGGCTCTGTTTTACCTAGATAGTAGTCTACATGGTTGGTTGAGCTTAATTTATTGGATTTTTTCGTGGGGGAAAAATTGGCCACAAAACACACAATATCCAGGAGGAATTACATGATGGCCTTTAATTCTTTATTACTACTACCAGTATATGTTGTCATTAATGACTGACCCAAGTCTTCTTGAAGCTCAATTTCCTTCTTGTGAGCCACTGGCTGGCCCACAATATAGCCAGCAGGGTAATGTTTTTAAGGGGCAAATAGCAAAATATCACATAGTATTATTATCAAATGCCGGTTGGAGCAACAGCAAAAAGATGAAGGAAGTTGAGGTCAAAAAGATGCCACGCTCGAGTCTTAATTATGTAATGCCAATGCCATATAGAAGATAGTAGTGAATTTGTTTGCGGATCACTTTCTCCGACGACTGATGTGTGTTTTTCTATGGCATGTTTTCACCCCTGGAAATAATGACATACATACTAGGGGAAATAGGTCAAGTGATTGAGTGATCACTCCGTACCCATAAAAATGTGGATAATTTATTTATTTTTTGGATAATTAATACAACCTTTCCGTATGAATATTGTTTTCTTCTCTCTCTTGGTAATAGTATGAATATGTATACAAACACGTTGAAAAGAGCATATGTAAGCCTACAGCAGACTAAACATTACAAAACATCACAACTCAAATGGTAAATTTGATTTCTCTGCAATACACCATACAAACAGATTGTTCCGACACAGTTAGTCGGGTTTCTTTCACTGACGCATCAAAAAGAGCAAAAAATTATAGTAGATCAGTAACAACCGACAACAATTGAAACCGAGTACAAAATTCACCCACCATCTAACTTGTAACTTCTGCTAGAATCTAGACTCCGTCCCACTAGAAAAAAAGTTATCACTTAAAGACAGCCGACCATTTTTAAGCAAGCACAGCTTAGAGCTTCTATTCTGCAGCCTCCACCTGTTTTGTAGCCTCAGCCTCTTTCAACTTCTCCAATGCTGAGATACGTCCATCCAGAGAATCGGTTAGGCCATTCATCTGAGATGAAATAAGATACTCAGGTGTTAACATGTTACGACAAATTAACAAGTACAGTCACTATATAATAGACGTTACCATGGTAAGCTACCAGGAATCTATCTGGATCAATTTGCTACGTAAAACAAAATCGGGTACTGGGAACGCTTCCTATTAGTGAAATACAAAAGCATCTACGTTCCCATACCACGATTCGGGATGCGAAAAGATGGTTCCCGGTTAGCAAATTGTAAGGGGGATAGGGTTCCCCGGTAACCCCAGACGTAACCTTGGACGTAACCATATCTAATTATAAATTTTACTGGAACCAAGCAGAGTCAAAACTTTAGAATCTCCCAAACTTTCACGTTAATCACCATCATACTGGTTTCTTTTTCAATCTATAAATGCCGCAATTTTTTTTAATAAAAAAACTATTTATTACGTCTGCAAATTCCTTGCAAAGGTTCAACACCAAAATCTTAGAAGAGAACAATACCTCCAAATTACATGATCATTATTTGTCCGATACAAATAACAAAATATCTGCAATTAACGGCAAATATTATAGGGAGCACGTATTTCTGCTACTTTACTGTTTCCCCGCAAATACTCTAAGCTTGTAGAACATATAAACTTTCGTCCTGAAAGACCATCCTTGCATTTGAGTACATATATGAGGCAAGAATCCCAAAGCTTAAAAGTGCTGAAAGATAGACGTAACATAAATTAATGAGACCAAGATCTTGTATCTTAAGCTTTTGGGTCAAGTTGGATCCCAGATATGCGGGTTAGGCTTTCTCCCCTGCACACCGGACCAAAGCCATATAATACAAAAAATATCATGGCCCAGAAGATGCAGGCCAAGACCATCGGAAATCACTATATTCATGATGAAAAGTATGTCCTTGGTACTCTCAGATTTACTGTTTAAAAGAACAGCACAGCCGCCATCATATGGAGCCACCACACCCGAAATAAGTTTGGGTTTCTTACAATCAACTAGAACTTGGATAACTGAATGAAATGGAAGATAACAATAGTTAAACAATTAAAAACTATATTCCAACCAACAGGTCAGTTGAGATAAATCATACTACTACTCAATAATGATCCATTACAAGCAGTTTTTAATAACATTTCTCGTGGGGGTCAGTCAGTACAACAATCGAGGAAGCTTTCACGGATGAATATTCAATAAAATTAAACGCAAAAAAACCCTTATCAGCTTAGAGAGAGAATGGGTATCGGAAAGAGGATTCACCTTTTGGGAGATGGATTGATGGGCGGCCTTGTAATCCTTGTGAAGGATGTAAAGTCCCGCCGCCGACGCCACTGCCGCGCCTGCGAAGAACGAAGCAAATCTAACCCTCAGTACGTATCCCATCTTCTCCTCCTCCTCCTCCTCCTTCGATTTCCCTTTTCCCTTGTTTGCTGAAATAATAATAAATTTTCTATTTGTTGAAAATTGAAATGAAAAACCTCGAGCGAAACAAGACAGAGGAGACATCTGGGCCTTGGCATGAATTCGCAGTAAGCTGATCTAGGCTTGAGTTCCCATTTTGTATTTAACTTGGGCTGGGCTTTTCGAAAGCAAAGACGTCCATATTATATTGAGGCCGAGCCCAATTAATGTTTGTCACACTAGCAGTGCAGTGACACTAAAAAATGATTATTCATAGATACTGTTTGTTTGTTTGTTTGTTTGCTAGATAAATCCACCTAAAACAATTCGTTTTAAGGCCTTGGGAACTCAGAACAATAGTTCGTGGTTAGCTGCAGGGGAGCCACTAGCAGCTGGTAGCTGCATGAAATTAAGAGAGCTCCGGCCTGAACTTATAATCATTTCTCCCTCCGGTCCAAAAATAAGATATATATTTTTTTCTAATCATTTCCAAATTATTTCGATTATAAGAGAGTACTGACATCCATGAAGTTTATAATATAATACTATGTCATTACTTACTTGATACTATAAGTAGATTGAGTACTTAGCATACATGCCACCATGCATTATTATATTTTTAATAAGTTTTAAAAAATTAAAATTTTCTTGAAAGTGATATATCACTAATTATTAGTATATCTTTATTTTTTTATTATAACGAAGGAGTATTATAATATTTTATAATCATAAAGACAAGCACAAGAAGCATAATGAATAATCATGGAGCCACAGCACATACTTGCATAGAGATATAGAAGAAACACCTCACATGCTCACCTCTCTCTAGCTCTCTCTCTCTTGTTGGACTTGATGACTCATAATCCCCGTCGGGGCGAGGTGAAGAAGAGGGAAACTTCTGCTGGGGCGGGAGGCAGGCTTGGCCGGACAGTGGAGAGCTTCGTTGGGGAGGGGCATTATACCTGGAGAGCCCTGTTGGGGCAGAGAGGCGAGAACGGGCCAGACACGAGCTGTTCCTTGTATGACTTGGTTTTTGGTCGGGTTTCCTACTTGACTTAGGAAGGGATATTATGAGGACAATATACCATAATATATAATAGGGTTGGAATAGCATTGTTGGGTATAAATAATCCCTATTGTATGACTCTATGTAACAGATTCATTCTGAATAAGAAAAGGAATGCATCTTCCGTGGACTACCCAAATTGGGGAACAACGTAAATCTGTTGTGTTATTTCTCTATAATCGTGTGTGTGTGTGTGATCCAATAATTCTAACAAATTGGTATCAAAGCTAGGTTAGATCTGTTAGATCTGTTTGGATTGAACACGAAGAATGATGGCATCAAGTTCGTCTGTTTCAAAGTTCGACGTGATGAAGTTTGATGGAACAGGGAATTTCGAGTTATGGCAACAGAGGGTCAAAGATCTGTTGGTGCAGCAGGGATTGGTGAAGGCGTTGAAAAAGAAGCCTGAGGCTATGACAGCAGAAAACTGGGAGGAACTCGAAGCGACGGAGTGAGTACAATTTGTCTGTGTCTTGCAGACGAGGTTATGCATCACGTGATCGGTGATGAATCGCCATCGGGAGTATGGAGTAAACTCGAATCCAGGTATATGTCTAAGTCTCTGACAAACAAGCTGTTTCTGAAGCAGAAGTTGTTTGGGTTAAAGATGAGTGAAGGTTCAGAACTCATTCAACATATTCACACGTTCAATCAAATTATTAGTGATTTAATTAGGATTGAGGTGAAGTTTAAAGAGGAAGGCCAAGCGTTGATGTTACTGTGTTCCTTGTCGAGTTCCATGGAGAATCTTGTTACAACCCTATTATGGGAAAAAGAGACTCTGAAATTGGAGGAAGTCACATCTGCTCTTCTGATGTTTAATCAGCGAAGGCTTCAGACCAAGGGTGTTTCGGGTGAAGGGCTGATAGTAAAAGGGGGAGAGCAACGTGGCAGAAAATCGGAAAGGAAAAAATCAGGAGCGCATGAAAAATCTAAATCTAGAGGGAAGACTCCTAGGCACAGGGAGTAAAAATGTTATAAGTGTCATGAGACAGGTCACTTCAAAAGAGATTGTCTGATGAATAAGGATGATGGGACGAAGACTAGAAAGAAGGCAGAATCGACAAAATTGGCAAACATTGTGGAAGAGTCATCGGAAGATTGGGATATGTTATCAGTTTTAACAAATATAGACGTGGCAGATTCTTGGATTCTGAATTCAGCATGTTCGTTTCACATGTCACCTAGCAAGGAGTTGTTTGACACATACAAATCTGTGGACTGTGGTACCGTTTTGATGGTTAACGATGCTTCGTGCAATATCATTGGAATTGGCATAGTGAAGATCAAGATGTTTGATGGTGTCATGAGAACTCTAGCTGAGGTGAGGCACATATCAGGATTAAAGAAGAATCTAGTTTTATTGGGAACTTTAGACTCTAATGGCTGTGAGTGTAAAACAGGTGGTGGAGCTATGAGAGTGACAAAGGTTGCGCTAGTGATTATGAAAGATTCGAAAGTGAATGGAAATATCTATCGTTTGATAGGGAGCACAGTTGTAGGTGGAGTTGCAGCCACTACAGCTGATGATACTTCGTTATGGCATATGCGGTTAGGGCATAAGGGGGAACGTGGGATGCTAGAATTACATAGAAGAAATCTTTTGAAAGGGGTAAAATCGTGCAAACTTGATTTCTGCAAGTTTTGTGTTCTGGGAAAACAGTGTAAGGTGTCATTTAAGCATACGGCGAACAAAACTAAAGGGATTATGTTCATACTGATGTTTGGGGACCAGTGAGGGTAGCTTCAAAAGCAGGATCACTGTATTTCTTGACTTTTGTCAAAGATTATTCTAGGAAGGTTTGGGTGTACTTCATGCGACACAAGTCTGAAGTGTTTGAGAAATTCAAGGTGTGGAAAGCTGAAGTGAAAAACCAAACAAGGAAGAAATTAAAGTGTCTAGATCAGACAATGGAACAGAGTACAAGTATGAGCCGTTTGTGAAGTTTTGTGAAGAGCATGGGATTCAGAGGCACTGAACTGTTAGAAAGACACCACAGCAGAATGGGGTGGCAGCAGGGATGAACAAAACTATAGCAGAGAAGGCACGGTGCATCAGGTTGAATGCAGGGCTTTCAAAGGATTTCTAGGCAGAGGCAGTGAGTATGGCAGTTTACATCATAAACAGGTCACTGAGTACTGCTCTGGATAATATGGTAGCACAAGAGGTGTGGACAAACAAAGAGGTAAACTATACTGGTATGAAGATCTTTAGATGTCCAGCCTACGTACATGTTCCCGGTGATGAGAGGTCTAAGCTTGATCCGAAGTCCAAACAATGTATCTTTCTTGGGTATAAGAAAGGTGTGAAAGGATATAAGCTTTGGGATCCTAAAGCAAAGAAGGTGGTGATCAGTAGGGACGTTGTTTTTGACGAAGCTTCTATGGTTAAGGCACATCAAGAAGTTTAAAAAAACGCAGCTGGGGAATACACCAGCAGACAACAGCAGGACATACAAGTTGAGCTGGAAAATTGTGACTCTAGCAATCCACCGCTAGAAGAACAGGTTGAACAGCAACAGTAGGAGAGCATAGTCGCAAGGAGACCCAGACACACTATCAGACCACCGGAGAGGTACAAGTTTGATGATATGGTTGCATATGCACTCTCTACTACTAGTGGGGATCCGTCTACTTTTTAAGAGGCTATTACTAGTCCTGAAATGGACAGATGGATGGAAGCTATGGTGGAAGAGATGTAATCTTTGAAGAAAAACAAGACTTGGGAATTGAAAGAATTGCCCGAGTGAATGAAACAAGTAGGGTGCAAATGGGTATACAAGAAAAAGGAAGCTGTATTAGAAAAAGAAAAGGAAAGGTTCAATGCTCGGTTAGTGGCAAAAGGATATTCACAACGGAAGGGGATTGACTACGCTGAAGTATTTTCTCCGGTAGTGAGGTATACTTCAATCAGGATTATATTGGCATTGGTGGCAAGCTATGATCTAGAGTTAGAGCAGCTCGATGTGAAGACAGCCTTTCTTCATGGTGATTTGGAGGAGGTTATATACATGGAGCAGCCTGAGGGGTTCAAGCAGCCTGAGACTAAGCACATGTTTTGCAGATTGAAGAAATCATTATATGGGCTGAAACAGTCTCCAAGACAATGGTATAAGAAATTTGATTCTTTTATGATCCGGATTGGGTTCACAAGGTGTAAGTATGATTGTTGCGTTTATGTTAAGAGTTTTGAGGATGATTCATATATTTTTCTGTTACTATATGTGGATGATATGCTAATTGCTGCGAAAAGTATGGGTGAAGTCAACAGGTTGAAGGACCTGTTGGGAAAGGAGTTTAACATGAAGGATTTGGATGTTGCGAATAAAATACTTGGAATGGAGATTCGCAGGGATAGGTCAGCGGGAAAACTGTGGTTTTCCCAAAAGATTTATATGAGAAATGTGTTGGAGAGGTTTAGTATGGCTAATGCTAAACAGGTCAGCACTTCATTGGCGAGTCATTTCAGGTTGTCTACATCACAGTGTCCGAAAAAGGCTGAAGAGATTTAGGATATGTCAAAGGTGCCTTATGCGAGTGCAGTTGGTTGTTTGATGTATGCGATGGTATGTACAAGACTGAATTTGGCACATGCAGTCAGCATAGTGAGTAAGTTCATGGAAAATCCAGGAAGAGAACACTGGAAAGCGGTAAAGTGGATATTCAGATATCTGAAGGGTACTGCGGATCATGGAATTATGTTTTCAAGGCAAGATCGGATAATTTTTGCATGACCGATGATATCATGATTTTCATTTTGTCGTAGCCGAACTTAGTAATGAAGGCATGACTTTACCTGCTCCTTTTATTGTTGGCTCCCTTATAGAGAAATTGCCTGATTCTTAGAAAGATTACAAGAACACTATGAAACATAAGAGGAAAGACATGATTTTAGAGGAGTTAATTGTTCATATTCTTATTGAGGAAAAGAACAAAAATTTAGATAAAACTGCCAAAGCCAAGGAGATGTCTTCCAAGGCAAATTTAGTTGATGCGCAAACCTCGTAACTCGTTCAACAAACATCCTAAACATGGGCATAAGTATAACATCGGTTCGAAGACAAAACCAAATCAGTTCAAACACAAAACCTCAAAACCCAAAGGTGATTGTTTCGTGTGTGGAATGCCAGGTCATTATGCTGCCCAATGCAAGTTCAAAAAGGGAAACAACCAGTCAGTTCCTCCGAGAGCTAACTTAGCTGAGGCATACAATACTATTGTGGCGGTTGTCTCCGAGGTGAACATGGTGACTAACAAAGAGGCATGGGTAGTGGATTCTGGTGCTACCAAGCACATTTGTGTGAATCGTGGTGCATTCATCTCTTACACTCCCCTTGAGGGAAAAGATGAACATGTTTACATGGGCGACTCGAGGCCTACACCAGTGATGGGTAAAGGAAAAGTAAATTTAAAATTGGCTTCTGAAAAGATCCTTTTTCTTATCGATGTTCTTCATATTCCTGAGATTCGCTACAACCTCTTATCTGTTGGGATACTTAGGAAGGTTGGGGTTAAGGTTATGTTTTAATCTGATAAGGTCGTGTTAACCAAAACTGGGGTGTTTGTGGGAAAAGGGTAGCTTAATACTGGTTTATTTCATTTGAATGTACTTGAACTCATGAATAATAATGCTAGTACTTCTTTTGTTTACCTGATTGAATGTGATGATATTTGGCATTCTAGATTAGGTCATGTGAATTATTCTTATATAAAAATGATGAAAAATTTGGGAATTTTAAAAGATGTTAAAATTTCAAATACCAAGAAATGTCAAGTGTGCGTGGAAGCTAAAGCTACTAAAAAGTCTTGTAAACCGGTACTTGTTAGAGAATCTGAACCTCTCAATTTAATTCATTCAGACTTAGGTGATATGTCTAGAAATACTTCTAGAGGTGAAAAAAATTATTATGTGACTTTTATAGATGATTATTCTAGATATACTAAAGTTTACCTTCTCAGAAATAAAAGTGAAATTGAAGATAAGTTTTTAATTTATAAGACCGAAGTTGAAAATAAATTAGATAAGAAGATTAAAAGACTTAGGTCCGATAGAGGTGGAGAGTACGACTCTGGATCTCTTAGTAAATATTGCAAAGAACAAGGGATTATACATGAGGTAACACCTCCCTATTCTCCAGAATCTGATGGGGTAGCAGAAAAAAAAATAGAACACTAAAAGAAATGATAAATGCTATATTAGTAAGTTCTGGGGCTCCACCAAATTTGTGGGGGGAAGCTCTTCTTTCTGCTCGTCACCTACAAAATAGAATAATTTATAAAAAAACTGGAAAAACACCTTATGAACTTTGGGAAAACCATTTACCTAACTTGAAATACCTTAAAGTGTGGGGGTGTCTTGCTAAGGTAATGTTACCCGATCCTAAGAAAAGGAAAATTGGTTCTAAAACTGATGATTGCTTGTTTATTGGTTATGCTGAACATAGTGTTGCTTATAGATTTCTTGTTTTAAAAAGTGATGTATTAGATCATAATACAATCATTGAGTCAAAAAATGATGATTTCTTTGAAAATATTTTTCCTTTGAAATCTAAAGTGGATCGACCGATAGCAGAGCTTCCTACGAGCTCTTATACAGTTCCAATTGAAGAATCTAAAATAGAACCAAAGAGGAGTAAACGTACTAGAAAACCCACTAATCTGGGAGATGGTTTTTTTACGTTTTTTGTTGGATAATGACCTATTAATCTTTAAAGATGTTGTCTCTTCTCCCGATGCTCATTTTTGGAGAGAAGCCATTAATAGTGAGTTTGAGTCTATTATGGCTAATCACACTTGAGAATTAGTAGATCTTCCTCCTGATTCTAAAACTACTGGTTGTAAATGAATTTTTAAAAGGAAGTTAAAACCTGACGGATCAATTGATAAATTTAAGGCTAGACTTGTTGCTATAGGTTATAAACAAACTCAAGACCAAGACTTTTTTGAGACCTATTCACCAGTTGCAAGAACATCATTCATTAGAGTTTTAATTGCACTAGCTGCTATTAAAAATTTAATAATTCATCAAATGGATGTTAAGACTGCTTTTCTTAATGGAGATTTAGAAGAGGAGATTTATATGGACTAACCTAAGGAATTTATTTTCCTAGGTAATGAGCATAAAGTTTGTAAATTAGTTAAATCTTTATATGGTCTTAAACAAGCTCCTAAACAATGGAATGACAAATTTGATATTGTGATGACTTCTAATGGATATATAATAAATGACGGAGATAGATGTATATATACCAAATTTAATAATAAGAATTGTGGTGTTATTGTATGTCTTTATGTGGATGACTTGCTTATTTTTGGAACCAATATTGATGTTATATATGAGACTAAAAATATGTTATCTACTAAATTTGATATGAAAGACTTGGGAGAAGTAAACGTTATTCTCGGTATTAATTTGAGAAAAATTTGTAATGGGTATATGATTTCTCAAAATCATTATGTGGAGAAAATGCTTAAAAGATTTGGGCATTATAATGCTAATCCTGTTTGTACACCGTACGACTCTTGTTTGCATTTAAAAAAAGCATGAGGGACCAAGTGTGTCTCAATCTGAGTATGCCCAAATCATAGGTTACTTAATGTATCTTACGAATTGCACAAGACCTGATATATCATATGCAATAGACTAAGCAGATACACTCATAATCCTAATAAGGATCATTGGATTGCTTTATGTAGAATACTCAAGTATCTGCGAGGTACTATTGGATTTGGTTTATATTACTGCGATAATCCTGCAGTTCTTGAGGGCTATAGTGATGCCAACTGAATTTTTGATATAGATGAAATCAAATCTACGAGTGGCTA
Source organism: Panax stipuleanatus (assembly GCA_020205555.1). Taxonomy (NCBI): domain Eukaryota; kingdom Viridiplantae; phylum Streptophyta; class Magnoliopsida; order Apiales; family Araliaceae; genus Panax; species Panax stipuleanatus. The sequence continues at coordinate 149,416,238 of CM035121.1, read as the reverse complement.
CATATTTACCTTAGGAGGAGGAACAGTTTCTTGGAAGTCTACTAAACAGACTTGTATAGCTCGCTCTACTATGGAGTCTGAGTTTATTGCTTTAGAGAAGGCAGGTTTTGAAGTAGAGTGGCTCAGAAATCTTTTGGAAAATATTCCCTTGTGGACGAGACCAGTTCCATCTGTGTCTCTACATTGTGATTGCCAAGCTGCTATAGGCATAGTTAAGAATAAGAGCTATAATGGTAAGAGTAAACATATACGCCTAAGACATAATATTGTAAGACAGCTGTTACGTGACGGGATTATATCCCTTAACTTTGTTAGGTCAGAGTTAAATTTCGCGGATCCTCTGACAAACTCACTAAGCAAGAGGCTAGTGAGCAATACATCGAGGGGGATGGGACTACTGTCTATTACATAAATCAACAGTGATGGTAACCCAACCTATATGAATGGTAATCCCAGGAAGTAGGTTCATATGGGTAACAACAAGTCATTGGTTGAGACACTATCCATTTTATACCTATTTGAGTTCATCCCTATGATATAGGATAGTGTAATTCTACAGTGTTAAAGGTTGAGTTATATACTCTTAATGATTTCTATAGTCCTGTTGGGTGATGTGTTTAACTGTAGAACACATTTGATGGAAACACCTATATGAGTGTAGAGGTGGGGCCGCCTCTTATGAAAACAAGACAGGTTTTCTAAAGCGCTCATGAATTCCAGGTATGGCGCAAGGCCAAAATGTGCCAAATCGCGTAGAACAACTTCAATTAAAGTTTGTATTGTGAGTAATATGATTACTGATTCATAATAAGGAAGAAGTTTCATAGAAATTTTTATTTCACCAAATTCCTGTGAATCAAGTCTTATTCACTCTATATACATTGGTTCATAGTCCAAAAGACACCAGTGTTAACCCGCTGCACTTTTATATTCCTTATTCAATTTATTTTATTTTACTTTGTAATATGTGGGAGATTGTTGTATTTTATGTTAAATGAAATATTACAAAGTTAAATAAAATATACATATTAAAATATGGAGATTTTGTTACTGTCCAAAATATATTAAAAGACCTTTTATTGAGATATTAATTTCTTTACCATTAGATGAGATATGACTGTTGCTCTCCTATTCTATAAAAGCAAGGCTTTGCTGAGGTCTTTTGTACAGTTTACTATCACTATCACTTTTATAAAGCTGATACCAACAAAAAAACTGTTGCGGATTTACAACAACATAAAGTTACTATTCCTCATACACTTTCAATAAGGTGTTGCCTCTTATATATATATATATCTAACAAAATACAAATGATTTTGAATTTTCCGCTCACTCAATAAATCATCTGGGCCGTCCAAAGTTTGGGATAAATTCCACTGTCGATGTAGTGCCGTAGGCGCGGGACACAGCTAGTATATATATTATCTAAGCAATCACTTTCTTTCGGATTTCCATATTTTATATATATATATATATATATATATATATATATATATATATATATATATATATATATTACCGTGCATTCACTTATTAGTATTATATATATATAAATAGTGAGTTTCATATAAATATTTTATATTATATACACGGTTTATTTTTTAAGTTCGAGTAAGGAAAATTAGAAGTTGTTCATGAGTCATTCAATTATTTGAGTGCTGATTAGTTGGGTGAAGAACCGTTGAATCATGGAGTAGGATTTCGTCAGTGACCTTAGTACCGAGAAAAGTTATCCGATGGACGGAATTTCTACTTAAGGACAGTGCACTGCACGCCTCTGCTCAACATAATAAATCGATAAGTTCTATTTTTGTCCTTTTATTTTATAGTTGAATCCTATATTTCATTCGTGTTCTCAAACATTATGCACTTAAGTTTCTTTAACGAATTCGTAAGAGTATCCACATGCATGGCTATGAGATAGTACGTACGTACAATAATAATAATAATATTCCAAACAAAATATGAACTTCCGAGTCTGATGCATACAAATTGTGGTGAGAAGGTAATCAAATAGAACGTATTACAGGAGTCGGTCGTTTGATAAGCTAGCTAAAATATAAAACCAGGTCTAGCTATTTCATAGAACTTTTTTCAGGGGAAACAAAAAAGAAGATGAGGTTAATTAGCCTAGCGTGTGGAATAGTTAAATTATTTTGATTGAAGATAGATAGATCACCCATAATTCTAAATAAGATTGGCTGTTTTTTCTCCCAATTAGAGCATGTTGAAAGTACATCTATGAGAGTAACTAATTAAAGATTTCAAATCGATAACTTAGTAAATTAATTAATCTTGGTAGCTATTTATATATTTGCCTGGAAGTTTATTTAATTAATAATTGATTACTTTCTTTGATTAATTGATTAGATGTTTAATTTCACTCTTATAATTATACAAAATAGAGTCATCTCGATATTTAGAATACGAATAAATCGATACAACGTACATTGGTTACACAAAAGAGTCACATTAACAAAATTATAAAAAATGTACATATAAATATTTTGTTCCATATTTAACCATAAACATAACAAGACAAGGTTAAAAATTAATATTATGCGGTTATAAAGTAAGCAATATACTTATATACCGATCCAACAGTTAACCGTCTTAGTTACTACTTGGGCGGTTCTAGCTAGTTACTAGTTAGGACACTGGGATCAGTTGACTGATTTCTAGTAGGTAGCTAGGATTGAAGAGAGGAAAATAATTAATTCCACGAGAAGGTAAACGTACAATGAAAAGTAAATAGTAGTACATCAGAAGTCATTGTCCGGCTGGATAATTAGCCGCGCAGGACAATTTAGTTGATATTTGAATATGATGACAGGCAAATTATGTTGACAAGGACTTCATTACCTATAAGTAGCGGCTTTTGAATAGGGCAGGCTGCCCGAAGGGATCTTCTAAACATCAAATTAGGATCCAATTATCATGAAATTAATTTCATGATAAGGTTAATTAATTGATCAATACACACGCAGATGGAGAGAGATCACCTCTCGACCTGTGTGTCGATACTGTATTGTTCAATTGATCAACTTATCATGAAGTTAATTTCATATTAATCACTCTCATCAAATCAAATAATAGTGAGGTAGATTTGATGAATTTCGGTGGCTGATTAATTATTGAAAGTACATATTTGTCGTTTTAAGTGCGGGATGAATTGGTCTTACTAACATTATATAGAGATCCGTTTGGTAAGTAATAGAGGGATCGGTTACCATGAAGTTAACTTCATGGTAATAAGTTGATTAATTGACTAATACAATGCTGGCACGCAGAGAGATGCGTGTCGATGCTGTATTGATCAATTGACCAAGTTAACTTTATATTAACCACTCCCCTAATAGAGTTAGTAGCAAGTCTTTGGAATGAATATTGTTTAATTCCTCGTTCTGATCACCATGCCCCATCAGTCTACTCTGTACGTACGTTCATAGAAAACAACATCTATATACCGCACAGAAATTGGCCGACCAACTCGTGATTTCTGCATGAGATTGAGACTTCATATATGATGTCTCCTCTCCTCTCCGCTCGTCAATGTATTACAGACTTAGCTTAATTTCTAGCCAAGTTGTAAGCATCATCTTTTATTTATTTACTTCTATATATCTGAGTCGTCTACTTGTTAATTATTAAGTGGTCACATAACGTACGATTAATAATAATTCTAGATTTAGACACCAGCAAACTTGAAGTACATACTCGAGAATCACAACAACAAGATATTTAAATGAAATCGAGCGGGCAACTGCTTCCGGTTCTAATTACTTTTTCCTCTAGCTAGGGAGGGTTTGGATATATAAAAATGTACATAGGATTCTCATATTGTCGATCCCTGATGGACGTACATACGGATTCAAACCTTACAATTCAGATTCTTGAGAACAATATATATATATTGAATCTCTTTATATATCTTTCTGTTAAAATCCAGACTTTGGGAGTTAACACAAGTAATAACTTTCAGTACATATTATAAGATTCTCAAGCATGTAATTAACCAACCTGTTACTACTCTATCTAGTGTAACGACAGAGATCAAATAAAGGGGGAGTATTTAGATAATTTCTCGGGCCGTTAGAAAGATCGTATACCTGCTGCTACCCCTTCTAGCGGTTGGATCCAATTCTAATTTAATCTCAACATTTGAATATCATAATGGATGGTGTAAGATGTGATTACTGAAATAATGTCCGTAGCAACCCGTTGCTAGCATACATTAATTACTAATATTACTACCTCCACTTCCTAGAGTAAATTTAGAGAGTAAATTTAGGTACAATTTAAATTTGATACTCCTTTAGGTGAGTTTTGAAACAATAATTTTTTTAGTAGTACTACCTAGATAATTTTAAATAAATACGGACAATTGTATTAAAAAACTAAATGAATTTATATTAATTTAACCTCAAGATTTCATAAAATGCTTCAATTGAACGAAGTGAGACTTTTTTTTTTGGGTACTATATTTGGTATTAGTTTATAAAAGTGGATGATGGATTTTGGATGTGTATCGACATTTATAGCAAGGGGTTAGGACGGTGGGGAAGGGGGGTTGGCATTTGATTCGGCTCCTTAGGGGATGTGATGAGATGGGAGTCATGTGGATTGTGGCCTACGAGCAATAAATACTCGAGAGAGAGAGAGAGAGGTTTCGAAGGCTGGCCGGCCGCTCTCTCTTATTTTACTTTGACTAAAAGTTTAAAACTATTCACACATTAATTGTAGAAGTTAGGCTACTTAAGCTAGTAGTAACTACAACAAAGGAGGAATTGGTTATGATGAAATTTATTTTGAGATAAATTGGTCAATTGACCAATATAATATTAACACGCAGACGAGATTGTATGTGTATCAGCATTCTATTAGCTAATTGACCAACTTACTAAAAAAATAACTTCATGTTAACCGAATCCAGCAAATGAGTTTGTAATTCAAGCGCACACACACATTTAAATATATATATATATATATATATATATATATATATATATAAATAAAAGGGAAAATAATAATAATAGTGTTATTATGATGATGATGAGTGGATGTTTGGATTATTGGAGGGCAGACATTAATGATTTTGAAGAAAATGTTAGTGGAGTAATAAATATAATTGAAAAAGGAAAAGGAAACTTGTAAGGGGGTTATACTATAGACATACGAGAGGAGAGAGGAGAAGAAAATGATGGTTCTTCATAACAACCACCACCTAACAAATTTCCTAGGCCAGCAAACGATTTTAATGAAACAATGAATTCAATTTATCTGTTACCCGCTTGTGTACGTGTTTGGCCATATCTCTCTCTCTGTCTTCCCCACTCAGTTTTTAAGACAAGTAGAAGTCACACGCTTTTCCCCCAAATTACTAATAAGAAGAAGAAAGCTAGGTAGGAATTAAGGCCATTGCCATTGCCATTGCCATAAGATTTTGTGTGGGGATTTATAATTTCCAGAAATCCCAACACACACACACACACTCGTACTCAACATTTTCTTAATTCTTCTTGGGACCCGTCTTCTGGTCTAATAGAGTCAGAGTATAAGTTGATTTTTAGAGCGAAAGAAATCAAAGACGGGGCGATGATGTTAATATTTTGGCATCCATTAAGTTGGAAGTAGTCTTGATCACTTTGTGAATCTTGATCAATAATCTCATTTGAGTTTTTGGTTTGGAGTGAAAATGGGTGGGCATCATCATGATGTGATGGGGAAAACTATTTCGGTTTTAACATTGATAGGCAATTTCATCAACGAAGTTTTGAGCTTCATTGTGTTCTCTGTTCTAGACATTCTTGATTTCGTCCTGTGTTACGCATATAGAGTGGTGGATTTCATAGTAGAAGCAGAATGGAAGCCATGTTACTGCTCCTCCGCCAAAGAAGCCATCACCGGCAGCGGCAACATCTTAGTCTCTGAGCAAGGAGAGTCTAAGAAGATCGTATGCCTCACCTCTTCTTCTTCTACCAAATTGCAGCTTGAAGAGATCTCCGACACTCTCTACACCCGCTCATCTTTAGTCTCCGAGGTCTCCAAAACCACCGTCAATCGCCTCAGGGTAGACACACAATCTTCTTCCCCCCCGGAAATCCATAATAAATTCAACAAGGGCCGATCCAACTCATCCACCATTGTTGAAATGCTGCAAGGGAAAATAGGAGGCCAACAATCCCATCCAATCCCAAGATGGTCCGACTGCGATTGCCACACTTGCAATTCTTGGACCGCTTCTACCAAAGACGCTCTTTTTCTCAAAGCCGAAGGCCCAATAGGTAAAAAAATTAATTATTTATATATATATATATATATATATATATATCTTTGTTAATTAATTAATTACGTCCTGCCAGGCCTAGCTAATATTGTACTACGTTAATTGCTACATATTGGAATGCAGATCATGTTGAAGAAGATGTGCTCTTTATTCATGGATTCATTTCCTCCTCTGCATTTTGGACAGAGACTCTGTTTCCCAACTTTTCAAAATCTGCAAAATCAAGGTACAGGCTATTCGCATTCGATCTGCTAGGATTCGGAAAGAGCCCCAAGCCAACTGATTCGTTATACACCATAAGGGAGCATCTAGAGATGATTGAAAGATCCGTTCTCGAACCCAATAAAGTCAAGTCCTTTCACATTGTGGCACATTCTTTGGGCTGCATTCTCGCTCTGGCTCTCGCGGTTAAACACCCTCACTCTGTCAAGTCCCTCACCTTACTTGCACCGGTATGATCAATGTCACCAACGCTAGCTACATGTATTTAAAATCTGTATGTATGTGTGTATTTATTTAAGGAATTTCTTAACATGTTTGCTGCTTACTTTTACTTATAATAATGATGTAGAGATTAATTAATTAGTTGTAAATAAAGCGATGGATGGATGTTTAATTATGCAGCCGTATTTTCCGGCACCAAAGGGAGAACAAGCGACACAGTACGTGATGAGAAGGGTGGCTCCGAGGCGAGTGTGGCCAATGATTGCATTTGGGGCGTCCATTGCGTGCTGGTATGAGCATATAAGCCGAACCATTTGTCTCCTCATTTGCAAGAACCACAGGCTCTGGGAATTTCTCACCAAATTACTCACCAGAAACAGGTAGTCATGCAACAAGTCTCCTACATACACACAACATCTCTCTGTTTTTTTCTTTTTTAATTGGTCTATTGGTCTATCACCTAAATTTAAAAAAAAATGAAGAAATAAAAAAAGGGCAGGGGTACGTGTCACTCACTTTTCCAATTAGTTCATCATATTTCAACAAGTGCTACACCCTAGTCTTTCATAGTCTCATCTTTTTCTTAATTAGGTGTGTTTTTTCCAAACTACTCTACTCTGGTGCTTAAATTAAGCATACTAATACGTACTACTATATTATTATATGACAAACAATTCTATATATATATATATATTTACGATTATGCAGTTGACATGTTTTGGCATGTTGTACGTAATTATAAAATTATAGGATCAGGGCAATAGAAATAATATATACAGACCCAGCTTCAATAGGAACATACTAGTGAATTGTCTGGCAATAGGATGATGGGGTTACTCCCTGCGGAGAGGAGAGGAGGTCATGTCGAATATATCTTAGAAATGGACCTGCAGTTTCATTTGCTTAACTGGCAAAGGTTGAAAGGGATACCCTCCTTTTTTCTTTTACCTTTTCCTTTTTTTTTTTTTAATAAGAGGAGTTAATTTAATTTCATGTTGGGCTACAATATTAATGTATTGTAACATTAATACCGATAGACTTGTGGGACCTTGGCCCTTTATTTCACCGACTCGGTGAATAAATTATCAATAAATCTACTATCACATAAAAATCGCTTATATATGGCTCACATGTATATTGGTATGGTCTACGTGCAGAGTAAATTATGTGGGTCATACCAATATGTATGTGTGTATGTGAACGGTATGTGAGCAATAACCTATGGTAATTAATTAAATAATGCCTTTATAATCTACCAGGAAATAAAAACGTCCTCATTCACTTCAGTTCGTCTAAGATATTTTGTCGTCATATATAGGAGCTGCTTATAACGCCTTAATTTCAACTTAATTAGTGATTCTTGATATAGACACCACTTAGTCTGTATATATAGTAAGTATTCCTCAAAAAGTTACATATCACTTGTATAAATTATATAATCTTTTAATTTGTACGAATGTAAATGTTATGAAAATGACAAATAATACTAACATGCATGATTCCAGGAGTTAGCTAGGGGAATGTTAAATTTAGCTTGTTAATATTAATGGCATTAATTCATTCTAATTAGGGTATATATATATATATATATATATATATATATATATATATATATATCACTGTATCAGTCAATTTTTTGAGGGGTCGTAATTAGTCACTTGTTGGTGTGATTAGCCTGTACTTGAAAACGATGGCAACAGCTAATATATAGTTGTGTTGATAGTTTCCTAGCTACTCTATTGCTAGCTCTTATTTGGTCAATAAATTTTATTTAATTTGGTCATTGAACCAATTGATATTTGATCATTAATTAGAAACTTCTTTATATATACATATATATATACATGTGTGTGTGTATGTACGTACCATATATCTGAATTTTACACCTATATATTTATTAATGTGTTTATGCGTGCGTACAAATGTATATATGTATGTATAGGATGAGGACATACTTGATTGAAGGATTCTGTTGCCATACACACAATGCTGCATGGCATACTCTCCACAATATAATCTGCGGGACTGCTGGTAGAATGGAAGGGTATTTGGATGTGTTACAAAACCGCCTCAAGTGTGATGTGAATATATTCCATGGCAGAAATGATGAACTCATCCCGGTTGAATGTAGCTACAATGTGAAGTCCAGGGTTCCACGTGCCCGCGTTAAGATTATTGAGAAGAAAGATCACATCACCATTGTTGTTGGAAGGCAGAAGGCCTTTGCCAGAGAACTTGAGCAAATATGGAAGACAAGCTGTTCAAGTGGTTAATTAAGCATGCATGCATGCATGCATGATCAATTATACAGTTAGAGAATGCACCAAAACGGACTCCTTCGATCTCTCTCTACATCTCTCTCTCTCTCTCTCAATATATATATATATATATATATCTATCGCTCTACAGAAGAAATGTTGGCCAGCCGCAATTTAATCACCATAAAAGTTTTATCCAAACCAAACCAAGGAAATGGATAAAAGAAAAAGTATAAAATATTGGATGGACACATTAAGTTTTCGCCCTCCTTTAATTCTTCATCCTGTGTAAAGTCATTTACTTGAATATTAGGTCATGTGATATATATATATATATATATATATATATATATATATATATATATATATATATATCACCCATTGTTGTCACCGAGTTGAAATGTGTTATGTCATTTTTAAAACTAAAGCTTATATTATAAAATCATTCGATCCCTTTACCTAAGCTTACTTTTCTGCTCTCCCTCCCTCTCTCTCCCCCCTATTCGGTCTCCACGTACGCCTAATTAATTAGTTTGTTCGGTTCCTTATATCTATTTTATCTAAACAAAAACTTGTGTATAAATTAATAAATGCAAGTTGTCTCTTGGCACCGGGTGATCTGTAACAGCTCAAGACAATAAATACTGTCACGTTAATGAACTGCTTTCCATGGCAGAACTCAGAGCCATTAGTGCGGGAAAAACTATTTGACCGGTCGTTCTTGTTCCCTTACGTAATAATGTTGTGCAAGCTCTTTCTCTTTCTCTTTCTATATATGCATAGCGATGTCCATTATTGGTCACCTTCTCCCTTTATGAATCACGACCACTTTAGATTTTCTTCCTCTCCAAATTAAATCAATTTCCCTCTGCAGGTAGGTGTTGGTAATATGATGAGAATACTTCTCTCTCTGAAAAATCTACTCCATTGACAGTTGACTGACCAAACCCCACCTATATATATATATATATATGTATGTATATATATATATATATATGTATGTATATATGTATGCACGCAAATGTGGATATAGTCTCAAACACTAATGCATGTTTCATTTGTTTTGCATAAAGAGTCTTACTTGTATATAAATTTATAAATATTAATAATGTATTTTCATTTTGTATTTACTTCTAAAATAGTTAAATTATTAGTTTCATTGTGTGAAGTATGATAAAGAAATTAAGATGACATATTTAACAATCGATATTGTGTTATTTTATACTATTATTATTAGGGAATTAATATTTCTACATGATGACTCTCACATGAATAATGAGTGAGTCCCATCTCGATTTGATAGACCCATGTGAAAATATCATTTTAACATGTGAAAATATCAAATTTTATTATTATTATTATTATTATTATTAAAAGAACTTTTTGAGAAGTAAACAAATTGGCAAATAGAATTCTTCTTATGAAGCTGATGGAGTAAGAGGCTAAACTAATGCTAGTTAGTAGCTAGCTCGCTAGTAACATTGATATATATTGTTGGCTCTTAGTTGAAACATAGTGATGCTTAATACAAACAAGACAAGCTTTCATATATTCTTTTAAGTGTGGCATTATTCTTAGTGGTAATATATATATATATATAGCGGGCTAGCACATATATTATATTTAATGACATCGATCTCTTGCTAGGCCGAGTAGCTAGTAGGACTGTTCACCGGTAATTAACCGAACCGAACCGGCCCGAATTAAACCGAACCGGTTACCGAAAGTAGCCGAAATTGGGTACCGATACCGGTACCGGCTGGACCGGTTTACCGAACCGGTTAGCCGGTACAGAACCGGTACGGTACCGGTTTATACCTACTTCTGTACCGAATTTTTTCCAGCTGCTTTCATGAAATGTTTTAAAAAATCCTAAATTACAAACATGCATTCAAGTTCAACTGATTTGATCCAAAATGTAACAAATACTAGCAGATTATAATTTAGTAGCACATTCAAGTATTTCAAACACATTCAACTACTAGTTGCAACTACAATGCAAAATTAAAATTACAATCCAAGAACATTCAACTGATCCAAGTCCATGATTTCATTACACAACTAAAATCCAAAATTAAAACTTGACATGAAAGAAAGAATGTCCAGAACAGTCCTGAAACAAGTAAACAACAACAACAAAGCAACCCAACAGCAGCAAAGCAACCCAACAGCAGCAAGTCAGCAACCCAACAACAACAACAGTCCTGATTCCTGAAACAAAAAAACAGTACATTCAAAACTGTTATTAGTACAATACATTCAAAATAGTACAGCCAACAAACAACAGTCCTGAAACAAAAAAACCAACATATAATCCTCCAGTACATTGAAATTTGAATAGCCAACATAAAAACTGAACTAAACTGTTATCAAAAATTGAACTAAACTGTTATCACAGAATCACAATACATTCACTTAACATTTACAACTGAACTAAAAACTGTTATCAAAAATTCAAAATAAAGAACCAGATGAGCAAGGCAAAGTAATTAGATAAGCAACAAAAAAAACCCTGTTATTCATCTGATCTAAAAGCTGCCTATTGCCATATCTCCATTATATTCCTCCATCCATATCCAAAACTTCTGCAAATTCTAAGATCAAAAGAAAATAAAAATAATTAAAGAAAGTCATTAACATATAAACATTATAAATAAAAACTATATAATTTAAAATTAAGTATTACCTTTCTCAATTGTTTCAAGTGAATCTAAGTTCTCCTCTACGGATATTGGTTGTTTGCTTGAACGAAGCCAGTCTTGAGAACAAATAAGAGCTTGTACCATTCTAGGAGTTAAAGAACTCCTAAATGGATCCAGTACACGACCACCGGTGCTAAATGCCGACTCGGAAGCAACTGTTGATATAGGAACCGCCAATACATCCTTAGCCATTTGAGAGAGAATGGGAAATCTAGGAGAATTGTTTTTCCACCAACCCAAAACATTATATTTTGGAGTTGTTTTATCAACATGCTCACTCAAATACTTATCTAATTCAGTATCATCCCCTCCTTGAACATCCGCAATGTGTTCTACAAATACATTAGATTGTGCACTTTGGGATGATTGTGCACTTTGGGATGCATATTTGAGACTATAACATTTAAACAATTCCTCAATGGCATCACGCACCGATTTTATCATTTTGTTTGCCATTTCAGTCTCACTCCCATACATTGCATTGAAAGCAAATTCCACAAAGGCAAATTTATGTCTAGGATCTAGAACAACCGCAATGTACAATAATTTATTCATCTTCTCAACATTCCCCCAATATTTATCTAATTTTGCTTTCATCCTCAACGCCTTTTCTCTCATGCCATATTCATGCTCATTATATAACAAGTCATTCAAAACATCATCAAGTTCAATAAATTCATGCAAAAAATTATTTGATGTCACATAAGATGTACCCGAAACCTTCACTGTAATGTCAAAGAAACACTTCAAGAATACCACTAATTGTCTCACAACTTCCCAATTCTCTATGGTAGGCCACCCATCACCCGATTCCATGTCCAATTTGAATAAAGGGTCTTTACTTGCAAGCCTATTAAAAACATGTTCAAATTCTATGGCCACATTCAACATAGAATAAGTGGAGTTCCATCTAGTGGACACATCTAGGATCAACGAAGTTTTTTTCTCAATTTTCTCAATTTCAACACATTCTTTGAATTTTTTAATCCTAGAAGAAGATTGTCGTACCCACCTAACCAAAGATCGAACACGAGATATCGAAGGAGTCGCATCTTTCAAACCATCACATACAACCAAATTAAGTATATGAGCAACACACCTCACATGGAGAAATTTATTGTCACAAATGCTATGGCCCCAAACTTTTAATTGAGTTTTCAAATAGGAAATTGCAACATCATTGGAACTAGCATTATCAACTGTGATTGTGAAAATTTTATCAATGCCCCATTCCCTCAAACAATTTTCAACCGACATACCTATATCTTCCCCTTTATGACTAGTAATTGGGACAAAGCTAATAATTTTCTTTTGAAAATTCCACTTATCATCAACATAATGAGCAGTCAACACCATGTAATTAATTCGTTGTATGGAAGTCCATGTATCAGTAGTAAGACAAACCCTTTGAGATGTATTTTTGAAGTAAGCTTTCAATTTCAATTTCTCCTCTAAAAACCGCTTCAAACAATCTCTAGTTATGGTGGTACGTGAAGGCACATTTAATTTTGGACATGTCACTGACATCAAGTATTTAAAGCCCACATTCTCCACATGACTAAAAGGAAGTTCATCTACAATTATCATAAACGAAATTGCCCTCCTAATTAACTCTTGATCAAATTTCCATAAACAGACACTATTGGTTGATTCCCCTTCCAACTCTTCATTTGCACTTGATTGTGAAAAATTTAATAGTGATTGTTTTTTTCCCTTTAATTGAATATTAGGTGGGTACAACTTACATCTTCCATTATGATTTTTTAAACCACTTGTCCCATTCTTTCCCGAGTCGGCTTTTAAAACACTCCCACAATATTTGCACTTTGCCTTTATTTCATCATTTTGCTTAAATCTTATAAAATATTCCCATATGGTAGCACGAGTCTTACCGATTATTTGCTCGATCTCTTCAACTTCATTTTGCTCTTGTGTTTCGCGTGTCTCGCCTCCATCATCGTCTCCTCCATCGTCTCCTCCATTACTTGGGACTTGGATTGGATTTTCATCGGCTGGTATTGGTATATTATTATCCATGTTTTCTATCAAACTGTACATAAAAACAAAAACAAATTATTTTAGACACTAAATGAATATGTACAAAATAGTCCTAAATATGTGAAATAGAACAGAGGGTAAAAGGGGGTCAATAATCAGTATATATAAATCACAAAGGCCCCAGTTCTACATAAATTAAGAAACATTAACAAGAATTCAAGAATTCATGCTCAACAGAAATTAAGAAACATTAATTTAAAAAAACAAAACAGATGATGAAAAGAAGCCAGAAAGAAAATAAAAACAGAGTGTATGCACATTCAACTGATCCAACTTTCAGAGTGTATACTCATGTGAAAAGAAGGGAAATAGATGATGAAAAGAAGCCAGCAAGAAAATAAAAACAGAATCAACAGATTTATTAATTTTCACATATTATAGTTAGAACCAACCAAGAAGAGCATGAAGAACTTATTAAAGAAGTGAATATATAGTAACAGACAAATGAACATGCTGTTTACTAAAGTGATTATTCAATCCAGAAAATGACGCTCCCTACTCACTTTGTGCCACAAAATGACTACGCTAGATAATAGCACAAGAATGAAGAAGGATGCTCTTAACATCATCATTCAATAGAGTGATAAACAAAATCATCAATCATCAATAAACTAAATCAAAACAACCTTAACCCTAAACACTAAACACCCATATAGACAAATTAGAAAAATTACTTAAGAAATACAATCGGTGGCCAAGCAACGAGCTACGAGCAGTAGAAGAGAAAACAATCGGTGGCCGGAGGAAATAACGAGCGAGCGACGACGAGCAGTAGAGCGAAGCGAAGAGCCTGAGGACCTGAGCCCTTGAGCGAAAATAATCGGTGGTCGGAAGTCGGAACTCAGATGGAGAGAATCAAAGACGGGCAAAAGCTGAGAATGAGAGATCAGAGAAGAGATTAAGAGAAACTGAACCCTAGATCTAATTTGGAAATGTCGTGAATGAAGTCTGAAAGGAATGAATAAAGACAGAAAACAAAAGTAACCAAGTAAGTAAATAAAATTATTAAATTATATTAAGTAACTGGTATAACCGGTTCGGTCCGGTTAATACCGAACCATTCAAGTCCCTTCCCAAAGCCGAAACCGTTTAGCCGGTATATACCGGTTAATTTTACCGGAACCGGACCGGTTCAATATTTATACCGAACCGGCCGGTGCGCCCAAAACCGAAAAAACTATTTTTTTTTGCACACCCCTAGCTAGTACAGCATAATGGAAATCAATTAAATGTCCCCCATATATATATAAATGCATATTTCATCCTAGCCCAGCACTCGATTAGGCACTGATCTGATGATCAAGAGACCCTCAAATACGAAAAAGTTTTACCCACAACGTGGAAGTGGAGCCAATAATGGGATATATATATATATATATATATATATATATCTTTTAAACAGGCGTGTGTAGCTTAATTGTGTTGAGTTGTGTGGAGAAGAAAAATAGTAACTACGACTATCTCTATGCAATATATATATATATATATATATAGCTAGGTAGCAGGACAGCTAATTAGTTATTAGATAGGGGCACTATTAATATTAATGTAAAGGAAGGAAGGAAGGAAGGAAGGAAGGCAGGCAGGCAGAGTGACAACATCCATCAGATACAAATAAGAGTTCATCGCCAGTGACCACAAATGGAATTCTTGGTAGCATTTTACCATCTACAGTATATCCACTTAAAAACACCCTCATACATGTTGGGTTTGTGGGGGTCCAAACCCATGAGGTCTTTTAGACAAAAGTCTAATTGGAAAAGGAATTAAGGGAATATATATCTCTTATATGAAAAAGGATTTGGAAATGACGTGAGTTCCCAAGCCAACATGAATCAATTAGGATTCTGGAAGTATATATATTATATTAGAAGGCTTTGAGTGGGTTTTTCAATCTGAGATCAACTTGGATCAACTCAAGGAGTCTATATATATACATGGACTTGTGATGTAGTAGTACACACACAGAACGAGTAATCAGAATTTTGAGTGTTCTGTTTTGAGATTAATACTCGGAACAGAGAGAACGGAAAAACTGTGAGTTGCAGAAAAATTGAGAGGGTTTTGTGAAGGTTTATTCACAAGTTGTC
This sequence comes from Panax stipuleanatus, assembly GCA_020205555.1. NCBI lineage: Eukaryota > Viridiplantae > Streptophyta > Magnoliopsida > Apiales > Araliaceae > Panax > Panax stipuleanatus. Next base: position 149,400,400 of record CM035121.1, on the reverse strand, counting down.
ATCATCCGTTCGGGTTAATTAATTGCTTGAAGACTTTAATTAATTCGGAGGTTCTAGGTGATGAGGTAATTTGAGTTTTCACTCAAATTGAGATATTCTTGTATTCTTTCAATTTCTTAATATTTCAAGTTTTTAGTTATAAAACTTGGAAGGGATATTTGTATTCACAGTTGATTATAGTGGAATTGTTCGAAGTTCGACCCGTAATTTTTACCTCTTAGTTTTAGAGGGTTTTCCACGTAAATTTGGTGTCTTGTGTTTGATTTATTATTGTGATATTATTTTCTGGTTTATTTAATTTTCAAAGACAGTTATAATTAGAGGAGTTTTTCCAACAAGTGGTATCAGAGCAAGGTCCTTTGCGCGGTGGGTCTTTGATAAATTAAATGGATGAATCAAGTGGCGCCATGATTAAATTGACATCATCTAATTTTTTGATATGGAAGCCTAGAATGGAAGACATCCTTTACTGCAAGGATTTGTATGATCCACTGGAGCTTAAGGGAAAAAAGCCAGTGGACAAGACCGAAGCTGATTGGAAAAAGATGAACAGAAAAACGATCGGTCACATCAGACAGTGGATCGATCAAAGTGTGTTCGACCATATTTCGCAAGAAACGGATGCTTATACACTGTGGACTACATTAGAGTCCATGTACGAGAAAAAGAATGCTCAGAACAAAACCTTTGTGATTCGAAAGATTGTGAACCTGAAGTATAAAGATCGTAGCAGTGTATCCGAGCATATGAGTGAGTTCCAGGGATTGGTGAACCAGTTGTCTACCATGAAGTTGAATCTTGAGGATGAGATTCAGGCATTGTTGCTTCTCAGTTCATTGCCTAACAGTTGGGAAACTTTGGTTGTGTCACTAAGCAAATTCAGCTCCGGAAGGAAAGATAACCATGCAGATGGTCAAGGACAGCATACACAACGAGGAAACAAGACGAAAGGAGCAGGGTTTGAATTTTGAGACACAAACACTTGTGGCAGAGAACAGGGGTAGAAGTAACTTCAGGGGATCTCACAAGGGAAACTTGAATCGCAGTAAAAGCAAAAATTCCAAAAATCATAGGAGCAAGTCAAAGACAAGAGAAGGTGCTATATACAGGTGTTTTCATTGCAACAAGGAGGGTCACTTCAAAAGAAATTGCAAGATCTGGTTAGCCAAGCAGAAAACTGGTGAGCAAGGAAAAGTTGAGGAGAAGAATACTGCAGCTACAGTTATTGAGGATGTTGTGCTTCTTTCGTTCGGGGAAGAAGAATGCTTACATGTTGTTGATCAGAAGATTGATTGGGTTATTGATACAGGTGTTTCGTATCACGCTACTCCCAAGAGATAATTCTTCACCACGTACAAAGCCGGAGACTTTGGGTTTGTGAGGATGGGTAACACTGATCAGTCCAAGATTGTTGGAATTGGTGATGTTTGCATACAGACAGATGTAGGCTGCACTATTACTTTGAGGGATGTGAGACATGTTCCAGATTTACGCCTCAATTTGATTTCTGGTATGGCCTTGGACAAGGAAGGCTATGAGAATCACTTCGGCAGCGGAAAGTGGAAGCTTACCAAGGGTACTATGGTAGTCGCTAGAGGTACTGCTTGTTGCTCATTATACAAAACTCATGTGAAAGTGTATTCTAATGAGTTGAATGCAATTGAAGATGAATCTTCACCGAATCTGTGGCATAAAAGGCTTGGGCACATGAGTGAGAAAGGGTTACAGATGTTAGCAAAGAGGTCCCTCATTCCTTTTGCTAAAGATACTGTACTAAACCCTTGTGATTATTGTTTGTTTGGTAAGCAGAATAGAGTTTCTTTTAGCAGCTCCTTTAAAAGAAAATCTGAGTTACTTGAGAGAGTATATTCTGATGTATGTGGTCCCATTGAGGTTGAGTCATTAGGTGGCAATAGATATTTTGTTACTTTTATTGATGATGCTTCACGTAAGGTGTGGGTGTTTTTGTTGATAACAAAAGACCAGGTATTCCAGCATTTTCAGAGTTTCCATGCTATGGTTGAAAGAGAGACTGGAAAATTATTGAAGTATCTTCGCAGTGACAACGGAGGGGAATACACTTCAAAGGAGTTTGCAACATATTGTGTGAAACACGGTATTCGACATGAGCAGACAGTTCCTGGCACCCCACAGCATAATGGTGTGGCTGAGAGAATGAACCGCACTATTATTGAGCGAGTTCGATGCATAATGAGAATGGCTAAGCTGCCTAAGTCATTCTAGAGTGAAGCTGTTCGTACCGTTTGCTACCTGATTAATAAACTCCATCAGCACCGTTGGACTTTCAGATTCCAGAGAAAGTTTGGAGTGGTAAGGATGTGTCCTATTCTTATTTGAGGGTATTTGGGTGCAAGGCTTTTGCACATATCCCCAAGGAACAACGATCGAAGCTTGATGACAAATCTAATCCATGTGTGTTTGTTGGCTATGGAGATGTATAATTTGGGTACAGGTTATGGGATCCAGTTCAGAGAAAATTGTTCAGAAGCAGAGACGTGGTGTTTCATGAGCACCAGAATTATGAGGATATTGATAATGTTACACAACCTAGGGAAAATAAAGTTCCAGACCTCAGCGGAGTTCCTTCGTCATTACAGAATGCCACAGTTAGAGAAAGAGGTCAGAATGAAGATGTGGCTGATACAGAGTTGCACGATGGTGATGGATCAGATGCAGAGAGTGTTGAGCAGGGGGAGCAGCCTCCTCAACTTGATATTGAAGAACCTCAGCTAAGAAGATCTACGAGAGAACATGTGCCAACAGTCAGGTATCCTTCGTCTGAATATCTTTTAGTTGATGAGGAGGGAGAGCCAGAAACTTTTCAGGAAGTTAAGACTCATAAGGAGAAGAACAATTGGCTGGGAGTTATGCAGGATGAGATGGATTCATTGCACAAGAATCACACTTATGAGCTGACTACACTTCCGAAGGGCAAGAAAGCATTGAAGAATAAATGGGTGTTCAAGTTGAAAAAGGATGGTGAAAAACTAGTGAAGTACAAGGCTCGATTGGTGGTCAAAGGGTTTGCTCAAAAGCAAGGTATTGACTTCGGTGAGATTTTTTCTCCGGTTGTAAAAATGACCTCTATTCGAGCAGTGTTGGGGTTAATAGCTAGTATGGATCTTGAGCTTGAGCAACTAGATGTGAAAACTGCATTCCTTGTGCTCAACGTTTGAACTTGACTTCTGCTAAGTTAGACTTTGACTTATCTGTTGAAACTCCGTTAGGAGAAACCTTTGTTACATCTACAGTTTATAAATCTTGCTTGATTCAGATTGGTACCCTTACCTTACCTGTTGATCTTATATCTTTGAAAATACTTGCATTTGACGTGATTTTAGGAATTGACTGGTTAACCACTTACCATGCCAGAATTGATTGTTTTCGTAAGGTTGTTAGTTTTCATATTCCTAATCAACCTGTTGTACGAATTCAAACTACCAAACCACTAAAATCAGTCAATATCATTTCAAATCCTAAAGCTATTCGTTTATTGAAAAACGGATGTCAAGCTTTCTTAGCTCATGTCACTGATCTAAATCAGAATACATAAGATTTGAATGATATTTCCGTTGTTAATGAGTTTCCTGATGTATTTCCCGAAGAACTTTCCGGTCTACCCCCAGAACGTGAAGTTGAATTCTTTATTGACCTTGAGCCCGGTACAAAACCCATTTCTAAAACCCCATATCGAATGGCTCCTATTGAACTTCAGGAGTTAAAGATCCAATTACAAGAGTTGTTAGATATCGGTTTTATTCGTCCTAGTACGTCTCCTTGGGGTGCTCCTGTTTTATTCGTAAAGAAGAAAGACGGGAGTATGCGACTTTGTATTGACTATCGGGAGTTGAACCATGTCACCATCAAGAATAGGTATCCGTTACCTCGTATTGATGACCTGTTCGACCAGTTGCAAGGAGCGCAATTCTTTTCAAAGATCGATCTTCGTTCTGGATATCATCAGTTGAAGATTAAAACTGAGGATATTCCAAAGACTGCTTTTAGAACACGGTACGGGCATTATGAGTTCTTAGTCATGTCTTTTGGATTGACTAATGCTCCTGCTGCTTTCATGGATATGATGAACCGTGTATTTAAGGAGTATTTAGATCAATTCGTTGTTGTCTTTATTGATGACATTCTCATCTATTCTAGAAGCCGTGAAGATCATGAACACCATTTGAAGTTAGTACTTCAAAAGCTTCGTGAGAACAAGCTATACGCCAAGTTAAAGAAATGCGAGTTCTGGCTTGAGGAAGTAGCATTCCTTGGGCACGTGGTATCGAAACATGGAGTATCTGTTGACCCGGCGAAGATTGAAGCAATACAAAGCTGGGAGCAACCTAAGTCGGTGACCGAAGTACGAAGCTTTCTAGGCTTAGCTGGTTATTATCGTAGGTTCGTAGAGGGATTTTCTCGAATCGCTACTCCATTAACTCAGTTGACTCGGAAAGATACGAAATTCGTTTGGAGCGAGGAATGCGAGAAGAGCTTCCAAGAGCTCAAGAGGAGACTTATCTCGGCACCTGTTCTGACAATACCATCTGGTTCGGATGGATTTGTTATTTACAGCGATGCTTCGGGCAAAGGGTTAGGATGTGTTCTCATGCAACATGGGAAAGTCATAGCCTATGCCTCGCGACAACTCAAAGAATATGAGAGGAATTATCCTACTCATGATCTAGAGTTGGCAGCAGTCGTTTTCGCGTTGAAGATCTGGAGACATTACTTGTACGGAGAGAAAGTGGAGATTTATACGGATCATAAGAGCCTTAAATATTTCTTCACTCAGAAGGAACTCAACATGCGGCAACGACGTTGGCTTGAGCTGTTGAAAGATTACGATCATACCATCCAATACCATCCTGGAAAAGCGAACGTGGTAGCTGACGCGTTGAGTAGAAGATCATATGTAGGAACGAATGCGATGATGTCAAGTATACGCGTAGAACCAGCTTTGATTGATAAAGTTAAAGTTGCTCAAGCTACGGATGCGGAGCTGATGAAGATGAAGAAGAAGGTGCAAGAAGGTGCTATTCCAGAAGCAAGAATCGATGAAGAGGGAATACTTCGAGTCAACTCCAGACTTTGTGTTCCTAACGATTTTGACTTGAAGTATAGAATCATGATGGAGGCACACAACACACCGTTTGCAATCCATCCTGGGAGTACTAAAATGTATCGTGATCTTCGACATACATTTTGGTGGAGCAATATGAAGAGAGAGATCGCGGAGTTCATCTCGAGATGTTTAACTTGTCAACGTGTAAAGGCGGAGCATCAAGTGCCGAAGGGTCCATTGCAACCACTGGAGATTCCGAAATGGAAGTGGGAACATATTACGATGGATTTCGTTACGGGTCTTCCCAAGGTTTCTCAAGGCTTAGATGCGATTTGGGTTATTGTTGATAGATTAACCAAGTCTGCTCATTTCTTGCCGATACGAGAGACTTATTCCCTTGAACGTCTTGCTCATATGTACGTGAATGAGATTGTGAGGTTGCATGGCATGCCAGTATCCATAGTTTCGGATCGTGACCCCAGATTTACTTCACGATTTTGGATTAGTTTACAGAAAGCGATGGGCACGGACTTACGTTTTAGTTCGGCTTATCATCCTCAAACGGACGGACAATCGGAAAGGACTATTCAAACTCTTGAAGATCTATTGAGACTTTGTGTTCTAGACTTCAAAGGGAGTTGGGATAAGTACTTACCATTGGTGGAATTCTCCTATAACAACAGTTATCAGGCAAGTATAGGCGTAGCTCCATTCGAAGCGTTGTATGGGAGAAAGTGTCGTTCTCCAGTATGTTGGAACGAGGTGGGTGAAGCAACCTTGTTGGGACCAGAGTTAGTACGTATGACTACAGAAAAGATCCAAATAATCCGACAACGTATACAGACGGCACAGGATCGACAAAAGAGTTATGCGGATCTTCATCGAAAGGACGTGGAATTTAATGTTGGAGACCATGTGTTATTACGTATTGCTCCGTGGAAAGGAGTTACGAGGTTTGGGAAGAGAGGAAAGCTCAATCCACGATTCATTGGTCCATTTGAGATTCTTGACCGAATAGGAAATGTGGCTTATAGACTCGCTTTACCTCCAAGCATGTCTCGTGTTCATAACGTGTTTCACATATCCGTGTTACGTAAATATGTGAAGGATCCAAACCGCATTATTGAGTTAGAACCAGACGAGATAGCTGAAGATTTAACGTACGAGGAGGTACCTGTCAAGATCTTGGATAGGAAGGAGCATGTCCTACGCTCGAAAGTTATACCTCAGGTTAAAGTTTTGTGGAGAAACCATGCAATTGAGGAAATGACCTGGGAGTTGGAATCGGAAATGAAAGCGAGGTATCCTCACCTTTTCGACATACCAGGTACGTACGTCAATTTCGAGGACGAAATTTCATAAGGAGGGGAGGTTGTAAGACCCCAACTTTTATGAATAAAGATTTAATTTTCTTTATATATTATTTCGAAATAGTAAGGTGTTGATTTGATAAATATGAAAGTTATGGGTGAAATGTGCAAATATTTTAAAATGAGCAAGTGGTTATAAAATATTCTTGTTGTCGGGGAATATTCGTTTGGTCGTGGAATATTCTTGTTGTCGGGGAATATTCGTACGACGGCGCAGATATTTGTGGACCCCACAACGGAATAACTGTCGGATATAGAAAGCGACAGAAATAACCTTTTTACAAAATAACGGCGTAGTTGTTACCGTTAGTACTGTTGAAATACCCGGTGGTTAAAATACAGTGATACGCGGTGTTGCACAGTAGCACACGGTATTGCACAGTATTTTGAATTATTGAGTCTTACGTGAGAAGGCACTTACTCAATTATTGTTACAGTAATTACTGTTCAATATTTTATATTATTGACTCAATAATTGCTACGTTGCTATTTTATACGATTGATTCAATAATTGTCATTACACAGTATTTCGCATTATCAACTCAATAATTCATATTATTTGAATAATATTATTAGATAGCATTATTGACAATGTCTAAGGAAGTTCTGTCTAGGAGGGGTTATTTAATTGCGCGCCAGTAAGGAGAAGTCCTTATCGGAAGGCCCCCTCTTTCCTGGGAACGACCTGGTTGTCAATATTGTAGTTCTATAATATTATTTGTGAATAATTAATTATTGATTTATATGATAAGGAAATATTTATTTTGTGGATATTAAAGAAGGAATTAGCACTGATGTGTTTTTATCAATATTTTGGTGTGGAAAATCATCTGTTTGTGGATTTCGGATAATTTATGTTTGGAATTTGGAAAAACTTTCTTCTGCAAAGTTGTAGAGAATTAAATTTCCTATAAAAGGACATCGAATTTGTATTTTTCTGACAAAGGGGCTATTTATTATGAATTATTGAAGTTTCAGAAAATAAATATATTATTTAATGGGTGGGACCCACTTTTGTTGAAAATTCAGATTTGTTGCAGCAGCCGGCGGCGGAGGATTTTAAAAAAAATATAATATTATTTTATTCATTTAGTCTCCTTTGGCATCCTAAGCTTTTCCTATAAATAGGGTGCTTAGGTTAGAATTGAAAATCACACCAGAATTCGAAGTTTTCTCTCTCTATAATATCGAGCGTATTTTTGTGAGTATTTTAATACTTTGAGAGTTACTATTCAGTGCAAGTTTCCTTCGATATTATATCCGATATTCCAGTCAGAGGTACTATCTTTTTGAGGTAAGGGATGTTATTTTCTTTCGTAAATGATATTATTCTTTTCAATATCATTATACAGAAATATTGTCATGGATTTTATGTTGAAATTCTTACTTTTTCCGTCGGGGTTACTATTCACGTATACGGCACTATTCACGTATACGGCACTATTCACGGAAAAATTAAATTTTCTTCTATTTGTCCAAATTATCTGTTAAGGTTACTATCTTTGATTATATCCAAGTTTTGAGCTTTATTCTTGAATTTTGCTCCATAATTGATTATTACGAGGTATTTTTGAATTGGATATACTAAATGACGAATCCCTAATCTTTGTCTTTTATCTCACTGGATTCGTTCTTTAAAATATTTTTCATCATCCTCAGTCCTAAAAGGTGATGTAACTGAATATCTTTGGCCTGTAGAGCAAAGATGAATGATTACTTGATGAATATCTTTGGCCTGTAGAGCAAAGATGAATGATTACCTGATGAATATCTTTGGCCTGTAGTGCAAAGATGACAGGTGTTGAGATGAACATGACCACTGATGATACAAATGAATATCTTTGGCCTGTAGTGCAAAGATGAATATTTGATTCGAGATGTATATTGATTGATGTTACAGGGATAAAATATTGATGATGGACTTTTAAATCATAGAAGATAGTAGACTTGATTCTCTGCTTAACTCTTCTAATGATTTGTTATTTCCGCTGCGAATATTGATCTAAAGTTGGTTGTCCATTATATTTTATCTGATTTGTTGAAGGCTAACGATAATTTATTTTCCATTATCTTAGTCATAATATTCTTTACTGAGCTAGTTGAGCTCACCCTTTTCATCTGTTGTCCTCTTCAGGAAATGAGAATGTTGCGGGGACTAGTCGGGGGACAGAGTGATGGTCCGAGTTAGAGCAGTAGTAGTCCTCACTATTTCTGATAAATAGTGTGATAATAATTGTAATGAGGACTTAGTTTGAATCTTAATATTTTCTATATATTTGTACTGAGACTCACAGTTGTGTGGTCGTATTTTGCACGACCGTATGATATAAAGTTTGTATTTGAATTCTGTACCATGTATTTGGCGACTCAGAATGGGTTGGGTTGAATGGACCTATTCTGGGGGGCGTCACAGTTGGTATCAGAGCTTAGGGATATGATCTCTGGCGGAGATCGGGGAATAGAACTAGGAGGGGAGAGACGAGTAAATCCTTCGCTAGTATGTCCTACCTAAGCTTATGTGGTATTTAATTGGTCAGTCGGAGCATAGGGTTAATATGTGATTTGTTAATTTGTTTAATTAACCCTTGTTTTATGGCAGTATTTGAGAATGGCAGCTGAGAATGTTAACAACGAAGTGAATGAGACCGTGGAGACACCTTTAATCGTTAACCAGGAGAATGTGCAACAGGAAGGCAATGTTCTTCCTGAAAACAACGTTGGTCAAACGATAAACGATGAGATGTTTAGAAGTTTTTTGCAGTTCATGCAAAATCAGACGAGGGAGACTCGTGTGCAACTTACAGGTGGAGATAATAACAAAACGCGAGTTGTCACTGCTAAGCAGTTCAAAGAATTGGGACCACCAGAATTTCTGGGAAAGCCAGATCCGATCAAGGCGGAGACGTGGATTAAACAAATTACCAAGATATTTGATGTCTTGGGATGCACGGAGGAACAGAAGGTTCCATTCGCCACGTTTATGTTTCGTGGAGAGGCAGATTACTGGTGGGAATCCGTGAAGCGTACCCAGCCTGCCGCACTCCAGATGTCTTGGGAAGCGTTCCAGAAACTGTTCAATGACAAGTACTTTCCTGAAAGTATTCGTCATATGAAGGAGGTAGAATTTATTAGACTCGAACAAAACAACATGACGGTATCCCAGTACGAGGCTAAATTCGCGGAGCTGTCCAGGTTTGCACCTCATTTGGTGGAGAATGAGGAACGTATGACGCGGATGTTTCTAAGAGGTTTGAAACCCGAAATACGTCAATACCTCATTTCTCATAAGTTTTTTTTATATTCGGATGTAGTAAATAGGGCCCAGTTATTGGAACGAGATAATGATTATGTTCAACCGAGGGACCACAACCAAGGTCGTACCGGTGGCAGTAGTCATCGAAGCAATGACAACCAGCGAGGAGGAAAGTATGACAGAAGCGGTAACCACTCCGGTGGTTATCGTGGTCATGATAGTAGAAGAAGCGAATCGGGGGGAGATTTCAAGAAGAGAAGGTACAACAATGAGAACGTGAAGACGTCGACATCAGCACCAGCATCAACTGTTTCGAGGGGAGGAGAACGACCACCGGTCGTATGCTTTAAATGCGGGAAAGAGGGACATATCAGCCCAAACTGCCCACTACTATTCAAAGGATGCTATAACTGTGGAAAAGAAGGACATATAGCTCGAGATTGTCCTGTTGCGAAACCAAGTTCAGCGGGGGTGGTGATTCCAAAGGCGGTTGCAGACAAGTCAAAGTCGGTGATTCCTGGAAGAGCGTTTGTCGTTACAGCCCAAAACGCGAGGAATCCACACGAGGTGATTACGGGTAAGCTGATCATAAACTCTTGCGAAGTTTATACCTTGTTAGATACCGGTGCTACCCATTCCTTTATTTCACCTGCTTGTGCTCAACGTTTGAACTTGACTTCTGCTAAGTTAGACTTTGACTTATCTGTTGAAACTCCGTTAGGAGAAACCTTTGTTACATCTACAGTTTATAAATCTTGCTTGATTCAGATTGGTACCCTTACCTTACCTGTTGATCTTATATCTTTGAAAATACTTGCATTTGACGTGATTTTAGGAATTGACTGGTTAACCACTTACCATGCCAGAATTGATTGTTTTCGTAAGGTTGTTAGTTTTCATATTCCTAATCAACCTGTTGTACGAATTCAAACTACCAAACCACTAAAATCAGTCAATATCATTTCAAATCCTAAAGCTATTCGTTTATTGAAAAACGGATGTCAAGCTTTCTTAGCTCATGTCACTGATCTAAATCAGAATACATCAGATTTGAATGATATTTCCGTTGTTAATGAGTTTCCTGATGTATTTCCCGAAGAACTTTCCGGTCTACCCCCAGAACGTGAAGTTGAATTCTTTATTGACCTTGAGCCCGGTACAAAACCCATTTCTAAAACCCCATATCGAATGGCTCCTATTGAACTTCAGGAGTTAAAGATCCAATTACAAGAGTTGTTAGATATCGGTTTTATTCGTCCTAGTACGTCTCCTTGGGGTGCTCCTGTTTTATTCGTAAAGAAGAAAGACGGGAGTATGCGACTTTGTATTGACTATCGGGAGTTGAACCATGTCACCATCAAGAATAGGTATCCGTTACCTCGTATTGATGACCTGTTCGACCAGTTGCAAGGAGCGCAATTCTTTTCAAAGATCGATCTTCGTTCTGGATATCATCAGTTGAAGATTAAAACTGAGGATATTCCAAAGACTGCTTTTAGAACACGGTACGGGCATTATGAGTTCTTAGTCATGTCTTTTGGATTGACTAATGCTCCTGCTGCTTTCATGGATATGATGAACCGTGTATTTAAGGAGTATTTAGATCAATTCGTTGTTGTCTTTATTGATGACATTCTCATCTATTCTAGAAGCCGTGAAGATCATGAACACCATTTGAAGTTAGTACTTCAAAAGCTTCGTGAGAACAAGCTATACGCCAAGTTAAAGAAATGCGAGTTCTGGCTTGAGGAAGTAGCATTCCTTGGGCACGTGGTATCGAAACATGGAGTATCTGTTGACCCGGCGAAGATTGAAGCAATACAAAGCTGGGAGCAACCTAAGTCGGTGACCGAAGTACGAAGCTTTCTAGGCTTAGCTGGTTATTATCGTAGGTTCGTAGAGGGATTTTCTCGAATCGCTACTCCATTAACTCAGTTGACTCGGAAAGATACGAAATTCGTTTGGAGCGAGGAATGCGAGAAGAGCTTCCAAGAGCTCAAGAGGAGACTTATCTCGGCACCTGTTCTGACAATACCATCTGGTTCGGATGGATTTGTTATTTACAGCGATGCTTCGGGCAAAGGGTTAGGATGTGTTCTCATGCAACATGGGAAAGTCATAGCCTATGCCTCGCGACAACTCAAAGAATATGAGAGGAATTATCCTACTCATGATCTAGAGTTGGCAGCAGTCGTTTTCGCGTTGAAGATCTGGAGACATTACTTGTACGGAGAGAAAGTGGAGATTTATACGGATCATAAGAGCCTTAAATATTTCTTCACTCAGAAGGAACTCAACATGCGGCAACGACGTTGGCTTGAGCTGTTGAAAGATTACGATCATACCATCCAATACCATCCTGGAAAAGCGAACGTGGTAGCTGACGCGTTGAGTAGAAGATCATATGTAGGAACGAATGCGATGATGTCAAGTATACGCGTAGAACCAGCTTTGATTGATAAAGTTAAAGCTGCTCAAGCTACGGATGCGGAGCTGATGAAGATGAAGAAGAAGGTGCAAGAAGGTGCTATTCCAGAAGCAAGAATCGATGAAGAGGGAATACTTCGAGTCAACTCCAGACTTTGTGTTCCTAACGATTTTGACTTGAAGTATAGAATCATGATGGAGGCACACAACACACCGTTTGCAATCCATCCTGGGAGTACTAAAATGTATCGTGATCTTCGACATACATTTTGGTGGAGCAATATGAAGAGAGAGATCGCGGAGTTCATCTCGAGATGTTTAACTTGTCAACGTGTAAAGGCGGAGCATCAAGTGCTGAAGGGTCCATTGCAACCACTGGAGATTCCGAAATGGAAGTGGGAACATATTACGATGGATTTCGTTACGGGTCTTCCCAAGGTTTCTCAAGGCTTAGATGCGATTTGGGTTATTGTCGATAGATTAACTAAGTCTGCTCATTTCTTGCCGATACGAGAGACTTATTCCCTTGAACGTCTTGCTCATATGTACAGTGAATGAGATTGTGAGGTTGCATGGCATGCCAGTATCCATAGTTTCGGATCGTGACCCCAGATTTACTTCACGATTTTGGATTAGTTTACAGAAAGCGATGGGCACCGGATCTACGTTTAGTTCGGCTTATCATCCTCAAACGGACGGACAATCGGAAAGGACTATTCAAACTCTTGAAGATCTATTGAGACTCTGTGTTCTAGACTTCAAAGGGAGTTGGGATAAGTACTTACCATTGGTGGAATTCTCCTATAACAACAGTTATCAGGCAAGTATAGGCAGTAGCTCCATTCGAGGCGTTGTATGGAGAAAGTGTCGTTCTCCAGTATGTTGGAACGAGGTGGGTGAAGCAACCTTGTTGGGACCAGAGTTAGTACGTATGACTACAGAAAAGATCCAAATAATCCGACAACGTATACAGACGGCACAGGATCGACAAAAGAGTTATGCGGATCTTCATCGAAAGGACGTGGAATTTAATGTTGGAGACCATGTGTTATTACGTATTGCTCCGTGGAAAGGAGTTACGAGGTTTGGGAAGAGAGGAAAGCTCAATCCACGATTCATTGGTCCATTTGAGATTCTTGACCGAATAGGAAATGTGGCTTATAGACTCGCTTTACCTCCAAGCATGTCTCGTGTTCATAACGTGTTTCACATATCCGTGTTACGTAAATATGTGAAGGATCCAAACCGCATTATTGAGTTAGAACCAGACGAGATAGCTGAAGATTTAACGTACGAGGAGGTACCTGTCAAGATCTTGGATAGGAAGGAGCATGTCCTACGCTCGAAAGTTATACCTCAGGTTAAAGTTTTGTGGAGAAACCATGCAATTGAGGAAATGACCTGGGAGTTGGAATCGGAAATGAAAGCGAGGTATCCTCACCTTTTCGACATACCAGGTACGTACGTCAATTTCGAGGACGAAATTTCATAAGGAGGGGAGGTTGTAAGACCCCAACTTTTATGAATAAAGATTTAATTTTCTTTATATATTATTTCGAAATAGTAAGGTGTTGATTTGATAAATATGAAAGTTATGGGTGAAATGTGCAAATATTTTAAAATGAGCAAGTGGTTATAAAATATTCTTGTTGTCGGGGAATATTCGTTTGGTCGTGGAATATTCTTGTTGTCGGGGAATATTCGTACGACGGCGCAGATATTTGTGGACCCCACAACGGAATAACTGTCGGATATAGAAAGCGACAGAAATAACCTTTTTACAAAATAACGGCGTAGTTGTTACCGTTAGTACTGTTGAAATACCCGGTGGTTAAAATACAGTGATACGCGGTGTTGCACAGTAGCACACGGTATTGCACAGTATTTTGAATTATTGAGTCTTACGTGAGAAGGCACTTACTCAATTATTGTTACAGTAATTACTGTTCAATATTTTATATTATTGACTCAATAATTGCTACGTTGCTATTTTATACGATTGATTCAATAATTGTCATTACACAGTATTTCGCATTATCAACTCAATAATTCATATTATTTGAATAATATTATTAGATAGCATTATTGACAATGTCTAAGGAAGTTCTGTCTAGGAGGGGTTATTTAATTGCGCGCCAGTAAGGAGAAGTCCTTATCGGAAGGCCCCCTCTTTCCTGGGAACGACCTGGTTGTCAATATTGTAGTTCTATAATATTATTTGTGAATAATTAATTATTGATTTATATGATAAGGAAATATTTATTTTGTGGATATTAAAGAAGGAATTAGCACTGATGTGTTTTTATCAATATTTTGGTGTGGAAAATCATCTGTTTGTGGATTTCGGATAATTTATGTTTGGAATTTGGAAAAACTTTCTTCTGCAAAGTTGTAGAGAATTAAATTTCCTATAGAAGGACATCGAATTTGTATTTTTCTGACAAAGGGGCTATTTATTATGAATTATTGAAGTTTCAGAAAATAAATATATTATTTAATGGGTGGGACCCACTTTTGTTGAAAATTCAGATTTGTTGCAGCAGCCGGCGGCGGAGGATTTTAAAAAAAATATAATATTATTTTATTCATTTAGTCTCCTTTGGCATCCTAAGCTTTTCCTATAAATAGGGTGCTTAGGTTAGAATTGAAAATCACACCAGAATTCGAAGTTTTCTCTCTCTATAATATCGAGCGTATTTTTGTGAGTATTTTAATACTTTGAGAGTTACTATTCAGTGCAAGTTTCCTTCGATATTATATCCGATATTCCAGTCAGAGGTACTATCTTTTTGAGGTAAGGGATGTTATTTTCTTTCGTAAATGATATTATTCTTTTCAATATCATTATACAGAAATATTGTCATGGATTTTATGTTGAAATTCTTACTTTTTCCGTCGGGGTTACTATTCACGTATACGGCACTATTCACGTATACGGCACTATTCACGGAAAAATTAAATTTTCTTCTATTTGTCCAAATTATCTGTTAAGGTTACTATCTTTGATTATATCCAAGTTTTGAGCTTTATTCTTGAATTTTGCTCCATAATTGATTATTACGAGGTATTTTTGAATTGGATATACTAAATGACGAATCCCTAATCTTTGTCTTTTATCTCACTGGATTCGTTCTTTAAAATATTTTTCATCATCCTCAGTCCTAAAAGGTGATGTAACTGAATATCTTTGGCCTGTAGAGCAAAGATGAATGATTACTTGATGAATATCTTTGGCCTGTAGAGCAAAGATGAATGATTACCTGATGAATATCTTTGGCCTGTAGTGCAAAGATGACAGGTGTTGAGATGAACATGACCACTGATGATACAAATGAATATCTTTGGCCTGTAGTGCAAAGATGAATATTTGATTCGAGATGTATATTGATTGATGTTACAGGGATAAAATATTGATGATGGACTTTTAAATCATAGAAGATAGTAGACTTGATTCTCTGCTTAACTCTTCTAATGATTTGTTATTTCCGCTGCGAATATTGATCTAAAGTTGGTTGTCCATTATATTTTATCTGATTTGTTGAAGGCTAACGATAATTTATTTTCCATTATCTTAGTCATAATATTCTTTACTGAGCTAGTTGAGCTCACCCTTTTCATCTGTTGTCCTCTTCAGGAAATGAGAATGTTGCGGGGACTAGTCGGGGGACAGAGTGATGGTCCGAGTTAGAGCAGTAGTAGTCCTCACTATTTCTGATAAATAGTGTGATAATAATTGTAATGAGGACTTAGTTTGAATCTTAATATTTTCTATATATTTGTACTGAGACTCACAGTTGTGTGGTCGTATTTTGCACGACCGTATGATATAAAGTTTGTATTTGAATTCTGTACCATGTATTTGGCGACTCAGAATGGGTTGGGTTGAATGGACCTATTCTGGGGGGCGTCACAGCATGTGTCCTTCTACTAAGGAAGGGAGAGATGATATGGCAGCAATTCCCTACTCCTCTGTTGTAGGGAGTCTTATGTATGCGATGGTTTGTACACGGCCAGATATTGCTCATGCAGTTGGCGTTGTGAATAGGTATTTGTCAAATCCTGGTAGAGAACATTGGGAAGCAGTTAAGTGGATTCTCAGATACTTGAAAGCTATTTTCAGTTTGTGTTTGGGGTTTGGTAGTTCTAGTCCAGTCTTGGAGGGTTTTACAGATGCAGACATGGCAGGTTCTGAAGAGAAGAAGTCTACTTCAAGGTATTTATTTACTTTTGCGGGGGGAGCTGTATCATGGCAGTCCAAGTTGCAGAAGTGTGTTGCCTTGTCTACAACTGAGTCAGAATACATCGCTGCTACGGAAGCAGGCAAGGAGATGTTATGGTTGAAACGGTTTCTCTAAGAGTTGGGTTTGACACAGGATGAATATGTGGTTTATTGTGACAGTCAAAGTGCAATTGACTTGACCAAGAATGCTACGTATCATAATCGTACCAAGCACATTGATGTTCGTTATCACTGGCTTCGAGAAGTGATGGAGAAGGAATTGATGAAAGTGAAAAAAGTTCATACCGACGAGAACCCCTCAGACATGTTGACAAAGGTTGTAACTCGCGACAAACTAGAGTTTTGCAAGGAGTTGGTCGGGATAGACTCCAAGTGACGGGGTTACGGTGAAAGCCCCCTCTCATGGATTTGGAGGGGGAGATTGTTGGGTTTGTGGGGGTCCAAACCCATGAGGTCTTTTAGACAAAAGTCTAATTGGAAAAGGAATTAAGGGAATATATATCTCTTATATGAAAAAGGATTTGGGAATGGCGTGAGTTCCCAAGCCAACATGAATCAATTAGGATTCTGGAAGTATATATATTATATTAGAAGGCTTTGAGTGGGTTTTTCAATCCGAGATCAACTTGGATCAACTCAAGGAGTCTATATATATACATGAACTTGTGATGTAGTAGTACACACACAAAACGAGTAATCAGAATTTTGAGTGCTCTGTTTTGAGATTAATACTCGGAACAGAGAGAACGGAAAAACTGTGAGTTGCAGAAAAATTGAGAGGATTTTGTGAAGGTTTATTCACAAGTTGTCATCATCCGTTCGGGTTAATTAATTGCTTGAAGACTTTAATTAATTCGGAGGTTCTAGGTGATGAGGTAATTTGAGTTTTCACTCAAATTGAGATATTCTTGTATTCTTTTAATTTCTTAATATTTCAAGTTTTTAGTTATAAAACTTGGAATGGATATTTGTATTCACAGTTGATTATAGTGGAATTGTTCGGAGTTCGACCCGTGGTTTTTACCTCTTAGTTTTAGAGGGTTTTCCACATAAATTTGGTGTCTTGTGTTTGATTTATTATTGTGATATTATTTTCTGGTTTATTTAATTTTCAAAGACAATTATAATTGGAGGAGTTTTTCCAACAATACATACACGCGCGAATAGAGACTGCTGTTAGCACAAGCTAGTATTACGCAATTCCACGAATTAATTCTGTCAATATATTTTTGCAATCAAAAACATATAGTAATAATTACAATAAAATTAAAAATTACATGATCTAAAATTTAATTGCCGCTTAATTCCATTTTCAACAAATTGAATTGCTAAACAACTTCAAAGAGATTAGATTTTTCAACAGTATGAAGAATTGAAGATGACCTAATCTAACAACTCATGGGTACTCATATTTACGACGACTTATTATCATGCATGCCAGTGTATAAACGTAATTTCTTAATTAGTATTGCATGTAACATTAATCAATTTCTAGTGTTTTGTTACTATTCCTTCCATTTTACGAATGGAGTTCTATTAAAAAATTTACAAACATCAATGGAGTAATATATATATTTCCGTTCAATAGTTATTCCTAAAATAATCAATTGTTACTTTAGTAGTGATAATATGATAACAAATTTGAAGATAATGGCCCTTATGAATGACTAGAGATCATGAATGTGATATGGAAGCTCTATACTCGAACAACTTAATTAATTTAGGTGGTGTTTGATAAAATTGAATGAAAAATTCTGAATGTATAAGAGAATCTGAATGAGTTGAATGAAGTAGAAGCTCTGAATTTAAAATGAAATGATGTGTTTGATAACTGTCTGTCTAAAATGTAAGACCC
Source organism: Panax stipuleanatus (assembly GCA_020205555.1). Taxonomy (NCBI): domain Eukaryota; kingdom Viridiplantae; phylum Streptophyta; class Magnoliopsida; order Apiales; family Araliaceae; genus Panax; species Panax stipuleanatus. Next base: position 149,382,172 of record CM035121.1, on the reverse strand, counting down.
CAACTTTTATGAATAAAGATTTAATTTTCTTTATATATTATTTCGAAACAGTAAGGTGTTGTTTTGATAAATATGAAAGTTATGGGTGAAATGTGCAAATATTTTTAAAATGAGCAAGTGGTTATGGAATATTCTTGTTGTCGGGGAATATTCGTACGACGGCGCAGCTATTTGTGGGCCCCCACAACGGAATAACTGTCGGATATAGAAAGCGACAGAAATAACTTTTTTACAAAATAACGGCGTGGTTATTACCGTTAGTACTGTTGAAATACCCGGTGGTTAAAATACAGTGATACACGGTGTTGCACAGTAATTCTAATTATTGATTCTTACGTGAGAAGCCATTACTCAATAATTGTTACAGTAATTACTGTTCAATATTTTATATTATTGACTCAATAATTGCTACGTTGATATTTTATATTATTGACTCAATAATTGTTACATTGATATTTTATTGACTCAATAATTGCTACGTTGCCATTTTATATGATTGATTCAATAATGGCTACAGTTGATATTTTGGTATTATTGATTCAATAATTGTCACTGCACAGTATTTCACATTATCAACTCAATAATTCATATTATTTGAATAATATTATTAGATAGCATTATTGACAATGTCTAAGGAAGTTCTGTCTAGGAGGGGTTATTTAATTGCGCGCCAGTATGGAGAAGTCCTTATCGGAAGACCCCCTCTTTCTTGGGAACGACCTGGTTGTCAATATTGTAGTTCTGTAATATTGTTTGTGAATAATTAATTATTGATTTATATGATAAGAAAATATTTATTTTGTGGATATTAAAGAAGGAATTAGTGCTGATGTGTTTTTATCAGTATTTTGGTGTGAGAAATCATCTGTTTATGGATTTCGGATAATTTATGTTTGGAATTTGGAAAAACTTCCTTCTACAAAGTTGTAGAGAATTAAATTTCCTATAGAAGAACATGAAATTTGTATTTTTCTGACAAATGGGTTATTTATTATGAATTATTAAAGTTTTGGAAAAATAAATATTTTTTAATGGGTGGGCCCCACTTTTGTTGAAAAATTCAGAATTTTGAAAGCCGCTAGGCGGCGGATTTTTTTTAAAAAATAATATTATTTTATTATTTTAGTCTCCTTTGGCATCCTAAGCTTTTCCTATAAATAGGGTGTTTAGGTTAGAATTGAAAATCACACCAGAATCAGAAGTTTTCTCTCTCTATAATATCGAGCGTATTTTTGTGAGTATTTCAATACTTTGAGTATTAGTATTCAGTGCAAGTTTCCTTCGGTATTATATCCAATATTCCAGTCAGAGGTACTATTCTTTTGAGGTAAGGGATGTTATTTTCTTTCATAAATGATGTTATTCTTTTCAATATCATTATACCAAAATATTGGCATGGATTTTATTATGAAATTCTTACTTTTTCCATCGGGGTTACTATTCACGTATACGGTACTATTCACGAAAAAATTAAATTTTCTTCTATATGTCCAAGTTGCTTGTTAAAGTTCTTATCTTTGATTGGATCTAAGTTTTTGAGCTTCATTCTTGAATTTTGCTCCACAAAGTATTATTATGAAGTATTTTTAAATTTGGATAAACTAAAATGCGAATCCTTAATCTTTGTCTTTTAACTCATTGGATTCGTTCTTTGAAATATTTTTCATCATCCTCAATCCTAAAAGGTGATGTAACTGAATATCTTTGGCCTGTAGAGCAAAGATGAATGATTACCTGATGAATATCTTTGACCTGTAGTGCAAAGATGACAGGTGTTGAGATGAACATGATCACTGATAATACAAATGAATATCTTTGGCCTGTAGTGCAAAGATGAATATTTGATTCGAGATGTATATTGTTTGATGTTACAGGGATAAAATATTGATGATGGACTTTTAAATCATAGAAGATAGTAGGCTTCATTCTCTGATTAACTCTTCTAATGAATTGTTATTTCCGCTGCGAATATTGATCTAAAATTGGTTGTCCATTATATTTTATCTGATTTGTTGAAGACTAACGATAATTTGTTTTCCATTATCTTAGTCATAATATTCTTTACTGAGCTAGTTGAGTTCACCCTTTTCATCTGTTGTCCTCTTCAGGAAATGAGAATGTTGCAGGAACTAGTCGGGGGACAGAGTGATGGTTCGAGTTAGAGCAGTAGTAGTCATCACTATTTCTGATAAATAGTGTGATAATAATTGTAATGAGGACTTAGTTTGAATATTAATATTTTTTACATGTTTGTATTGACACTCACAGTTGTGTGGTCGTATTTTGCACAACCGTATGATATAAAGTTTGTATTTGAATTTTGTACCATGTATTTGACGACTCAGAATGGGTTGGGTTGACTGGACCTATTCTTGGGGCGTCACATAAAACATCTGAATACGTGTATTTTTCCATATTAACCTTCTGAACTATTATGAACAAATTTATTATGTAATTATAAATAAATAATGCTATTTAAGAAAAATTAAATATAAACTTGTGAACAATCTTTGATGGAGTATACTATTAGTAATATAATTTTAGGAATAAACACTAATTTTTTTAATAACATTCTATTAGTCCATAAAATCAAAACAAAAGACTAACACAATATTCATTAAATTGATTAATGACCAATTTGTTAAAGATTTTTTTTTAAAAAAAATAATTTGTAAACAACAAAATTTGTTTACAATATTAAAAAAAGATGGATATTAAATATATTTTTTAATTGTTTATGAGGGTAGGTAGGTAAAAATATCATTCAGCACTACATCTTACTGATTTAGCCACAATTTTCTAAACACATTCAGAATTTAAAAATTATAAAACAAATAATACTTAGGTTGTGTTTGATAAACCTGGGAATTAAGATCTGAATGATTATGATGTCTTAATAAATTAGATCATCTGAATGGTTATGATGTCTGAATCTAAAAAATTGTTTGATAATTAAAAAGTAAGTTGTCTCTTAATGACACTATTTTACCATTTTAAAGGGTAAAATTTTATTTAATAATTTTAAATATTCAATTTAATAAAAATGAGTGAATAATATTGTTGAATATATTTATATAAAAAAAATTATCAAAAAAATTTCATTAAGTGATACCTCTTAATTATTAAGATTTCATTTTCTGTCTTACCTATTAAGAGGCATTCAGAGGTAAAAAAAAAAACAAACAGCATCATGCCTCTTAGCGAAAAGAGGCAGTCTATTAAGATGCAATTAGATGTAAACAAACAGCACCTTAATCGGTCAGACACATTCAGACATAAGCAAACAACCCCTTAGTATTCAAGCTCGATGAAGTAGCTAAGCTAGCTGCTATCACTTGAGCTGCTTCAATTCTAGTTATAACTCTGCAACATTAATTGTCAAACGAAAAAAATGTAGAAATTAAGGAGAAAATAGTAGGTAGGTACATAATTGTCTCGTACGTTTGGGTTTGGAAAATGGGAATTTGGGATATATATATATATTTTACCAAACATTGACTCTATCATGTGAAATTCATAGGGTGGAGGAATTTTAGGCAAACATATATAGATCTTTGCAACCTTTTGTCACGCATTGATCGCAATCGCAACCATATATAGTACTACTTGCTATATGGTTTGCTGTTGGCTAACCTAATTAAGGAAATACTCCTCTTTCTCTTTCTCTTTCTCTTTCTCTTTCCTTTTCTTTTTCCTTTTTAACACAAATTAAGTTTAATCTTAGTAAAGTACATACGTGATTTACATCCTCACGAAATAGTTGGTGAAAGAAACAACCTAACAAATTGCTAGCTGTAGTCTCTCTAGCTAATTAATTGAAAGATTATTATTCTACTAACCTTTCATCTTAATTTCCATGCTGCCAATTCTTAATTTGACCACTACATACCATATATATATATATATATATATATATATATATATATATATATATATATATATATATATATATATATATAGTATGTAGTTTTTAATGATTAGTTCTACGTAATATCATGAGTACTGTACATGTCATGCGGATTAGGATCTTCTCCATTTCAAATAACATGGAGAATCTCTATTTTTTGTATATTCTTCATCATCATATCTCCCATCAACACGTCAACACATTTCAAATCTAGACCATAAAATGAAGAGCATCCTATTTTCATGGCATGCATATTGCTGATTGTATCTATGTATATATATATATTAAAAGGTTTTGTATATACACAGATGACCATAGGAATATACAATCCTGATTAGGCCTTTCCGGAAACGAAATTCAACGTTTTACGGATATACATATTTAAAGAGAAATTCTTTTAGGAAAGATTAATAAATAAATGAATGAGACAAGTTCATACTCCATAGTAATAAATATGATTTGTTTTAATCAAACTATTTTGATGTGATGTGATGAGCATCATCGTGACTATTTATCCTATTATGTCAACACTTCCTCCAACATATTATCAAACTTATATATATTTAGTTCAAAGTCAAATTGAGTGGGCGGGCAATTTTGAGAGTTTTCTTTGGTTGGGTCATGTCAAGGGAGGATTTCAATGATATCAAATGTGAGTTGGGCCAAGTATCAGCATCAAATGGGCTTTGGAAGCTGCGTCCATCAAATTGGATGGCAATTAAGCACGTGGGTTGGTCTTTTATTTGACTACAGTCTCCACAATGAGAAACAACCAGTCCACAAAATTCCTAAAACAATTTAGCATGAACCTATCATGCAACTCTTGAAATAATTAATGAGCAAATGGAGATTGAAGGCGTAACACACACACACAGAGAGAGTTATGAAGAACTTAAATATGTACGTAGGCAAATAAAAGGAGTTCAATTAATAATACCATCTTGCGCATGCCGCAAGATATACAAGAGTCCTAAAATACAAGCCCCAGTTAAACAATAACTTAATAAAATTACTAGACTCCTAATTAATTAACTAACACTAGCTACTAGCTAGTATTACATGCATAAATTAAGCCCTAGGCAATCCATTAATTAATTAATCAAGCATAAACTTGTGCGTGCCTCCCGCCTTCCTTGTCATCCGATTTGGATTCTTATTAAGCAGTCCAAAATGGCCACTTGAAAAATGCAACTCTCTTAACTATATAAATAAAATTCATATCTATATGACTTCCATTTTAATTGGACTACTGTTTAAATGCCATACATCATCGTACGCCTATAAATGGAATGACCTGAGGAAGGAACGCATGGACGCAGTCATGGATCGGAGAAGTAGAGTATCAAATATTGTGCAAAGTCCCAAGAATTGCAGATTTCAAGGCTTCCTCACTTGTGAACCCATCAGGAACCTTAATCACAACATCCTGAAGCATGACGTCCTTGACAGTGCTAGAGACGCTTGCATGACTAACTCGAAACTCCAGCAATCTAAATGCATCCATCAATCTCGCCGCCGGGTAATTTATGTCCGGACTTTGAACGTGTATCATGGCTTGCGATCCTAACATCTTAACCTCCACTTCCATTTGTATAAAGCCAGCTGCTGCTGCCGTATGATATACCGTAGTGGTGCAAGTGCTCTGAGTAGCGGTACTATCATATACTACATGATGGTCCGGTGATATAGTACTTGTTGGTTTTTTCATTTCTTCGCGGAGTTTCCCTTCCAAGTCTTCCACTTTTGCTTTGAGTTGGTTGATGTAAGTGACCGCATCCGCAAGTAAAGAGGCCTTGTCCATTCTCGACACATTTGGAACCACGCTTCGAAGGGCGTAGAATCGATGGTTTAGCTTCTCCCTTCGCAGTCTCTCTGCCTCCACGTGGTTTTGTGCCAATTCTCTTCGGGAAGCTGCTGCCTTTCTTCCTCTTTTGTTGAACCGCGTGTTCATGGCGGACTGATCAAGAGGGCTTTCAAAATCGGAATTTCCTGAATCGGAAGACGATCGCCCAATCTTAGCTTGTACTTTTTCAGTCTTCTCTTCCAGATCTCCATAAGTCTTGTTCCGCTCACCTCTTGAAACAACATTAATATCAAAGAAGGATAGATTCCGGGTGTGATTTTGAGGAGCATGAGCTAGTGCAGGAGGGCTTGTAGAATTACTCACCATGTAGTTACTATTACATTCAGGGCTAAACACAGACTTGGCCAGTTGTACAAGCCCCCAGTCTTCTTTGATGGTGTATGAGGATCCCAATTCGATGATACCGCATGGAGTTGAAATACACACAATTGTCTTAACTCCATGCAAATAAGCTTCTTTAGCTCTGTCGCAGTTGTGGAACTGAAGCTCATGATCACCAGCCAACCACAAGTAGGAACCCGAACTAAAAGTCCGGCCAACAATATTGTCATCTCCAGCCGCAAAGCACCTAGTCACCGATACCATAAAAAACCACTCGGAATCAGGAAAATCAGCGTCAACCACGGCCCCATCAATGCCCGGTAAGGTGTCGCTGAAGAGAGATTGAATCCCTTTGGCAAACTTCTTCCTCTCCAATTCAAATCCCAACTTTGACTGCTGCTGCTGTATGCTATCTTGTTGTCCATTTAGTCCAATACCATAATTGGAGCTACTCCTCATAAAATCTTTGGTGCCCCGGAAATGGCCATCACCCCATGATAGAACAAGGCGATCGGTGGTGCTGTCTTTAGAGGTTTGCCAGAAGATGTAATACATCCACCATTCTGGCCGGCTTTGGACGATGAATTGGAGGCGTTGCTGAATTGTGGGTGATGCTCCCCCATGACACAGGAATGATGATGGAGAAGTGGAAGAGATTAAATCTTCCATTTTTAAATTTATATATATATTTAATTAGGTAGGTAGTAGAGTGTGTTATGGAAAAATTTACAGGCATGGCGGGGGCTATATATACACATAGATTAATATATATATATATATATATATATATATATATATATATATATATTAGCAATAGTACTATTTACACATTCCAGAAGTACGCACGGTTGGGCAGGATTAGGATTAGCATTTGCATTAGTATGTGGTCCGACTAGTCTGAAACACAGAAATTAAAGGGGGGTGGAATAGATTGAGAGAGCATCTGGGTGAGGGGCCGGGTTCCACATGTATGAAGGTTGACGTATGTTGACTACGGTAACCTCTCATTCTTAGTATGATACAATTGAGGGAGAAATTGATGAAAAATTCTCTTTGAAATCAACTATGAAAGATTTAATTGTTTGAAAGAATAAAGAGATCACAATTCTTTTTAAGTTGTAAGGAAGGATGAAAAATGTAATGTTTAATATATTATCATTATTTATATTAAATAAATTTTATGCGGTTAATTATTAAAAGATTTTTATATTTATATTTTTTATTATTAAAATTATTTTACATTAGAGCATGTTATTTTATGTCACGGCTCTCGGAAAAAAAATATTGATTTCATCCAGAGCTCTTCTAAGTGGAAATGAATGTATTTAAACTTTATTATTTTATATTTTTACTCATTATTGGAGGTCAAAATAAAAATAAATAAAATTTAAATATATCCACGTCCAAATAGAATTTTTGTTTTGTCCCTGGATAGGAGATGACATGAAGGCGTTACTTCGGTCAAGCCCTGTATTAGATATATTGTTTGGTTTGTGAATATATAATTAAGATCAATATATAGTCCCTGGCCATTAAATCAATTATCCTATTGAATCAATCAAACAAGAGGGCAGTAAAAAAAGTTGGTAAATTATCTGCTGCTCCTTCTAGACGCATGGTGAAAACGTACGTACAGTACAATAATAGTAGTTATTTAGATGCATGGAAAAAGAGGGATTCGGTTAGTATGAAATTATTTTTTTGATAAATTAGTTAATTGGTCAATAGAATATTGACACACATACAACTTAGTCTGTGTGTCAATATTCTATTGATCAATTGATCAACTTACTTTAAAATAAACTTCATACTAATCACTCCCGAAAAAGAGATTAGTTTTTCAATCATAACTTTAAGATTTGGCTCAAAATCAAAAACAGGTGTGGGGCCGGTATGCAAGTACTGTAAGCTAAGACGGTCGGACGGACGGTCGCTTTCTTTTCTGACCCACACACAACCATGCATGCATATACGAGGACGACTAACTAGCTATGTTAATGTTATTAATTGGGGTCCAAATTCTATACATCAGCTAGGTGCTTAACAGCATCTCTAACGATAGTAGTAAAAAAAAAAATTAATTTTTAATTTGTTAATTTATATAGCAATTTAAAAAATATTATTTATTATTTTTATATTTTGTATTTCATCAATTTATTTAATTCAATTAATACAGTATTTGACTTAAAATAATAATAAATGATAACATTTGAAATAATTAATAAAAAAATAAATAAAAAGGATTGATATTAAATTTTAAAATGAGTTGTACATCAAGCCCAACAAGCAAAATAAATGTTGTTAGCATTTTTTATATGATTTTGATTCTCTCAAAACAAAATAAATGTTTTGAAGAGTGAGAAGGAAGTTGCAGATTTGAAGAGTGAGAAGGAAGTTGCAGATTTGATAATTTAAGTTGAAGAGGCTGTTAGATAGAATTTTTTTGATGTGGCTCATCTATTTGAGTATTCTAAAGTGGTTGCTACTAGGATTAGAGATGCTCTAATAAAATTTAATTAGACCTAGTCCTGCAACTAGCTATATATATATATGCTCATTTGGGGACGAACCACCGATAGAGTATACATAATATGTATGTAAGTGAATTAGTTCATTGTACTGACCGCTACTGAAACCTCTAGTTAAACTTTTTTTACTTTTATATACGATCGATATATATCAATCTTATCTAATTACGACTTCACATTATTGATCGGGTTGGGTTGTTGAACGAGCTAGTGTGGACAAACATAGCATTCCACTGTACTTTTTTTGCGAATAGGAAATTTCCGTAAGTTAATAAAAAGATATAATAATTCAAACTCCTTGAGTATCAGTTACAACACGAAAGAGGGCAAGGGCGTGGCTGTGGGCGTGATATCAAAAGTAAGTTACAACAACATAGTGCAGAATAGAGTGTATATAGTGCAGAATAGAGAGAGTATATATATATATATATATGATCAAAAGAGGGCGTGCTAACGTACAAAAGTTTCCTCTCTCTCTCTCTATATATATTATATATATATATATCAATTAGTTGTACCTTTTACATTAGTTATAAAATATTTCATATATATAAATGGTAATTAGCATAAATAATATGGTATGATTTGTCTCATGGTATTGGATCTTTAGTGGTAGCAAAGAGAGTGTGTGTGAGGTGTTTGTCAATATAGCAAAAAATAATAATAATTAGGAACAATTACATATAATAGTACATTTTACTAAAATATTACAAAAAAAGTGCACAAACAAAATAATTACAAAAAGAGTGTATATGCAATATTTAATTACAAAAAGAGTGCAATTTTATCATTTTTATTTAGTTGACTGATTTAATGAGTTATTGATAATGATCCATGATTGTAGGGATTTAAATCTTATCTCTCTCTCATCAACCTCCATATTCTTACCTAACGAATCAATGGAGTAACCGTTTTCTTCTTCCTCTTCGGTCGTCGACTTCTTCCTCCTCTTCCGCAGTCGCAGCCTTCTTCGTCACCTTCGCCCCCCGCCATTGCTCCACTGACAGACGCCCCACCTCCGCCCCCGCCACTACTCCTCCCGCCCCGCCCCGCCCCCACCCCCACCCCCACCCCCACCCCCTCTCCTTCCCCTTCCTCTTCCTCCGCCTCCCTTCTCCTCCCCCCGCCTACTCCCCACCCCCTCTCTCCGCCTCCCACTGCCATCCCCTCCTCCCGCCCCCCCTTTCTCCTCATTCCCTAAATCGATCCAAGGTGGCCGTCGGTGGATGCCCCACCACTGGCCGCGGTGGAGGCGCTCCACCACTCGTTGCTTCCCCTCCACCATCGGTCCATTCTCCATCTCCACCGAAAACAAAACTTTCATACGTTGGTAACCAAACAGTCATACCAAGGTAACCAAACCTTCATACCAAGGTAACCGAACCTTAATATGAAGGTTTCCTTGTTATGAAGGTTTGGTTACTTTGTTATAAAGGTTTGGTTACTTTGGTATGACTGTTTGGTTACCTTGGTATGAGGTAACCAATTCAGTTTTATTAGGTTACCAATTTTATTTTGAATGTGATGCAGTTGGTAACCAAACTTCATACAGTTGGTTATCAATTATTCATACCAAGGTAACCAAACCTTCATTCCAAGGTAACCGAACCTTAATATGAAGGTTTCTTTAATATGAAAGTTCGGTTACCTTGTTATGAAAGTTTGGTTACCTTGGTATGAAGGTAACCAATTCAGTTTTATTAGGTTACCAATTTATTTTGAATGTGATGCAATTGGTAACCAAAATTCATGCATTTGGTTACCAAATCTTCCGATAAGGTAACCAATTCAGTTTTATTTGGTTACCAATTTATTTTGAATGTGATGCAGTTGGTAACCAAACTTCATGCAGTTGATTACCAAACATTCCGATAAGGTAACCAATTCAATTTTATTTGATTACCAAATTTATTTTTGAATGTGATACAGTTGGTAGCCAAACTTCGTATAAAGGTAACCATTTTAATTTTTGTAGGTAACCAAATCGTCAAAAAAAATTCAGAATAACAACTCCGGCGATATAGCAATGGCGGCGGAGCGGCGGCAGCGGCGACGGGAGGCGGGGGAGGAGGAGGATGAACAGTAACTCATTCATAATTTTTTGTTTTTAATTTTCTCATTTTGATTTGAATTTTGAATTATGGATTTGAAATTGTTGTTAGATCCAAAAGATTTGAATTTGAATTATTAGTTATCCTTGATTTTAGGTTTCCTTATTTAATTTGAAATTGAATGATTTGAATTTTTTGCACTTTTTTTGTAATTATTTTATGAATGCACTTTTTTTGTAATTACTTTGTAAAAGTTGTATAGTTCTGTAAAGGACTCTAATAATTATATGATTAAATGCATTATAGTAACTACTTAAGTAATCTTATGTGCATGATACTAGTTGATAAATAATTAATTGCAGACAAATTTTTTTGTACATGCTTATCAGTCTCCTCATCAAAGGTGATTTTGCTATACTTTTTATACTAAATTAAATAAGTTGGGTACGTAGTAGGAATCAAATGTTTTTTTATTTCATGTTCAAAGAGAAGTTGGCAAAAAAAATCAAACTCGACTCTACTAACACCTTTAATCAGTAAGCACATGAAGCATAAGCATAGGTTTCGATTCAGGCTAATATGAGATCTTGCTTTATTTTACAAAAATAGATTGGAATGAAATGAGGTATTAGCTCTCAGATGCACAAAAGAGTCTTATTTGTAAAAAAAATTACGATTATTAAGAATATATTTTTGTTTCATATCTGTCCATGAAAACAATACTCCAAGTTTGTAGTTTTGTAAGGCAATAGTACTACTCTATGTAAGGTGATACGATAATAACTTAAGATGCTAAAATTGAAAATATTGTGTTGTTTTGTACTACTAGTATTAAAATTAGACTCTTTATCTAAAAATAACTAGATAAATATAACCTTTTTTTGTGAAATGAAGGGTGTAGTAAATAAGTAAACAAATATATTTTAGTAAGGTTGAGAAATAGTCTACTTAAATATTTCGTACTCAATAGCTTTCATGATAAGAGAAACTGGGTTAATTTCTTAATCAACCCTTTCCCATGGAATGTAGTAGAATTTAATTTAGTAAACAAAATGGTGTGGATTTTGACAATTTACATATCATGATTAATAAAAATAAAATAAAATATAAATTGACTCCATCTTTTCATTGTTTGAGATATAGAGGCACCATCACTAATGTTATTGTAAGATATTTTTTTATTAAGTATGTTTGGGCACGAAATGAGAGATATTGTTGAGACTTGTGAGTTATAAATTAGAGACTATTGATAAAGGCTAGTGCGGAGCGGAGCCTCTCGCGGTACGGTACGTAGTTTCTGACTGAGTAGCGCTGGCCGCGCCAGTACAAGGCTAGGAGTGGCGCGGGGCGCGCCAACTAGATTGATGGGCAGGATCTGTATGGGTAGCGCGGGGCGCGCCAGAAGAAGCTTTGGAGCGGTGCGGGGCGTGTCGGTCGGTGAGCAGCTGTTTCCTGTTCTAATTAGAAAAGGACATTATGAGATATTAAAGCTATAATGTGTATTAAAGTTGGAATAAGGCTATTAGGCATAAAAACTATCTATTGTAAAAGTCTATGTAACTCAATAATTTATAATAAGAAAAGGAAAGTCGCTATCGTAAACGTACTCATATTAAAAAATAACGTAAATTTTTATATTAATTCTTTATTGCCGTGTGCGTTTATAATCTAATACTAATAGTATTCTAAACTCTACATGTTTGAAGGAACTTCATCCCATCACACTTATGTCAGGTCGAAAATTTCGTAATCCTCTATGAATTACGTGTAAGAGATAGAACTACCGCTAATCATCCGTTACGGTTAAAAATAAACCCAAGTACTACTATTAAGTAAGATAAACTACTCACGATTTAGACCACAACACAATGAGCTTTATGATTATTTCGTCTTTTTGTCGGACCCCTATTGACTGTCACAGTCTTTATTTGGACTTTTGGCACGAATTTTTAGGGAAAGTATAATATCAGTGGCCCCTCACGATCCCCTCTCGTCCCGTATAGATTATGAATCAGAATCCTCTCTATTGTAAATAAAATGGAGTCTTTCTTCATTTTTAATTGAAGTTTAGGAGTAAGCGTATAAATTAATAAATGTAATTAATATTTGATTAAATTGAATATTATTTTTTAAGATTGATTGAAAAGAAATGAGAGAGAGTATTTAATGTTTGGGAATAAAATAGGACAAATTTTAAAAAGTACTGTACTTTTTTTCCCCTTTAATTATTTAAAGACAAACTAGTACATTAGATTTCGGCTGGCTAAAAGTGCTTATGGGAAAATTATAATTTTAATTTTAATTTTTGTCATAAGTATTTTTATATCAAAATTTCTATTCTCTAAAACTACTTCATCAAACACAAAAAGAATTTCAAATTTAATTAAAAAGTACGTTTGCTCTATCAAACGTGTAGAAACGTATGGTGTAATGATATTATCCATCTGAGTCCCTGTTCCACATAATTACTAACAATAGTAATTCATACGATTATTTATTTATTTGTTATATTTTTGATACCATTAATTCTTTACAACCATTTGACGTTGAACTCAGGACTTTTGTTATGCAAAGGCCTGATCATACCATATATCCAAGGTAATGCTTGATGATTGAAAGCCATGATCAATTATGTTTGTCTTGCTAAACCAGACTATCAGGCCAACTATTCGTTTTATCATTTATTATTTGAATAATAATATGTGCAAAAACAGGTTGTGCACAAAGAGTGGTGTTTGATTACATCTTAATGCATCTTAACATCCCACCTCTTAATGCATCTTAACAACCCACATCTTTGTATTAAGACGTCATCTGAATATTTTAGACTCATATTTGTAACTTAACTATTTAGAGAACCTCTTAATACAAAGATGTGGGCTCTTAAGATACATTAAGAGGTGAACTGTTAAGATGCATTAAGATGAAATCAAACAAATAAAAACCCATGTGATGCTGCTTACCAATAGAAATGCGTAAAATATTCTTATTTTCTCTCTTTTTTATACTGTACATTTGTATACACTTTTTGTGTATAGTTTGTATACCTAGAATTACTCTTATTATTAAATTGAATGTTAATTACTTTGTTTTTGTACCGATACTAGAATATAAGCAGCTACTACGTACGTACTGTGGCAATCGCTTTTGTATATAGTTGCTATCAACTGAATGAGTTGTGTTACAAAAGTGTAATTAGTTTAATACAAGAAAATTAATATTATCAGTTAATAATGTGCACCATGTACCAGTGTGATCAAGCTTCTCTGGATAATAATGCTGGTACGTGGAAACCTAATCACTGATCCGATCCACAGTGTCCTCCTAATTTGTACAATTATAAACCACTTGAAACATACATTCACACACACATACTCTATAATCCTTTGGGGCGACTATTCGTTTTAATTCGTATTTAATTGTAACAATTACGTAATTTAGTTTTGATCATAACTAGAGTAATTTTAACCTGATGGGGTTGGCTCTACGTGTTACTGAATTTAGTGATAATACCACTTGAAATTAATACTAGTACATTTTTTTTGGGTCAGCTAAACATAATTAATTGATTATTAGTGTATATATTGAAGTAATAAAATGACTGCAAATATTCATATTCATATAAATGCTGTCCTAGACCAAGCTAGTAAACATAGAGAGATCGAACCACAAATAAATGGAACTGTACATTGATAAGAATGAGACATAGATATGCCAGTCAAACCTCAATCATGATAACCCAATTATTCACAAGATCTTAGACTGGCGGGCTTCTTCTAGACGGAGAATAAAAACAAACAAAAAAATAACAATAAATAATTTTTAAAAAGAAAAACAAAAAACAAGACGACGAATAGAAAGTACCCTAAAAATGTGGTGAAGGGTGGAAGGTACGTGCATGATTGTGGTGGCTTAATATGTGGGAGAGAAAAGGTGACTGAGGGTGGTGGGCTAAGCCAAAAGATGAAGGGTGATTGATTTCACGGTGAAAGCACGTACTTGCTGTCTGTTGAGCCACAATTTTTCAAGTGGAGGTTGCCTAAAGATGGTGTTTCTCAATCTTATGACAAAAAGTTACCTAATTTCATTGGCCTTAATTACTTTTTTCTTGCTTCTGGAAGCCCTATATATATATATATATGTGTATATATACACACTAAGATTGGACCATGCATGCAGGAACATGCATGATACATATTAAAAACATACCATAGCAATATCGCATCGCATATACAGCACACTCGTCTCTCCTTTTGATGCTACGTACGCAAGCAGTTGACTCAATGTCTGTATGCATATAGTTGCAACAACAATGTTACTATCACATAAAAAATCTTATATAATACTCACATACACACATATGCATATTGTGGCTCCTGCCTGATATGTGAACATTATGTGAAATTATTTATGTGATAGTAGCATTATTTTAGTTGTAAAGTTTAATTCCAATAGGCCTAGCTGGTGAATTGGTCTACTTTTTGCGATCACAACATAATAATAACAGTGTAAAAGAAAGGAGCCAGACGAGATTAGAGAAGGAACATGCAGCAGGCAATAATACTCCTCCCACTTTATAACAATGCATATACATATATATACATACATATATACATACACATATATATATATATATATATATATATATATATTTAGTAGCTGGTATTATAGTCGTATATAGTAGTAGTAGCAGTGTAGTTACTATAAGAAGCTAGTAACTACGAAAGGACCCCGCGATTCTTTCCTTGATCAGGACTACTATTGAGTGGCCTGACAAAGTAATAATTTATAAAACTCAACTAAATTCTGATTTATACATCTTCTAGAAGAATGTTGTCCTCTATCCATCCTCATTCTCTTGCTTCCCCAAGTCCAAACACTAAACTTTACTAGTTGTTACCAGCCAGCCACTATATATGTACTGGAGCCTGCACGCATGTCCACGCCTAGCTAATTAATTTGACTGCATATATCAACTATATTGTTGCAATTACGTCTTACAAGTTAGGAAATGCTCCTACTTTTGCCTTTTTATTATTCATTTATTAAAACATGAAATGTCATACAACTGTGCTAGCTAGATCATTAGCTAGGTTATCATGTAAAAAGTATTACCTTCATCGATCTTTAAGAAAAGAGAACTAATGCTATTATTATTATTTTTTTTAAATATAGTATGTGATTGAAAAGGAAACCGATGTCAATTAGCAAAAAAAAGGAAATCGATGTCCAAAGTTAACGTTCTTTCTCATTTTAGATGGCCGGATCCAAATTTTAGGAAGTTCTCACCATATACAAATCTAACATTTTATTAATTAATTATATCTATTTTAACAACTGATACATCCTTAGTAGTCGACAAAAAATTTGTAGAATGACAAAAATAGTCAATGCAATTTTTTTATATATAACAAATATATCAAAAGTTTTGAATTTAAATATGGTAAGGGAGTGTCACAACTCCAAATTCATTTTCGATAATGATCAGCTAATTCCAGTAAGTTACATTTTACCACATATTTATTCAGTGAGAACATTGGTCCAAATATTATCTTTTGGATTTCCGACATTTGTATTATACTTTGGCTTTTAATAAAATCTTCTTTTTTTTTGCGAATATATATATATATATATATATATATATATATATATATATATATATAAATTAATTTGGCATATATTAAATATAAAAACGAGAGACAGAGAATCTTTGTGAGGGGCAGTTCCAACAAAAAACAAGACGAAACTACTCAGTAGATGCGCTGCAGTTAACACTGGCCATATATATATATATATATATATATATATATATATATATATATATATATATATATATAGTCCAGGCCAACTGCTCTTGCTGCTGCTAGCAAGCATATTAAAGCCTTTGATTTTGGCTTTTAGATAGGGCGGGCTGGATGTGTCATTGATTCAAATCTCAATTTATAACACAGATTTTTTCCAAAATTATCAGACTGATAAAGAGGTTTTTGATATCAGTTCATGCTTGACTCGAGCTCAATCAAATGCCGCGTGTGATTCCTTTCAAGACCTGGCCGCTAGCTCCTCTATAGGTTTTACATAGTACTAATTAAAGAAGTAATTAAGATTCAGAAGCCTTAACAGCTGCTAGCTAGGCTATGTATGTATGTACTTTTCCAACATATCCTACATAAGAGGAACAAACAAGATAAGTAAATTAATGCGGAGGAATGAAATTAATCCGATCACCGAAACTGAAGTTAATTTGAGAAACTAATTAATAGGATACATTGGAATATATCATCGAAGCAGGTAACTGAATGTATCACCACCTATATTAATAATATAAACCATGCTTCCTTGTATTTAATTACTATGTACTCGTTGATCAGGTCTTAACTTAGTGGTTGTGAGTTTATTTTTTCCATCTTTAGTGAGTTTCAGGTGTCGAGTGCTCTCATTACGTGAGTTTATTTCTTCTATTATGGAAATTTTGTGTCTTCTTTTTGGAAGGTTTATTTGGTTGCGAGTTTATTTCAGGTTCGACTCTCACATGAGTTTATTTTTCCATTATGGAAAGTTTGTGTCCTATTTATGTGAGGTTTATTTGATTGTGAATTTATTTTTTCCTCCTTATTGAAAGTTTGTGTCATCTTTATGTGAGGATTATTTGGTTGTGAGTTTATTTTTTCCTCATTTAGTGAGTTTCAGGTTCGACTCCTACTTACGTGAATTTATTTGTTCTTTTATGAGAAATTTATGTCCTCTTTATGTGAGGTTTATTTAGTTGTGAGTTTATTTATTTCTTCTTTTGTGAGATTTGATTGATTCTTCGTGATGTACATGTACTCCTAAATATATGTTCAAATTTCTCTTTTCAAAGTTAATTTGATGGAGTATTTTAAAATTCAAAATTGAAGTGACTCATTTAACAATAAATTTTATAATTAATAGTTTTTATTTAGATAGTTTATAATTTTTCATAATTATATTATGTAATAGTAAATTAATTTATATAAATTTTAAATTTAAAAATATCTGAAATTGACTTCAAATAGTTAATGTTTTAAAACATATAGAGTATATATATATGGTGAAAGCACGTATGATCAGGGGCGGATCTAGAAATCATACCCAACTCTGACAATATGAACTTTAAAAAAATTAGCAATCGTATTTGGTACTCCATCTGTTTTATTATGAGATCGTTGTTGATTTGTAAAAGTCAATTTGAAATATTTTTAAATTTAAAATTAAGATAATTCATTAAAATTATGAAATAATAAATTTTACAATAAGTAGTACTTTTAAATACTTGACAAATTTCATCATTTTATTGAATAATGTAAAAGGAATTAATGTTAATTTTGTGTTTGAAAAGGCCATAAATTGACTTTGAAAAATCAATTATGATCTTATATACTCCCTCCGTTCCTAAAAAGGTTATCGTTTTAGAAGAAAAAATTTGTTCCTAAAAAATTATCGTTTATAACTTTTTAGAAGAATAAATTATTTACTTTCTATATCACCCCTACCTTCTCTCATTGTCCCAAAAAATTCTTTCTCTTGTATTAATAGTTTTCAACTTCCCATAAAGGAGTAGTGATGGAATTTCACACAAATTTTAATTATTAAATGATAATATTAAATGACTTTCTTAATCCGTGTGCAAAAACCTTAAACGACAATCTTTTAAGAACGGATAGAGTATTATAAGGGAAGAAGGAAAATTAATATGATCATTTATGAATTATGATTAGAACAGAAGAGAGAGTTGGACCTAACACAATAAAACTCTATTACCTCAAACAAGTTTAAACAAATTATGGTGACATAAATTTAAGTCAATAGTACTTTTCTACTATATTAAAAAAAAGAGTGTAATATTTTTTCTTCATTGTTCCTATATTGTTCTCTAGAAGAACCGGATGCACAATTCACATCCCCAATTTCAGAAAAATACATCTGGTAAAGTACGTACGTACTAGTTTTTTTGGTTTTGTTTGTTTTTTTCTTTTCTTTTTTTTCACAATAACAATGATAAAAGTAGCTTTTTCTTTTCCTTGTTCACAATAACAATCATTAAAGTAGACAACTACGTTCAGACATGCATCAAGACTTAGCTTGCATGTATATTTACTAGCTGTGTCCTGTGGCTCCGGTGTTATATAGACGGTGGAATTTATTCTAAATTTTGGACGACCCAGATGATTTATTTAGTGAGCGAAAAATTTAAAATTATTTGTATTTTATTTTATATATATATATATCCAGGGGCAGAGCCAAGTGTCGGCTTTCGGGGCTATAGCCCGGCCCAATTTTTTTTTTTTTTACTAAATATACTATATAATTATATAACTCAAAGTAAAAAAAAAATGGAATAGCCTTAGTCAGCTCAGTCCAAATATATAATTTTAGCATTCCTGACTCCGCCCCTGTAAATATCCATTAATTGGATCAAAATAACTTAACTGTCTTAACTACCAATATAATCCCCTGACATAATCTTAGAGCCAGCTTGGTTCCTTTATATATGGACCCTTCTAGACCACCATAATTAATTCTTAGTTCATTAAGGGTGAGTAAAACTTGGAGCTCAGGCCCATTGATTGTCTCTTCAATATCATCATCTTCACTTATAATTTCCTTAGCTCTCTCTATATACTCTCCTTTGCTTGCTCCTCACTAGCTTCCATTTCTAGCTCCAACTTGTTTGACACAGTTCTACAAAGTATGTCAGGGAAAGAAAAATTTAATTATATGTGATCCCAAATAAAATGCAAGTTTAATAAAAACTTATGTTTCGAACTCAAGCCTGGGCCACGCCTAGCTAAATCTACTAACTAGATACTAATAAATAATGATATCTTTATGCATGGAATTCAATTTATGTTTGATATATATAACCACTATAAAATTGTCCAATATTGATATATACTCTCTCCATCCAAAATTATAGAATTTTGACGTCAAACTACGACATATTAAAAGGCATTTGTTTCTATGTACGTTAATTTCCTTTGTATCAACTTGCATGGTCCAAAACAAATACTTAATTCCCTCGATCCATTAATTCAAGTTTTCGGGCACATAATATTGAGAGAGAAAAAAGTTCAAAACTTACGCTTTATTACTTTTCCTTTTTCAGTGTTAACGCCTGATTTTGTACGCCCGACGAAATCACCCAAAAAGGCGGGCCAAAACAGCGTCAACGGTTTGATTGTATCGTTGTGAAATCAAACCCACGAAAATACACAACATAAATAAAAGAATATAAAGCATGAACACAAGAATTACGTGGAAACCCAATTGGCAAAAAACCACGGAGAGAGAGTAATTCACTATAATAATATTGGGAGTACAAGTTGTGTATTTGTGTTGTATCATATTTCGTCCTCCTTTAAACCCTAGCTTGTAGCCGTATATATAGAAGTCACCTCCACCCGAATCCAACTAGAAGAAGGACTCCTTATCCCTCCAAATAAGGAAACACAATCCTATTTTAATAAGGACTCTCTCATTGTCACAATAAATACATATGGGTTGGACCATTAAATAGATTGGGCTACATCATGACCAGGCCCAAATAATCACATTCCAACATTGCCCCCCAGTCTCTTATTTATAAGAAACTTATAATAAGAGAGTATACAAAAAGTCCACCATACCTTCCAACTGTCATGTGGGTAAAACTCTGAACCCACTACATCTATTGCCGCTTGTCTTTCGGGAGAACGAAGTCTTCCTGAAGGATGTTTATTCGAAGAATATTTATCCGTAGGATGTTTACCCGTAGGTTGTTTATCCGTATGAGGTTTATTCGTTCGGGAGGTCCTACGCCTCCCCGAAGGATGTTTATCCGTACGAGATTTATCCGTTCAGGAGGTCCTACGCCTCCCCGAAGGATGTTTATCCATAGGATTTATAACCGTTCGGGACGCCTCCCCGAAGGATGTTTACCCCATAGGATGTTTAACCGTAGGATGTCCATCCGTAGGATGTCTACCCGAAGAATATTCATCCTTTCAGGAGATCAAAGTCTTCCCGAATGACGTTTATCCACCCTTATACCCCCAATACACCTTTTTTGCACCCGATGATCCAAGTCTAGCAAATTTGTAACATGTCCACGAAACCCACTTGCCGAAGCCTCGAGGAATGTCATGAGCAAGTTAGGTCCGAGTGTCGAAGTCGAGTCCATTCTTTCTTCTTTTTCTGGTAATTTGTTGTTCCTCTTCTTCTTGACAATGTCTCGATGGTTGAGGTTAAAGAGAAGCCATGGCTGTTTGTTATAGTGACGTGGGTTATTCTTCGGTGGGGTTTCTGTTTGCTCGATTTTCCTATCAATCGGCTTCGATGAGTTTTGGGTCAATTTGCCTCCGACCCATTTGATTTTGAGACCCACGAATTGAAAAACTCAGAAGTGGATTCTCTTAATTCTCTTGCGAGCAGAGCCTCTCCGGTATTGCTGACCAGTTCACCACATGCTCTTTTTTCAACTTTGGTTGAGTTAAAGAGTCCAGACCGTGCATCATGCACCGTTGCTTGTCGTCACTTTTTATTGAAAAGTAATCACATAAGCATGGCCCTAGGCATGATCGCACAAGGTAAATATGCATTAGTCAGTACAGAAGTCATGCGTCTTAAAGTATTAAATCATGTTACTCCTGCCATAAGCCACCTAACCCAAGATATATGTTTTACATGAATTGGTTCACGTGTATACATGTAAAGTATTGCATGTCTAAGTAATGATAGTGGTGGGGGCTAGGTGATGATTAGTGATAAGAACCAAAAAACTTTCTTATTGGAAGACTATTTTGTACATTTATCAATTTGATTATTTGTAATATCACATGATCAAGATCAGTGCATATAAAATAACATGTTAACTGTTTTATAGCATCCTGCTCATACTCATATATTACATATTATCATGCGTATGAATTTCATAAATAAATAAAAAGGAATCACTTATCTCCTTCGGTGAATTGGTGATTTTAATTTGACACTAGAACAAGTGTCTTCTTTCCCACAGACGGCGCCAATGTTAACGCCTGATTTTGTACGCCCGACGAAATCACCCAAAAAGGCGGGCCAAAACAGCGTCAACGGTTTGATTGTATCGTTGTGAAATCAAACCCACGAAAATACACAACATAAATAAAAGAATATAAAGCATAAACACAAGAATTACGTGGAAACCCAATTGGGAAAAAACCACGGAGAGAGAGTAATTCACTATAATAATATTGGGAGTACAAGTTGTGTATTTGTGTTGTATCATATTTCGTCCTCCTTTAAACCCTAGCTTGTAGCCGTATATATAGAAGTCACCTCCACCCGAATCCAACTAGAAGAAGGACTCCTTATCCCTCCAAATAAGGAAACACAATCCTATTTTAATAAGGACTCTCTCATTGTCACAATAAATACATATGGGTTGGACCATTAAATAGATTGGGCTACATCATGACCAGGCCCAAATAATCACATTCCAACATTCAGTATATGAATGAAAACTCCACAAATTTTCTTCACCGACTATCATCTATCTATATTATAATGCGGGAGGAAGAAATGATAACTTTTTTTTATGTAAAAAACAATGAAACTAACTTTCTTTATTCACTTTACCATTTTTATCTCTCATCTCTCATTTGTTAGCATTCTATGTTATCTCATTTAACACACACCTAGCGTCAGTGGCGGAGCCTGAGATTTTAAGTCGGGGGGTTCGGCGAATAGGTGTCGACACGGCGACTTGCAATGGCGACCAGCGACAACAGCGGCGGCTCTCTTCTCTCCTCTCCTCCTCTATTTTTACCAGACCAGGGCCGGCCTTGAGGGGGTGCAGAAGGGACGATCGCACATGCCTCCCAAAGTCAGAGGGCCCCGGATTTTTTTTTTTTTTTGCGTATATGTAGAAAATTGATTATGGAAGTTTAATTGATGATTTTGCAGCAAAAAATGCAAGAATGATGCTAGCAATCGTGTGAAATTTATTGTCCATTTAAGTTTTAGCTACCTTTTCTTTTTAATTGATAATTTATTGAAGTTTTAGCTATATTTTTTTTTTAATTGATAATTTTGTTACTCGACGTTGACATTTATTATTTTAATTAATGATGAATTTTGATATAAATTGTGCTTTATATATTGGTGCTGATAAAAAAATTAGTATTTTTATATGCGAGAAGGCCCCTATTTTTTTCTCGCACAGGGCCTCCAAATTCTTAGGACCGGCCCTGTACCAGACCCTTCAATATACAGACCTCTTCTGTTATTTACTTCGCTTCACAAAAAAAAAATATTGAAAAGATCAAACACGTCTATTACTCTTTTAAAAAGAGTATAAAAATAATTATTTTTGTAGTGATGTATAAATTATCATCATATTTTAATATAGTGTGGTTAATGTTAACCTAACAACTTATTCACTTGAGATAGATATAGAACAAAAATACATATTCAATATTGATAAACTTTATAAATAAAGTTCATTTTGTGAAACGAAGTAATTACTATTTTTAAATAACAAAAATACTCCTTTCGTTTCAAAAAAAATAAATCCTATCACTTAGTTATATTTATGTATATAATGCCATTATTAATGAATGAACACCTTATTATTTTAAAAAGTATACATATATAAAATGAAAAGTAGTTAGTGTTTGCAAAATTTATAAATGGAACTCTCTTTTTTTCTCTTGCAAAATAGATAGATTATATAATAAAGTTTGTTAGACAACCTGCCTCCAAAAGTGTCAAAAAGATGCAAAAAATCTAGGTAAATTAGTACTTCTTCCTTTTTAAATTAGAGATTCATTTCTTTGACCATTTTAAAATTACAAACGGATAAAAATTTATTAATATGTCAGTATTTATATTATGTGTAGGCTACTTAATTATAAAGTTATATATATTTTTTAATTTTTTTTCTTCTTCTTCTTTCCCTTCTTTCTTCTTTTCAGCGCACGCAGAGCTCCCCGGACCTTCCGTCATTGCCAAATTTTAAGCTGGATTCACCCACATACCTACTACATACTAATTTTTTTGACGGCCGAGAGGTCTGTGGACCCCCCTGGACCCCCCTCCTTCCGCCCCAGTCTAACGTGAGTCATGTAAACTATAGGGTAATACTCATAACATCAATTTTGAATTTTTAGAGTTAATTTGAAATAATTTTAAATCTAAAATTGATGTGTGAATTAATATTTAACTTTTAAAAATAATAAACCTTGTAATTATTAGTAGTTTTTTGATAGATTTACGATTTTCATAATTTATTATTGCATAAAAGCGAATGAATTCACATTAGTTTTGAATATAAAAATATCTTAAATTTACATTAAAAGGTGAAAACTAATTATATATTTGAAATAGAAGGGTATAATTAAATTACTTATAGTTAAATAGCATTTCGAGGTTGAAAGGTGATCACGTAAAATTTGAACATCTTAAAATAATAAGGGACTAGAAAGTGTAGGAAAAACTTACCCGAGTGCTTTTCAATATAATTGAGCGACTGATTTACTAAAAGTTAATATATAATGTTACTTGTACTTTTCACTAGCCAATTAAAAGAAATTGTTAATTACTACTACTACTATTTTAGTCAACTAATTAGCCTTTCCTCTTAGTCCAAACTTGTAGACTAATAATGACATGATACTGACAAGAATATTCATAAAGATCAATTCGAATTAATTATAACACCGAGTTAACTATACATGCTTTTTGAACTAATACCACTTGAGTTCAGTGCAAACTGTACAAATTAGTCAAGGACTTTTTCCGCTTAAATTTAAGCAATAATTGGTGTAATATTAGTCTAACCGAACTTTTTAGTAAAGTTCGTTTATGTCCTTATTTAATTATAATACCAATGATAAACATACGGTAGCTGCTACAACTTATTGTCTGCCATTACCCACCAATGACACATATAAGTAATTTGGAAGGATCTCTCTCTCTCTCTCTCTCTCTCTCTCTCTCTCTCTCTCATATATATATATATATATATATATATATATATATATATATATATATATATATATATATATATATATATATTGTTCTTGATCTGCATTAGCAAATAGTAAGGAATAAGCATGTGCGTGGGTCTCTTAGATAACTACCTCCACCTAGGGAAACCAGTGTCGTGATCCCTGTAAAATAAAATAAACCTTAAACAATCATGCAATTTTTTATGAATTGGCTTATTAGAGAATATAATTATAATTAGTTAATTCTAAATAATTATTATTTTATCTTATTGTTATATTAGGATTAGAATATAGTAAAATTTGAATTATGAGATAATTATTCAAGTATTTGTATTACTTGAGAACTCTTTAAACTCATGTATATATATTAGGATGATGTACTCTTATTAAATAATAATAAAATTACCAACGTTTATCAGTCTTGTTATGGTATCAAAGCTACAATGCCTAACGGTTTATGATTCATTTTTTTTTATCTTCCGCTGCACATCTTCTACCTACCAATCGAGACAGTTTTTCTCTCAATCCAGACAGTCTGCATCGCAATTCAGACACCCTGATAACATGTCTGCATTCCTTGAACTTTCTTTAAAAATCATTCTAGCCCAAGCCTGATCGAGACACAATCTTATTTCTTCTAATTCTCAAATTATTCTTCTTCAATGGCTTCCTTGGCTTCTAATTTTCATTTTTCTTTCTATGATTTGGAAAGATGGCTTAACCCATAATCATTCCAGAAATCCTATCTTCGATCATATATTGTCAATCCCAACATTGGCCTCGACTCCATTGCCGATCAAATATACGAATCATTTCAAAATTTTGACGACTCTTTGGTCCATGAAAATGATGATTGCGAATTCCTAGATGATTGCATATTACTAGATGATGCAACATCATGGTATATGAATGATCTCCTCCATCAAATATTTTGTTTACAAAAGTTACTTACTCAGTTTGTCAAAAGTTATCTTGCCGAAGCGACATCGCTTCTTTATGCGTTTGAAAGCGTGGGCGGTTCTCTTAGTGAGTCAAAGTTTACCGATTTTTTAGTTGAAGGCCTTGATGATACTCTTTTCAAAAGAGTTCATGTTTATTATTATTTGATGAATCCTTCCTTTAATGATCTGTCCACTCTTCTATTTGGTGAAAAACTGTTACAACAATTCAATCCTATTGATACTTCAAAAATTGAGCCTATTATTGTTGAGCCTAATGATATTCATTTTTCCGTGGTTGCACATCCTGAGGATACGACAAGTTCGATTGGTTCTTCTTCATTGTTGACTGATAATCTTATATTAGCAGTTCCCGCAAATTGTACTAATCCCAAGTCTGAGTTATTATCCTCATTTTTCTCTGCAACTAATGGCTATTCTCTTTCTCACTCGAAAATCTTCAAGGATTCATTTTTAGTTTGTTTATCATCTTCACCTCATTTAACAAATGAGCGAATGTTTTCTCTTGATACATCTCATATTTCATAACTTGATGGATTAATAGAATTTTTTAAAGTGTGTTCCTGGAAGTCTAATACAAAAAGTACAAGAAAGTCCTTATTTGTTGTAAGTGTACAAACAACCAAACATGTTCCAGTCTTATTGGTTATATGCAATACTTATCATGCATCTTATGTTTCTATTTAATCTCACATGGAAATTGTGCGTGTTCTCTATGCTACGAGGCATTATTATTTCATTAGTCTTACAGTCACATGGGTATTTTCCCAAGTTCAAGCTCAAGCTCCGCTTACCTCTGTTTCGCTTGAGGGGGCATATTAGAGAATATAACTACAATTATTTAATTCTATATAATTATACTTTTATCTTATTGTTACATTAGGATTAGGATAGAATAGAATTTGAACTATGAGATAATTATTCAAGTATTTGTATTACTTGAGAACTCTCCAAACTCATGTATATATATTAATTAGGATGATATACTCTTATTAAATAATAATAAAATACCAACGTTTATCAGTCTTGTTATGGCTAAACATTTATTATCTTTTCTAAATATTGAAAATTTCAAATTTGAATTTCATAAGAAAAGTACATGGAGATGTTGATGATACATGTTGGAATTAATTAGTCCAACTATGAATTTCTAAAATATATATTCACACAGTCATACCAATTACCCTAAGGGATTGACAGTACTGAATATTATGATAATACTTCAATAATATAATTATCCTAATACAGACATTTTTGGGGCAAGGAGATTTTCACATAGTGGCAGATGAATCCTCATCAAGTCCACTATAAAAGCTGAATAAATATATTCATACCATTTTATAGAATCAATTGTAATTAGAGCAAAGTTTGGTGCATCACTTTAGTCTAACTTAAAGTTTATATATTAATTAGTATACTTTATAATTTATAATTTATATTCTTGTGCAATATATTACATGTAAAGCAAGAAGAGAATTTAGGCTATTACATAAAAATTTTAAATATCCTTATTTAAGATTTTTAAATTTCAAGGTATTGCAGGAATTGAGTTTAACTACAAGATAATTTCCTATCATACCAAATTACTTGGTTTTTTTTTGATCGGCAAATTTTATTAAAGCCCAAAGCATTACAAAGTGACCATTCCAAAAGATTTGAATAGAGGCAACAATGGGAACTACAAAACGCACTAAAGGAAAATTTAACACCCAAATAAAAAAAAGCAATGCACCGTTGAAACTCCAAATTAAGATCCTCCTCATTTCACTCTCTATTTCATGGTCCAGATTTAAAATGTGCGCTCTCTCTCCTGTCAGTATCATGTTACATTCTCTTGTATTTTAAATATGGACCATGAAATAGAGAGTGAAATGGAGGGTGAAATGAAAAGGATCCTAGTTCTCCATGGGTTAATCCTCTTATCCCCTTACTACTCCCGCAAATCTAGCTGCGATGAAGGTAGAAATTACTCCACCGAAGTTGTTACTACATAAAATCCCCATCCAACTCTATCAGAGAGTCCACCTCAAAAATTCAAACCAAAATAAAATCTGAAAAACTGTCAAGAACATGACTGATCAAGAATTAGTAACTGAAACCAAAACTATTCTGACGAACATTAAATATGATGTATTTCCTAGCTAGAAAAACTTGCTCATCTTGAAAGACCCCAAAAGAAGAAGAAAAAAAACTCTCCTCATAATTCTTTAATTTTACTGCTTTTACTGACCCCTAACTTGTTGGAACATGCATAATCAAACTCTGTTCAAATCAAATTTACAGTTCTGGACCATGCTACTTTGAATCTATACCTAAAATAAAGTCTTTAAAATAACCCTCCTCTTTGTTTCTGCCCTGTGTTGGAAGTCATCACCAACTAAATTCCTAGTTACATGGAGCAGCAGATAACTTGTCACTCTTTAGGTTTAATATTTAATAAAATTGAAGAACTAGTCTTCAGTAGATTAGTAAATCAAGTGTCGCTAGAACTAGTCTTTCTCTATTTGTTTTGGTTGTTTTTCTGTTGAGATTTATTGTTGCTAAAATTATGTTGGATATAGTAGACTGTTGCAGCAATCTATAATTAAATAAAGCTTTTTGTACTACGTAGTAAATTAAGTCAATGAAAGTGTTCTAGTTATTTTGTTGCACTTTGTAAACACTTCTGAGTTCTTTCTTTCTTATTAAAGTTCAGCTTCTCTCTCTCATTTGGCACCAAAGCCAAGTCGATTCACTGGGAGAAGAGTTGTGGTGTGTGTGAGTTGGTACCTAAAAGAGATGGATCTCGCCAATTTTGTGGCAGGGGTCAAGAAGCTGAATGACTCAAACTATGACTATTGGAAGTCATGTTTGGAGTCGTACCTCTAGGGTCAAGATATGTGGGAGATTGTTGGTGGGGCTGACGTTAGGACTCCAACAACAGATGATAGTTTAAGAAAGTGGAAGATCAAGGCAGGGAAAACAATGTTTGTGATAAAGGCAACTATTTATTCAGAAATCAATGTTGCATCACATTAATTCGTTAGGTCACTACTCCGAAAGAATCTTGTGAATCATTTGCAACCTTATTTTCCAAAACAAATACCGCAAGGTAATTACAAATGCTTGAGAATGACATTGGATCAGTTTCTCAAGAGAACTTGACAATTTTCCAATACTTTATGAAAGTAATTAATGGAAATTTGTAGTGATATTGCTCATCTAGATAAAGGGTCCAAAATTACTGATGCTTGCAAACGCAGATATAGAATATAATGGCTTTATCACAACCATTCAAGGATGGCATGTTCAACCATCTTTGCTAGAGTTTAAAAGTTTGCTAGCAAATCAAGAAAGTCTTGATAAACAAATGGTTGAAATATCTATGAAAGCAAATGAAGAAACCTTGTTCACAGGAAAAGGATACAAACATAAGTCAAAATCAAAATTTTGGCAGGGTAGCACTCAAAGTAGGGAAGCTGGACAGGAGGGAAGCTCTCAAGGAAGGGAAGTCTGGAAAAATGGTGAATTAGCAAAACAAAGTCAGAATAAGAATACAAGGAATACAAAGAAGACTTAATTTCTGAAGTTATATGCACAAACACTGGGTTGATACACACACTCACTAATTGTGTCATCACTCACATTTTGTAATTTTGTATGTTATATTTAACCTGCCTAATTATATATTTGATTTGCCTAGGTGTGTCATGATTACGAAAGTGATATGCCTAATTACAATATACCTATGTGTATAAAGTTATGTTTCTTATGGTATGGTGTAATTATGATAATATGAATTAGGTTTTCCTCCATTACATCTAACATTTAATTTTTTTTTCAATGCACATCTAGCAACAAAAATATTACATTCAAAGACAAAATAATATTCGTAGCAAACAATTAGCGGACTACATAAAATTTGTCGCAAACATGCATGTGTCTTTGAAAATATCGTTATAAATAATTTTTGTGTTGCTAAATGTATATTGGGAGAATCTAAAGAATAAATGGAATAGAGAGTATCCTAATCCGTTTATGTAGCTTAATTGAAGATGAAAATATATGTTTTTAAAAGAGATTGTGTTATATATTGTTGTATAATGATTTGGTAATGGGTTACAAAAATTCCATTCAGTGCTAAAAAAACAAATTCTAGTAGTTTATATATATATATATATATATATATATATATATATATATATAGCGACGGATCTAATCGTCGTCCGGTCCGTAACTAAAGAAGGGTGAGTTGGGTGAGTTTAAGATCCGGACAGTATATATATATATATATAAAAGAAAACTGTGTTAGGCTAATTCAAGTACATAGGTTAATACTTAATAGTCAAGTACATCACTGTAAAAGATGGATCGTAAATAGTAATAAAGCATATTGAAGTCAAGAAAACAAATAAAGGGAGTTGAATGTTCACAACATTAGACAATCTCTTTTACAGTCTCCCCTAAAGAATAGTATAACTTAATTGTTGGGCATCTTCAAGATCAACCTTAATTTTCCCTTCATAATCAACTTAACTAGCCGATGTCATCAGAATACTGTATATATACCGATTAAGATCATCAATTAATATTAATTTCAACATTAAATTCAATTTTACTACTAATATTAATTTCAACATTCAAGTTCCATACCGTATATATATTCCCTCGATCGTACGATGGGTGTATTGTGCAATTTTTTCATCTATATATGATCTAGCTCTGAAGCATACCAACAAAACTTTCTTCAAAAATCAAAGTACGTAAGCATACTTACAACATTGATTTCTTCAATCGTTACTTAATTCTTCAGAATTAACTTTCTTCTTCCACCATGTGTTTTTCATATTCTTCTTAATTCTTCAAGTTCCATTTTAGCTTGCTTTACTGCTTTTTTGTAATTTGCATAATTTTCTTCAAAGTTATTGTCGTCATATTCTTTTCCCTCATCACTTAAATCCAAGAGACCTGCTGTTATTCTTTCACTAGAGTTTCGTCAAGATCTTCACATTATTTTTGAAGGAAAATATATTGTTCATCTTCTCTTCGGCTTTGTAATAAAAACTCGGGTGGTATATATAATTTACTAGAATTTGAAGCATTAATACTCTCAACTCTCTTCCATGGCTTGGAGACCTAGCTACTATCTCCAACTTTATTTGAAGGCATTTCAAATTAACTAGTCTGATCGAGTTGCACTCTTCACCAAACACATCTTGTGACTCAAATTCTTTGAGGCATGGGGAGTAAATTTTACAAAATTCCCATCCCCCATTAGTTATTGAACATTAATTTTCACTCAAAAAGATTTGTTTCGAAACCTGTCATTTTGGGTCTGAAATGGAATTAAGAAATTCCAAGATGCATCTGCTAAGGATCACTCAATAACTTGAAGCAAAAATAAAGCAAAAGAAAAAATGGAGGAAGAATTAAATTGAACAAGAACTTGTACTTGTATTTAAAATTTGATATACAAACAACTCAACAGAATCACTCAACATGCATCTCTCTAAATCCAACTTCACTTCTTACTGAAACACATAGAACCGTAAGATATACATATACATATATATATATATTACAGTTCTACGTGAAAACTCCTAATTAATTAAGCACACTATTAGTTCATCAGTAAAACAAAATAAGTAGTCGTTCGATCACCACCACATTCAACAATACACTTGAGAAATTAATGAAATCAAATCTGCAAAGTTCTAAGAAGTGCAGTTTTGAGGGCCTCCTCACTCGTCAACCCATCCGGAACCTTAATTACAACGTCTTGAAGCATGATTTCCTTGACACTGGACACACTTGCGTGATGAATTCGAAACTCTAGCATTCTCAGTGCATCCATCAATCTTGCAGCCGGATAATTTACATCGGGCCCTTGGACTCGAATCATGGCTTGCGATCCTAGAATCTTGACGTCCACTTCCATGTTCATCGCTCCATAGCTCATGGACGACCTTGCTGCAGTATGATATACGTTAGTAGTTGATGTGCTCTGAGTATCGTATACTACATCCGCTATACTTTTGGGTTTTTTCATTTCTTCGCGGAGTTTTCCCTCCAAGTCTTCCACTTTGGCCTTGAGTTCATTGATGTAAGTGACCGCATCCGCTAGTAAAGAGGCCTTGTCCATTCTCGACACATTTGGAACGACGCTCCGCAGGGCGTAGAATCGATGGTTAAGCTTTTCCCTTCGTAGTCTCTCCGCCTCTACGTGGTTCTGTGCCAATTCACGTCCGGTAGAAGCTGCCTTTCTTCCTCTCTTCTTCAGCCGCATGTTCATGGCAGAGTCGGGAGCAAGGTTGCTTTCAAAATCAGAATTGCCAGAGTCGGATGATGAGCGCCCAATTTTGGCGAGTTTGTCATTCTTTGTATTGCCTTCTTCCTCTCCAGAAGTCTTGTTCTGATCTCCTGAAACAGCATTAATATCAAAAAAGGAAAGACTTCGAGTGGGATTTTGCTGAGGAGGATGAGCGAGTGCAGCAGGGCTGGTCATGTTGCTTATGGTCATGTTATTATCAGGGCTAAAGAGAGACTTGGCAAGATGCACAAGCCCCCAGTCTTCTTTGATGGTGTAGGAGGATCCTAATTCGATGATACCGCATGGAGTTGAAATACAAACAAGTGTCTTGATTCCATGTAGATAGGCTTCTTTAGCTCGGTCGCAGTTGTGGAACTGAAGCTCATGATCACCGGCCAACCACACGTAGGAACCCGAAGTAAAAGTCCGGCCAACGATATTATCATCTCCTGCGGCGAAGGACCTTGTCACGGATACCATAAAGAACCACTCGGAATCAGGGAAATCTGCTTCAACGACTCCATCAATTCCAGGTAGGGTTTCGCTGAAGAGAGATTGGATCCCTTTGGCTACCTTTCTCCTCTCCAATTCGAATCCAAACTTTGGGTGCTGCTGTTGTTGCTGGTCTTGTTGTCCTAGTCCAATATTGCTGCTGGCAGCTTTCAACATGAAATCTTTGGTGCCCCGGAAATGGCCATCGCCCCAGGATAGAACAAGGCGATCGGTGGTGCTATCTTTAGAGGTCTGCCAAAAGATGTAATACATCCACCATTCGGGCCGGCTCTGGACGATGAATTGGAGGCGCTGTTGAATTGTGGGTGATGCTCCCCCATGACAAAGGAACGATGATGAAGAAGAGGAAGAGATTAAATCTTCCATTTAATTAGGGCCTAATAGTTGATCGATCAACTGAAAATACAAACTTCAAAGAGATGACGATGGAGAGAGATCTAGAGAGAATGCAATGTTACTAGCTAGGGCTCTCTCTTTGTGGGGTTTATTTCTGTTTTCTTTGTTTAGGTCACATAAAGTCTTCTAGAATTACATGAATGTAAAGACAGTGAGCGGCTATCTATATTTATAAGAAGAAAAATGTGTGTTGTGAACAGTACATCTTCCACTTACTGGATGGATCTGTTGGGCAGCATTATCATATTCGTATATGGTCTGGTGTGGTCTGATCAAGCACCACAAAGTAAGTAGAGATGGGATCTGGGTCGACATGACCCGGGTGGGGCTGCACATGAGGGTGGACGTATGTTGACTAGGGTTTGCATTTTCAACAACATCTAATTAAAGCTTTCCAATATATTTTTAATTGCAATTATGTACAAACAATCAACATTAATCCTACGTACCCTAGGGCTATGTTTGGGAATTTTCGGTAAAGTAAATTTTTTTTAACATGGCGGACATGTTATCCCTAATTAATTACCTCCATCTTGCAAAAGATATATAGGCCCTAGCTAGCTAGTTTTTATGGTTTTGATCAGCTGGGTTGGTACGTAAGCCATCAAATGCATGCATGCATGCATGTCTGATCGAACATCTTCAAAGTAACCAGCTGGGAAGCTCGATCGGTCGATCGGTCGATTCATTCATGATTCATGCCAGTATGTCTTATGGATTACTCACTGCTTATAAATTAAAATTGTAGAGAAAGAAATACAAGTGTGTTGTGTGGTGTGGTGTGTATATGTCGTCCATATATTGTCGTGTCATTATTTTATAAAAATAATATTATTATCATATAATTTTAGATCACATAATATTCATATATAAATATATATACTGTGAACTCGCATGATATATAAATATATATATATATATATATAAATTTTATATGACCCAAATTATATGATAGTAACATTGGTAACTGCTTTGAGGCCCCTGCATGCAGGAGAGCTTAGGGCGTGTATGCACCGCCCAATATTCCTTAGTAATTCGAGCCTTTGGCCCCACCTTGCATCCAAAATTACAAAATTAGAAATTTTTTGGTCTCTTCCATCCCCCGGAATTGGAATGGCACAAATCTCGAGTAATATTTGTTTTTTGGGGCACCCAGATCATGCACCACTCTAGAAGTAAAAATAACTTTGCATCGAGTTTTATTACTTACATTTATTAGGAATTCAAACAGTACTTGCACTTTGTTTGTGAGTAATTAAAATAACAAAATTTAAGAAAAAGAATTGAATAGAATAGACGTACCCATAAATAATTTTGTAATTTTTTTTGATATTTTTAAATTTAAAAGTTATTCAGATGTTTTATACTTTTTAGTTATCAAATAATTTTATTTGTTCAAATATTATTTTACTCAGATGATTTAATTTATTAAAATATATTAATTATTCAGATCTTAATTACTCAGATTTATCAAACGTGACCTTAAATATGTTACCATGATCTGGTCGACAAATTAATGAAGTTAATAAAATACCCCATGTCAAACAACCAAAAAAATAGGTACATTCATGAAATAAAAAAAGAAATTGTTACGTGAAAAAAGAATACTCTTTTTATTGTTTATAGTATAAAATTTCATTATTTTCTCAAATTTGTCTTTATAATTTATTATCTTAATTACCACCACAGTACAACACTGTTTAACCAACAACTTATAATTTTTAAAACATGATACAAATCTACATTCTTAATTTTTATAAATGAAACCGTTTTTGTAGAATGGAACAAGGTACGTATAATTTTTTTTTATCCTCAAAAGAATGGAGACTCTCCATTTTTTATATATTTTTCATCATCATCTTTATCTCTTTCATCATCACGACATCACATTTCAACATATTTTAAATCTGGACCCTAAAATGGAGAGTCTCCATTTTATTTGAAATGGAGTCCTAATTCGGATCCACTAGTATATGAAATAAGAAAAACTCGTCACTTTATGTAATTTTATAGGGCCACTAGGGATAAATTTAAAAAAATTTATACTCTCTTTTCTCTACTTCATTTTTTTTATTTGTGTGCAAAGTGCATTTGGTCCTCTTTTGGAGGACGGAAGAAGTACATATATAAAAAGCTAGTGAAACCATGCATCAATAATTTCAATTAACAAAAAAAGAAGGAAGAAAAACAGATAATTAACTCAAAACTCAACCGCGCGTACCCCTAATTAAGCTAGCTAGCGAGCTAGGGGAAATTCCAAATTAATTTATTTACCACAAAAAGTAAAAGAATTTACGGACGTGATTGGGAACACAATGCATGTTTATGCATGTGTTTCTGTTTCCTTCTAGATGAAATGGAGAGCGGTGAAAACAATAATTTTTTTAGTAGAAAGAAAAAGTAGCATCCCAAATTACTCACTAGTCACAATCACAGCTGCATCACCTATTGATTTCTTTCATTGTAGGGCCGAGGTTATATTGTCTTTGTGAAACAGTCATGAGCGTCCTGAACCCTACCCAACCCTACTATATATATATATATGAACCGTTGTTCAACGCACTGGTCCATTATCTGAATCGGCCTGTATCTATATCTATATATATATATATATATATATATATATATATATTATTGCAAAACCACGATCGAAGTGAAATTTTTATCAGCTGTTAAACAAATTTTTACCCTGTTGTATGTTTGAGAGGCATACGGTGGATAGAGTTTTTGGAGTAATAATGAGTGTTCCTTCATTTACAACTAGTATTACAATCAAAATTAGCTCTAATTGAGTGTGTACCAACCTCAACCCCGGCATAGTTAATTTTTATATACTACTACTACATATAATAAGCGCAACACTAGATAGGGCCTAGGAGATTATATAAACTATAGTCATTGGGTTACACACAAGTCTTGATAGTATTAATTAATACACATATAGTGTGGACGACCAGAATTCCTCTCTCTCTCTCTCTCTCTCTCTCTCTCTCTCTCTCTCTCTCTCTCTATATATATATATATATATATATATATATATATATATATATATATATGAGTCCCGTTCCACAATTATTATTAGCTGCGAGTAATATTCCACCTAACAGATCTCCAACCGTTCATCCACCTAACAAATCCTTCTTACGGCCACAAAAATTACTTAAATGCTCTTAATTTTTAAATCCAATTCAGACTGCCCGCACCTCCTTCCTGCGGCCAGGAAAAACGACATCGTTTTTGACTGGCCGCATGAAGGAGGTGCGACCAGTCAAGTTATATATTTTTAAACTTTCACAAATTATTTAGAATAATAATAATATTTTAAATAGTTTAATATTATTTTTAAATTAAAATAAATTCACATCATAATTTAAATTTTAATTAAACTATTTAGAATAATAATATTATTTTTAATATTTTAATATTATTTTTTGTGAAATGAAGGGTATAATTGAATAATAATTAAACTATTTTTTCACTTATTATTATTTTAATTTAAAATAATATTTTTCACTTATTAATTAAAATATTTTTAAATCAATAATTGTCTCCTTTTCCGTTTTCTTACAATTAAACTATTTAATTAATAAGTGAAAAAATATTATTTTTAAATATATATATATAATGGTTGAAAAAATAAGTGGAAAATATTATTTTTAAATTAAAATAAATTCACATCACAATTTAAATTTTAAAGTTTCACAAATTATTTAGAAAAAAAATTAAATAATAATGTTTTTGTGAAATAAAGGGTATAATTGAATAATAAATATTATAATTAAAAAGAATTTAAGAGTTGGTACAAATATCCCAAATCCCCAATTAAGAGCAATAACTAAAAAGCAAAACTAAAATAAATTACAAGATAATCTGAATGTGATCAACACTTGTGGTCTTCGCGGACTTTGGGCAGGAGAACAATGAGATTTGAGATCAATTAGCAACTTCTGGATATATATATATATATATATATATATATATATAACTTGACTGGCCGCACCTCTTTCATGCTGCCAATCAAAACGATGTCGTTTTTCCTGGCCGCGGGAAGGAGGTGCGGGCGGGCTGAATTGAATTTAAAAATTAAGGGCATTTATGTAATTTTCGTGACCATAAGAAGGACTTGCACCGGCCGCAGGAAGAACGTGCGATCGAATTCAAGTCAAAACTAATTTGAACTTTCGATTAATTGAATGAACGGCTGGAGATCTGTATTATAGTAGTATTCTGTTAGTTTGTTTGTTACTAGCTGCTTGCTAAAAGTTAATAAATTGTTGATGAAATTATCAATAATTCATACGTGCTGATTAGCATCATCATCATTATCATCAAAAGTCTCTTTTCTTTTCTTTTCTTTTCTTTTCTTTTCTTTGTTTGTGTTTTAATTTTTAAATAATGCTACTATCATATAATCAAACTCACATAAAGTTCACATAAATTCAAATAGTATTTTTAAATTTGTTATTAACATGACTCACTCGAGTCAACAACAAATTAAAAAATATCACCCAACTTTTATATAAATTTTATGTGACCTAATTATATGACAGTAGTATTACTGTTAATTTTTATATGGGTCGAACATCAACAAGTTCTTTTCAAGTTCAAAGGAATTAAGTGGGGCAAAATTTTCAAAATTTGACTCTTAACAAATTAGGGACCCACCAGATGTCAAGCTTGCTTGCAGCTCGCATACTTCTAGATGATGACGTGTGTAAAATTGTTTGTAAGCACGTGAAGCATAAACGCAGTATTCGAGAATTAGCTTAATTAATTAATTAATCTCCATCTATGGAGAAGCTTCAACTTTCTCTAGCTCAGTAGTGACACGCTCAAGATGAATTATATATATTCTTTTCCTTTAATTTGTAACCCACCCAAAATAAAACAAGTAGATAGATAAAAATCCCAAGATGGATAGACTAGAAGAACCATTTTTATGCATATCTCCGGCCGGTCTTTGTACCCAACAGTTTTTTAATTATATGTATTAATTCCCTAAAATGCGTGACTTTCAAAAATATATATATATATGTTCTGCATATACGTACGCACTAATTAAATAATGTGATTTTTCATATGGGTAGAAGATTTTTGATATAAAAACCAACTTGACTTTTAATAAAATGAGATTCCAAACACCCAAAATACGTACAATAGTTAATTTGTACATATATCGATCAGCTAATGCGGCAAATGGAGTAATTATTAACACACTTAAATAAAGATTTATTTATCTTTCAAAAAGTTGATTTATTTTGAAGAGGAGCACATTAATTGCAACCAATACTATATTGAAAAGTTGTGATGAAGATTTCAAAAAGGTAAATAAATAATGCTGCAAAAGTAATACTAACTTTTTTCCAAACAAATCTTTACCGTCGGAAATTGTACAGTGCACTTAATTTAGAACCAGCTACTTCCACAATAAATCCAATTGCAAGTCTCTCTTGAAGTGAGCTAGCTAGCTAGCTAGATACGTACTACGATGAGACGCATTGCATATAGTATTATTTTACTATTTACTACTATCATGTACTATCTTCGTCCCACAATAAGTGCTTTTTTAGGTTTAATATTTTTTCTCAAAATAAGTGATGTGTTAGAATTCAATACAATTTTTACAATATTTTCTCATATGTGCCCTTATACAACCAATGGTATTTATTGGGAAGTTGAAAGGTTGAAGAAAGAGAAAGAGAGACCAAAAGGCAATAAAAAAATCTCAAACAAAACAAAGAAAGTATATTAAGGGTATTTTTATCATTTTAACTTGTGTATTGGTTTGTGTGATTTAAACTAAAAAAAACACTTATTATGGGACGGAGGTAGTATGAGTATAATAAAAAGAGTTACTCCTTTAGTCCATAATATATGACGTGTTGTACATAAGAATAAAGTAAATGATTGTATAATATTAAATATAGTATTAATTCTCTATCATACTCCCTCCGTTCCTTAATATAGATCGTTTTAGACATGCGCACAAGAATTAAGGAAATGATTGAAAAGCATTAACTACACTATCAATTGTCTATAATACCCTTCACCTCGCTTATCTCATACTCTCTCTATGATAAATATGGATCAAAAAATTAGATGGAGTAATAAGGGGCAATTTGAAAAAAATAGTGATCAATTCTCCTAGATAACCACAAATGACAAATAATTAGGAATAACAAAAAAAGTTTAAAACGACTTACATATAGGAATGGAGGGAGTACATTTATCATATGCTTATCTCGTACTTTCTCTTATCGGTAATATTTCTCATGAAAAGTAATTTTGAAAAAATTATGGTTAATTCTCTTAGATTATATAAAATATCAAATAATTAAATAAAATAAAATAATCTAAAACGTTGGACGGAGGGAGTATTTAAATAACTGACAAAATTAATATTCCTAAACATGATGCACCTTGATTAAGGAATTATAGGCTGCTCTCATGTTAGGTGTTAATTCGTGGTAAACAATATGCACCTTTCGCTACTTTTGAGTTAATGCAATTAAAGATCCAATTTAATTTACTCGATTGGCCGGCCGGCCGGCCGGACTGGGATGGCTTCCAACCTAAGCTAGGTAGCAACATTATTGCATAACGGCGACCCCAAGTCTCCGTCCAGAGACCATGCTAGTCCCAAAGTCAAAAATCCTTTAATCCAATTATATTTCAGTAGTAGAATATACTTACTATACTTCTACGGTTTAAGGATGGAATGTTGGTTTTCCCTTAACTACTTTAATTAGACCTAAAGAAAAAGATACCCCTTAATTTAGTCTGATGACAGATTGTTGTTTTAATCGCCCGGCCCCGGCCCCGACACCATTAATTCTTAATTAGGAAGGAAGAAACATATATATATATATATAGAGAGAGAGAGAGAGAGAGCAAGGTATATAGCTAGCTAGGGACTGATTATATATGTGTGTATTTATATATACTACTGCTGCTTATTTATCATCTTTAAAGAGTGAAACAAAACGAGCTCTATGACCAAAATTGTATTTTAGCTAGCGGAATGTCTTTTGACTGTCATAGTCTATTGCATGGACTCTCTTCTTAAAGAAATAGGATTGGAATTCAAGGGGATATATATATATATATACGTTCCTGATCTTAAGCTCACCTCACCCAACTCACTCCCTTTAGCGACGGATCGGGCGACGGTTTGGTCCGTCGCTATATATACAACCGTCGTCTTAGCTTTTAGCGACGAATAACATCTAGCGACAGACAACATATAGACGACGATTGTATATATAGCGACGGACGAATCGTCGCCCGGTCCGTCGCTAAAGGGAGGGTGAGTTGAGTGAGCTTTTAGTTGGATGAGCTTAAGATCCTTATCGTGTATATATATATATATCCCTCTTCCCACAGTAGTCTAGTTTCCTCCGTCAGCAGCTATTTTTTGTCAAGTACGTGCATATACTATATATGATTAATGTGAAGTTAATGGCCACTTACCAATATATAGTTAATGCTGCATGCTGCATTATCAGTTGTAAAACATGTTCAATACTCGAATCATGCAACTTATAAAATAAAAACTGCGAGCTTTATAGCAAAAACGGTAAAAAGGGTATGATGCATGTTTTGTTTGTACACAGTAATCTATACTGGAGTATATGAATTAAACTGACTACATGGTTAGAAAAGTGAATGTAGTTAATCCAAAAATGATCACTTAATTAATAATTGAGATATATGTATATATATGATTAGGGGCCGGACTCTAAACAACAAAAGGCTGCTACGTACGTACGTAACTATTGAAATGATTCCTTTCACATACAAGTCATCTTTGTGTATACGTACATAAAGCACGTGAAACATGCAAGCAATATTCAAACTCCTAATCTTATCGAGCTCAGATAAAGACAAGAGGGAGGCAGGCAGGCAGGCAGGCAGAGAGAGAGAGAGAGAGAGAGAGCTATCTACATCACTTTCTATTTTAACGAAGTGATCTCTAATTAAAGGGGCCGGGGGTCGAACAATGGTGCAATATTTGTACACAATTGACTTGGTGCAATTATATATGTACCAACTTATAATAGAGAATATGTACGTATATCTGTTACTCGTTCTTCTGAATCATGTATGCAAGTAATTTAGATGTATACCAGCTGCATCGATCCGTGGAAACATTGGGAGCCCTACATTTGCATAATTGTAACCGTACGTGGATAAAGATGGCAACCGGTCGATCGGTCAAAACTCAATCATCATAACCCAACTATTTTCAACATCTTAAACTCGCAACGTCTTCTAGAAGGAGGCCTAATGGAGGGTGGCGGATGTGTGTTTTTGAAAGGGGAGATAGGTTTTGTGGACGGTGGGGGCCCAAATTGACTGATTTGGTGTAATAGAGTACGTAATGTTAAGGGGGTTTTGTCAAGTAATAATTTGTTACAAGTGCATGTTTTGATATTATTTTATCATATGAGTGTATATATATATATATATATATACTCGAAATTAAAATCTAACACTGGTGTAACTACCTATAATCCCAGTAATTTCATGGAGGAAGCTAGCTTAGTATAGATAGGCATGGCAATTTCGCTCGATGATGCCAATAATATATATATGTGACTTTAATCATAATGGAAAGTGAAAGTGAACAACTCTGAACAAATCTTCTGGAGAGCGTACGTACTTGTATTTCTACTTCTCTTTTTCTCTTTCAAAAAACAACTAGAAGATGGAAGGTTTGGAAGATCATGCAACGGAATCTTCAAACATTAGTAGCAGTAAGTGACTAAGTTAGCCTTGTGAGAAGCACTGAAAACCTTATAGATCAATTAGGGTAGCCTATGGTATTAAAGTAAATTTCCCAAACTCTTCTCCCCATGTATATACTAATTATTCTTATCTTTCTGTTCATTTTCTTTTAGATATTTCAGTAATAAATTCTCATAGTTAGAGTTAAATTATTTATGAAATATTGGTATAAATTGTTCTGATGATGAAGTTGATTTGCTAATTGTTAATGCATGACGGGCAGGTCAAGGGTAGTCGTTGGCGGGGCGGTTAATAAAAGTTTAACCTGCCTCGTTAATAAGTGAAAATAAAGGCCCAAAAATAGAATAAATTTAAAATTAATGAGCCTTCTTTGAGAATGGGCCACATGCCAAAATAATAATAATTTGACATTTAGCATCCCCATTATTCTCCTATCTAATTGAACCAAAAAGATAACCATTATAATGGTGGATATCGATCTATTCTTACCCAAATACACAAATACTGAATATATATATATATATATAGGCATTGATATTGATGTTGTTTATACATTTAGGCATTATTTAAGTTACTTTTTCCTTAATTTTACAGTTAATCCCTCTCTTTTATGCGACGAGAGAGAAAATTTTGCACCGGAAAACCTTGATCAAGAAAAAAGTTCGCTTTATTTTGTACTGTACTGTCCTATCAGTGAGGATATATATATATATATATATATATATATATATATA
The DNA here is from genome assembly GCA_020205555.1 of Panax stipuleanatus. Classification (NCBI taxonomy): domain Eukaryota; kingdom Viridiplantae; phylum Streptophyta; class Magnoliopsida; order Apiales; family Araliaceae; genus Panax; species Panax stipuleanatus. Next base: position 149,339,874 of record CM035121.1, on the reverse strand, counting down.
TATATATATATATATATATAAACTGTAATTGTTGTAGTCAATTGAAGGGAATGCATTATTGTGGGTGGTGAAATCGATGCCCCGATGAAAATAAAGAAGAGAATTAATTGATACCCCAAACATCAAAAGTAGAGGGCAAAGTTTGCAGTGTGTGGTCGTTTGCATAGATAGGTGGCAGGTAAGCCTTCTAGATATTGGACAACAATCAAAACAGTACTCTCATATTTATATTTATATTTATTTATATTTAATCCCATCAAATTAATAAATCATAGTAACATAAAAGAATGTTGATAATGCTCCTGATAACATCATAGTAATAATAAAATTTATTTACATGTATTTTTGATATTTTTTACTATGATTTTTTTTCACATGAGCATATAGCAGATGTCATTTTTACGTATGTGAAAATATCAAAAATACAAAAATAGTGCTCCCTAAAATTTCCAGAACCATAAATATCACTTATTTTTAAAGTGTTATTAAAATATATGTAAAACTATCATTAAATGCATATTATTAACATCTGTTACTAAAACAACTACTGTTACAAAATATCATCAACATCTTAATTAAAAGTTCTTTCGAAACATCTGTTCAAAATTGGTAAGCAATTAATTCATTACAATTGTCAAGTGAATTAAGTAGGATAACATAAGCAATGCCACTAAGTAGTCTCTCACCTATTTAATTCAATTCTTTCAAAAACTATTGCCTTCAGTTTGAGTAACATATTTTGTTTCAAAATTCGATACACATTTTTAAATGACGTTTTATTTTTATTTTATTTTTTTATAACTTATTTTAGGGAGTACAATATAATCTCATAATCAAGTATATTATTCACTATTATAATATTAATAACCAATCAAACAATCTTCACATAAATAGGAAATAAATTTCCATAAAGAAGAAATTAAATAAACTTACCTAAGTAAAAACTAAACCTTATCCGTCTTAACCACGAGGCTAACATTTCACCAATAAATGACACTTTATTTGAAAGAAATATTAATAATAACTCTGACATTAGTTAAAAATTAATGTATTAGCAGTGTAGCATAATCAAAACAAAAATGTATGTCAATTAATTTTGGACAAATGGAGTATGAGTTTTTATTACGCGCAGAAAGGTTTAATAGCTGATTTGTCTAGCTAGCTTAGAGTTATGTTCTACATAGGTTTTTGTTTTGGTCAAAAAGGCCGAGGTATAATTAAATGAATATTAATTATATTTGTGTTATTTATTTGGGAAGAAAAGAAGATAGCATTTGTGTTATGTGGAAGGTAGCAGTTGTACAATATATATTATCATAATATTAGTGATAACTAATCAAAATTTCAGTATAATTTTATACAAATGTTGTGAAAGCAAGTATGTATATCTAAGCAGTTTTGGTTAGTTATCACCAATATTATGATAATATATGCATTCATATAGATTGTTATACAAAGAATAGAGTGTATAAATTAAAAATCAGCTTTAATCTTAGTCATTAAAAATACTCAAATCCAAGAATCAAAAAATTGTGTAAACAACTTAATGCTATTGATCTGCCTCCATATATATATATATATATATGTATATATATATATGGGTGTGTGTGTGGAGTGGACCATGCATGCACCAATGTCATGATACATATGTTAAAAGCATAGCACACCAGTACCACCCTCTGCACTGGTTGCTACAAACACACACACACAGATATGTGTATACATATATATATATATATATATATAGTACTCCACATAAATACTGTAAAATATTTGATGTTGAGAGGGTTAAACATTCCCTTGCAATAGAGTGGTGTTGTCTCTACCTACAATAACTATGTTATGATTGCAATCAATGTAGGGTCGGGTTCAAACTTCAACCCTTCCCGCCATTCCATGCCATGCCATGCCATAAGCCCTGTCCTACGTCCATCAGTTCAGATCAGATTAGACTGGAAATACCACCTGACCACCATCACCAGTGCTAGTTAGTGACAGTAGTTTTATTCCTAATAATTGGGGGCGAGGGAGATTATTACTATGTACGTCTTTCTCAAAATTATCATCAACATATTCAATAAATAAATCATTGCCATATTTATATGTATATTACTAGTACTACTATATAATTATACAAGTTCGGACGAATCGAATGGTCTTGGGTTGGGATATCTCCCGTGAAGGGAACAATTAAGGCTGGCAGGTTATTTTTTTAGAAAATTAGAATATAATTAAAAAGATATATATATATAATGATAGTTATATATATATATATTCCACTTCCACCTACTCCTACTTTCTAGTGTTCTCGATCAGCTTTTTATTGATGCTGCTGCATGCACCATGGTCACGGGATGTTTCTTATCCCAAGACGATCGATGCGCTAAGAACGGATCTCTTAAACACGATTCATCTAATTACTAGTATTAGTATAGCTAGGAATTACTCCTATATATACTACACTACAAATGATTATCAAGAGTGGGATATATATATATATATATATATATATATAATAGTTTATTACATAAAAAGGTTTTCATTTGTCAAAAAATTTTGCTACATAAAATTAAAATAGTTTAGCTTTTAAATCAATAATTGAACATATAATTTTGCCAAGTTTATCGTCATATTATATTATTAAATTTATAAAAATGAGACTTTTGTTTGAAAATGAGCGAGTATTAATTTATTATATAGATAATTAATATGATCTGTGAGCATGCACCACCGCACCACTGGTTCCTGGCATGACTCTGTTGGTTGGTTGGACTAATTAACTAAAGCATGAATTGATCATTCATATTAATTGGGATCCTATGACCACCTTTTTGACAAGTATGGATCGTGTGTATATATATATATATATATATATATACTTTTCAAGGACTACTATACAACTCAAATACCATACTAATTGCCTTTTAGACAACTAACTATCTTATTTTTTTATTCCCAAATCTGTCAGTAATGATTCACTTTCTCCCTTAACTAATACTAGTTGGAGACAAAAATAAATGGAACTACAGAAAACAGAAGCTACTTGCACATTCTTTTATTAAAAATAACAATAAAATAGAATATATAGAGCTTAATTAAGGCTCATCTTTTCTACGGAATACGTACATATATATACTACTAATTAATACTAGTAGTAGTAGAACTGTAGAAGTATAATTTCACAAGCTCACACGGTCACACAAAAACCAAAAAAAGAGGTACAAAAATTCTAGTCGTCATCATATACTTATATATATAACTGGTTTTCAGTTATGGGATGAGGATGAGCCGTTAAATCCGCTAATGCCCATGACCATGCCATTAGTTTAGTTTACATTACTCACGTGCTTATTCAGGGAGGGGACAGACAACATACGTCCAATTTTGCCAAATTTCCAAACTAGCTAGTTAACATTAGTTGTACTTTTTCCAAAGACGACAAAATACAAGATTTATCCCCATTATTTCTGCTCCATTTCGTCATTATTATAAACAAAACAATATCGGTATTGCCAAAAAAAAAAAAAACATAAAAGTAACAGAGAAAAGAATGACACACTGTAGATGAGCAGTGATCAGCACCAGCCACTATGCATGTGTGTGTTTTGGGGGGTGTGTGTGTGTGTGTGTGTATATATATATATATATATATATATATATATATATATGTTGCCGTGGATCACAGGCCAACAGTAGACTTGAAATCTCCTGCAAAGGAAAGCATTATTTATTTATTGATTTGGGTACACCAAAGTCAAGCCCATATATATGCATTAAACCCATTAATCTTCAAACTCCACTACTGTTAAAGTTAGCTTTTTATCACGTTCAAGCTTCAATTTTGAGTGAAGCTACCTCAATCCAACGTGAAAGTTCCCCGGGAGACCTAACCTAACCGCCTAAAGAGCCACAACTGCATAAATGTATATCAAGTAGAAATAAATATCTTATTAGTGCTAGTTAACATAGTATTTAATTTCCTTCAAATTTTAAAATATACTCCTTCGATTTAAATTTGAAACTGCAATTCTTCCTTAAGATCAGAATGAGATTCGATAGATTTGATTCTTAAGTCGGCTGGCTGTCATTTTGAGGGATCCTAAAATATAAAAAAAATGGCCTCCTTTTTAGGGACAAATATATAAATCATCGACTTAAAAAACTATATACGGAATATTTTTATTTTTATTTTTATTTTGGATATAAAAATTAAGGCATTCTGTTAAGTTCAATAAAAGGTGGGAATATGTCACATGATATATATATATATATATACCAAACGAAATAAATGAAGTAAAAGTCAGAAGCCTTAAGGGAGGAACGAAATAAATGAAGTAAAAGTCAGAAGCCTTAAGGGAGGGATGCTGGGCTTCTTATTGAGAAAATTGTGGTGTTTTGCTTCACCCATAAGTCATTATCCAACAACACTAAGGAAAATAAAGAATGCATGCAGGAGTTTCGACTAGTGAGAGTAATTGGTCATTTCATTCTGTTTTTCTATTCTTTGGGTCACTAATTGGAACTAAAGGAAGTGATATATATATATATATATATATATATATATATATATATATATATATATATATATTCTAGGTTTAGGGTTAGGGCAATAATTGGAATGTACTGGCTGATGGTCTTAATTATCTCATTTTACTCTTTTTTTTTTTTCTACAAATTCAAAGGTTACGTTGGGCCCATCACATAAACCGGAAAGTCACACTTCCGGCCGGCCAGATTTTGTAATTTAAATCTTTATTTGGATTTTGGGTTGTGGGGTGGGAATTAGTAAAACAATAGCTAGCTAGGCATCAATATATACTCCCGACAGTCGAGGAGTGAACAACCAAATCATATATAGAGAATGGAATATATGTTGTACTCCAGTCAGTGACCAAAACTAGCAAGATTTGGTTTTAAAATATTAATTTCAAACAGCTTGAAATTTTCAAGTGACTAAAATGCAAAAAAATTAGTGTCCCCTCAATTTATCCACTTCTTGATTGAATTTAGATATCACTTTAAAATTCTCTGTTAAACTAGGGTTAAAAGTGTAAAATTATAATTTAATGTCAATTTGTACTAGTAATTATACTTAAAAAGGTACGGTTTGTACTAATAATTGTGCCGCGAGAAATGAGTTTACCATCAAACCGCCGGGTAAGGAATTATATGATCTCATTCTCATTCTATGAATATTCAAATATTTCCCAAGAACAATAGTATTATCCTTCAACATTGCTCTTTGGTTATACACCATAAATAAATTCTACATTTTCTTAAGAGGCCCCTACCTAGCCCGCCTTTTAAACTTGATATCCTTTCCCATGCGATACTCTTGAGTATTTAATTATTTAATTTTTCAACAAAACTAAATGACAATTAAGTATATATATATATATATATATTTTTTATTTCCAAGTGAAAAAATTAAAGGAACAATTACATATTATAGTACATTTTAATAAAATATTACAAAAAAAATACATAAATAAAATATTTACAAAATTAGTGCATATGCAATATTTAATTACAAAAAGAGTGCATTCTTATCCCTTTAATTATGCCCATGATTCTCTCCCACGATTCTCTCCCACTCAGTCTTCTTCCTCCTCCTCTTCCAACCCACCTTCTTCCTATTCTTCCACCACCGCCCTCCCCCACCTCATTGTTCCGCCGCTCCTCCTCCCGCCCCCGCCCCGCCCCCTACCCCCGCCAACGCCCCACCCCTCCCTCCGCCTCCTACCGCCACCCCTTTATCCTCCTCCCGCCCCACCCCGCCTCCTCCCCTCCCCTCCCCTCCCTTCCCTCCGCCTCCCTTCTCCTCTCCCGCCCACTCCCCACCCCCTCCCTCTGCCTTCCACTACCATCCCCCTCCTCCCGCCCCCCCTTTCACCTCCTCCCGCCCCCGCCCCGCTCCACCCCACCCCACCCCACCCCCCCCCCCCCTTCACTTTCTCCCCCTTCCTCCTCTTCCCCCAAATCGATCCAAGGTGGCCGTCGGTGGAGGCCACTCCACCACCCGTTGCTTCCCTTCCACCACCGGTCCATTCTCCAACTCCACTGGTAACCAAACATTCATACGTTGGTAACCAAACAGGCATACCGAGGTAACCAAACCTTCATACCAAGGTAACTGAACCTTAATATAAAAGTTTCCTTGTTATGAAGGTTTGGTTACCTTATTATGAAGGTATGGTTACCTTGGTATGAAGGGTTGGTTACCTTGGTATGAAGGTAACCAATTCAGTTTTATTAGGTTATCAATTTATTTTGAATGTGATGCAGTTGGTAACCAAAATTCATGCAGTAGGTTACCAAACAGTCATACCAAGGTAACCAAACCATCATACCAAGGTAACCGAACCTTAATATGAAGGTTTCCTTGTTATGAAGATTTGATTACCTTGGTATGAAGGATTGGTTACCTTGGTATGAATGATTGGTTACCTTGGTATGAAGGTAATCAATTCAGTTTTATTAGGTTACCAATTTATTTGGAATGTGATGCAGTTGGTAACCAAACTTCATGTAGTTGGTTACCAAACCTTCCGATAAGGTAACCAATTCAGTTTTATTTGATTACCAAATTTATTTTGAATGTGATGCAGTTGGTAGCCAAACTTCGTATAAAGGTAACCATTTTAATTTTTATGGGTAACCAAATCGTCAAAAAAAAATTCAGAATAGCAACTCCGGCGATATAGCGGTGGCGGCGGCGGCGATTTAGCGGCGGCGGCGGGAGGCAGGGGAGGAGAATGATGAACAGTAACTCTTTCATAATTTTTTATTTTTAATTTTCTCATTTTGATTTAAATTTTGAATTATGGATTTGAAATTATTGTTAGATCTAAAAGATTTGAATTTGAATTATTAGTTATCCTTGATTTTAGATTTTCATATTTAATTTGAAATTGAATGGTTTGAATTTTTGCACTTTTTTTGTAATTATTTTATGAATGCACTTTTTTTGTAATTACTTTGTAAAAGTTGTATAGTTCTGTAAAGGACTCAAAATTAAACTCCAATTTTAATTTTAGCGGTCTGTTTATATAAAATCAGGGGGCGGGTTAGTTGGGCTTGGGCCGCTTGGCCGACCAGGCTGGGTTTGGAGTCCATCAAATAGCATTGACGGTGCTGCCCGTGTATGTTTTGGGCTACTGTTGTTGTGGGAATTGGTAACAGCTAGGGTAGACCATGGTCTTCTGCTGCAAAATTCAATTAAGCTGACATCTCTGAACAAGTTTTCAATACATACAATTAGGGGTGGACATTCAATTCAGATTTTTCGGTTTTTTTGATTAATATTTCAATATATACTATTTATTCGGTACCTGGGAAGCAATTTTAATTGAATACAGAAGCAATTTAAAAAGCACAAAACTTTATCTTCTCCAAAAAAAAAACTCTACCAAACAGACCCTTATACCCACAAATATGAAAATTGTTCATCTGAGATAGCCATTGAACTTAATAATCGCATTGTACAACGTATTATTTTTCTCTGACAGTTTTCTTTCTAAATTAATACTCTCTCCTTCTCTCTAGTATTTTCAAGCTTCCATCAAATAGGTTTGGGTGTACTTGGTGTGAACACCTGAGTTCGTTCGCATCATTGCTAGTAACAACTCTATATTTGACGAGAAGCGTTTGTACGAAGAATCATAGTAGCTGTGTTCGTAGCATTAGTTTGTAGATTTGACATTCTGGTTCAACCGCTTCCGCTTCCGCTTCCGCTTCCGCTTTGTGGATACTAAGTGATTCATATGTAAGTTTATGTGTGTTTACATGTTAGTGTCCCATTTAATTTAACAATAATTATAGGAAATTGATATTTCCACATTATTTTTTGATATTTCCACACGTATGACCCAAATATGAGCTAATAAAAATTTGACATATTAGCTAATTATATGTGGGTCATATACTCATATGTATAGAAATATTAAAAGATGATATGGAAATATCAATTTCTTAATTATATCGCGATGTTGTCATTTGGTTACCCTTTTCTTTTTCAACTTAAAAACATACTATTACTAATTGTATCTATAATGCTATCACTACTACATTTATTGTGCAATTGTTAAAGATGTTTGAAAAAAAATCATAATATTTAAAGAATAATAATTTTAAAAATGTATCTGAATGAAATACTACCATAAAACAAGAAAATCTAGATAGATCGTCTTTTGGTAAAGCATCATTCATTCTTAGTTGAAAAATAAAACAGGAGTCCGTCCTGCTTAATAATGGCTCCACCCACCACCACAAGCCACAAGGTCCACAACCACACATAAAGGCAAAATTAAGTTTAGTGATCAAATTAAATGCATTCCTTAAAACCTGGTATACTTAATTTGTAAAAGATGCTAATAACATTAGCCTCCACCCAACTGGTGATATGGTTTTGGGGCTTTGGCTGGGCTTTGACAGTGATGATATATAGAACGCAAGACTGCATGTACATAAGAACCATGCATGCATGCATGCATAATACTAGCTAGCTAGCTAGTCCATTAATTATCCACAACAACAAGTCCGATTAATTTTCACATGACAACCCATTACAGCTGTGAACCGTAAGTCGCATTCGATTTGATAATTGAAATAGTAGTACGTACGTACATAAGATGAAGCCAGCCTGCAGACCCAAGTACACGAGCTAGCTAGCTAGTTAATTGATCTTCTGCAACAAGCTGGACTCCTGAAGTCTGGAAAGTGCCTTGTCAAGCTGACTCCACCTCTGCTCTAAGGTACCGCTGTAGCCAATCGACATCCTGACCAAGCCCGGGGAAATTCCGGCCAGCTGTTTCTCTTCATCATTCATCTCACTGCTTGTGCTGCTACCAGAGCAAGACATGAGGGTTTCGTAGTAGCCCAAGCTCACGGCCATGAGTCCAAATTGGGTGGTGTTTTGCAAAAGGTTCATCAACTTGTTAGCCCTTTCCTCAGTTTCCATGTCCACGCAAAGAATCCCACCATACCCATACTCTTTGTTTACCTGTGACTTCAACAGAGCATGATCCGGATGATCCTCGAGGCCCGGATAGATGACTTTCAGCCCCAGTTTCTTCATCCTGGTAGCAAACACCAAAGCCCTGTGGCAATGCTCCTTCATCCTTAGGCCCAAGTGAGGAATTCTCTCTGATAGTTCAAAAGCAACCTTGGCATTCATGGTTGGGCCCAATAGCATCAGAGGCCCTTGATGAAGGTCCATCATGGAGTTCATTAGGCTTGCTGGCCCACAGATAGCACCTGTCCATTGAAATATTACACTAAATCATATATTTATTTTTATTTTTAAAAAAAATAACAATGATCTAGCTGTGGTATGGTTTCTTGATGGTCCAAGCAAAAAAACAATGAAGTAGTGGAATATATGGAGATGAATAATAATATGGTAGAAATAGAATCTGGGTTGTCTTTTAGATACAATTCGGAAACGGAAGGAAGGGATCCATACATCCCAATTATTCTAGCTTGGAGCTAGAATATTCTTGGAAAGGGAATCTTAATGATATATAGGAGATCGAGTAGGCGGATTAAATAATTAATGACAGAAATTAAGAGAGATAAAATAAACAAGCTTATCACCGAAACAACTTAATTGGACGTACGTGATCTTGTCTTGTGGAAAAAAATTAGTAGTAGTAGTAGTAGTAGGATAATATATATATATATATATATATATAAGCTTATCTAGTCTTAGCATAAATTAGGAGCAGGAATGACCTGTCAAAAACAACATACATAGATATATTAAAAAGAACAATATCTGCAAACATAAAATATACCATGAATGTGTCTGTCATCATATATATTACATATACATATATATATATATATATATAATAACTCATCCCAAACTGCTGCAGGTGTCTTACGTAGGTAGCATGATCCTAATCCGATCTGAATGGGGTTACCCAAAAAGGACAAGTATTCACATGCGAGAAAATTGCCAGTAACAACCAGATGGAGAATTAAATTAAAAGCTTAATACTACGCTACCAAAAGGGGTTGCATGTGATCCGCAACTACTACTTGAGAAGATGGATTTTTAAATCAATATGTATATGGAATCGGTATATGGCTTTACTGAGATGAGAAATTAAGTATATATACGGCCTGTGTTTGTTGGAATTTAAAGCTTATATAACATAATTTTCCAAGTTAATAAAAAATGAATATTTAGGGGATACTTTTCATTGAAATGAATAATAAAAGTTGATTTAAGTTTAAATTAAGTTAAAATGAACAGATTTGGGTTTTTTTACCATTCAATTTGTAAGGCCTAATTCTAACCTAACTAACAACACATGCAACCTAATTCCTTGATCTCTTGTATGTTTGGCGGACATAATAATTAGATAGAATAACAAATTAAAGTAGTAATTAATATAAATTAATTTTAATTAATTAATCAATACAATATCGATACGTAGACTGAAGATGATCTATTCCTATGCGTCTAATGATTAATTAACTAACTTATCATAACAAACAGTTTACTGTGTCTATCAAACTACTAATTCGCACTTGGATCAAAACAAAAGTTTGTAGTACAAAACTACGTCATGCAATCGTTTGTATTCTTTCATGCCACGTGTACGATTCGAAAAAGAACCCAAACAAACAAACAAATGTGTACGTACCTGCAATTATATCGGCCCCACCGCTAATATACTTGGAGATGCTGTGAATGACCACGTCAGCACCGAGTCTCGCCGGAGATAGACACATGGGCGCGAACGTGTTGTCGACGATCACCTTCACTCCCTTATCGTGCGCTATCCTGCACAGCTCCGGGATGTTGGCCACCGCCAGCGTGGGGTTTGACACGGCCTCGAAATACAGCACCTTGGTCCGCCCTTCCACGATCGCCGCCTTCACCTTCTCCAAATCCCTCACGTCCACGAACGTGGTCGTGATGTTGGAAGACCTCGGCAGGAAGTGGGTGAGCAGGGCGTGGGTCCCACCGTAGAGGGCCTGGGAGGCCACGACGTGGTCTCCGCTGCTGACGAGGTGGAGCAGAACCGAGGAAATCGCCGACATGCCGCTGGCGGTGCAGTAGGCGGCCTCGGTGCCCTCGAGGGCGGCAATCTGACGGCTGAGATTGAGGACGGTGGGGTTGAAATGACGGCTGTAGATAAAGAAGTCGCGATCGGGACCCAATTCGCCGGAGAACATGCGGCTCATGGTTTCGGGTTCCATGACGGTGAAAGTGGCGGAGGCCTCGATGGACATGTTGACGCCGCCGTGCTCGCCGAACTCGTGGCGAGCATTGGCTAAATCGGCGGCGGGGTCCTGATCCCAAAAGGGTTTCATCTGCTTTTTGGGGACGACGAGGACATCATCGGAATGAGTAGTAGTAGTTAATGATCTCTTCTTGTTGGAGGATGAGAAGACAGAGTTGGAGTTGCTGTGGATGTCCGCCATTATCAGTGATAAGTGGAGAGAGGGAGGGAAAAGAGAATGGCAGTATTAAAAGTAAGAGAGGGGGCCGGGCGGTGTTGGACGATATATGAAGGGAAGGGTACTAGGGTAGAGAGATTGGGGTGGTTTATATAACGGAATGTAGTAGTAGTAGTAGTAGGGGCCGTAATGCATGATGTATGGGGGCAATGGCTATATATAAAACAGGTGAGAATCGTATCTTATTAAGAAATTCCTTAAAAGATTAGGATTAGGATTAGGATTAGGATTATAATCATCATCATCCTCCTCATCAATGGAGTATTAATTATGGAGTAAGTCGTGTTTATATATTAGGAGGATTATTATTTACTTACCAATACCAATACCATATCGGCATATCCCTTATCCCTCGTGTTTATTACTACTGGTACAATGAATCTAGTCATTCTTTTTTCTTTTTCTCTGACTGTTATCCATCCCCAAAACCAAACCAAATTCTTCTTGGACTTTATATACCGGTGGCGCATGCTGAGTTCCTTCCTCTACCTCCGTGGGAAATTAATAGGGTAGTTCCAAAAACTACACGACTTCTAATTTACTCCGTTTAAAATGAAAATAATTCCATTAAAAAAGGAAAAGTAATTCCTATAAGTACATTGCCTTGTTTATTAATTAATACTACTTATTATATTGCCATATTGGTCCCCTAATATCTGATGGGAATAAAAACATAAAATAATTTAAACATATAAACTTATTGTATTGGTTACTTGATACAAAACAATAAAATTTATAAGTCATATTTTTTAGATAGTTAATAATATTCATCATTGTATTGATTAAAATTAAAAAAAATCTATCTATGTTAATTTTGAGTTTAAAAAAAGTCAATAATGATCAAATATATAATATGGAACCGAGGTAGTTTAATATTGAAAATAGAAGAGAATGGATGTATGTGGACTATTTTATAGTACTTGGGGAAATTCAAAAAAGTATGTCATTAAATTCAGCCTAAAATATTTACCAGAGCGTCAAATAAAATAGAACAAAAAATATATAGCTCTACAATTAATTAAGAATTGAAAAAAAAAAATAGGACTACCTCCATTCTATAATAATAGTCGTTTTATCTTGATCATGCGCATAAAAAATCTGAAGATAATCAATGTGTGATAATCTCATATACATTATTATGTATTTTAAAATTATCCGGAAACACTATTCAAGTGAGAATCTTAGGACATTACTATGTATATGGATTATCCAAAATGAAAAATTATTAGTGCACCATTAAACACGATTTACAAAAATATATAACCAACTCACATTACCAAATATATATTGATCTAGCTAAAATGATCGCTTCAAAAATGATACTCGTAACAAAAGTATTCTTAATTAAGGTTTGAAATTTGCTTTGCTTTCATAAATGTAGGTACTATTAATTTAATTAGAGAAGAATCTTGATAAGACCGATGGGGGACCTTATCAAAGGAAAAAAAAAAATATTTTGACCCATTAGCTAGGTAGGGGCCACAATAATGTCGCGAAATTTTGTGGAGGAGAGTATAATTCGCTTTCTTGGAGTATTGAGGTTAATACTATATACTCCACTATACTAATTTTAGCTCTTGGATTTGAAACTGCAATGAACATTCAGCGTTTCTCCCCCTCCCTCGAATCATAAATAGACTAAAAGATAAGGATATGTAACATATCTATAATTCCATCTATCACATTCCTAGGCTACCCCTAAGTGGAATATATATATATATATGCAACGTACAGTATATTCACATGCAAGTTTTTAAAAGAAAGGTAGGATGAGGACTAAACTGGAGTGGACAACACTTTTTAACTTTATAGTACTATTCCATATATATAATAGTATATACTATATCCAAGGATGGATATTGATACACCTATACAATATATCATCCAACTTAGAAGAAGTAGTACTAGTTGTATATGCAGCAGCAGTACTATGCACTATGTATGTGTAGATAAACATGCATTCCTAGTTATTTCCTCAAGGATGTGTGGGGACAAAATTAGATATGCAATATTCTTCAAATATATATATATATATATATATATATATATATTGGCATTAAATTTTAATTTAGCAAGTGTTATCCAAACCAACCACAAACTTAATTGCCATTTGAAATTGGCACAATTTGAAAAACAACCAATCAATTCATTAATTAATATTAATAATATAGAAAAAGAAAAAGAAAAAGATGATGATGAAGACTGAAGAAGAATGACAGAAGTTGCATGTGGGGAATATCCAGGCGTGCGTGGATAGATATGGAGCGTACGTGAAGAAAAAGTTAATTCATAGTATGATCACGATCGAGAAAGAAAGAAAGAAAGAAAGTTTCAGTACTACTCCCACTAATTTCTCCAAGGGGGAAGGAGAAACAACTTCACAGTCAATCCAGGAGGCTTGGAATACATACATACATACATATATATATATATATATATTTCACCTCCGTCTAATTAAGACTTTTCTTTTTCTCACAACCACACACACACACACACACACATATATATATATATACAGTACACCACGTAATAATATACAAATGTACGTAGACCAGTTGATTGGTGGGAATTAATGTTGCCCAAGTTAACTTACAATTGTCATTGCCGTCACCATGTAGCTAGTAGGTATATATATATATATATTCATGCGTGAGTGATACATGTGAATCTTAGAGAAATTTTGGTATTTATAAATCCAGTCAAATAATACTACAATATATCATCCTAAATTTAAGCAACGAGTGTCATATACAATGGTGGTAATGATAATAATAAGAGTGATCTCCCACTAGATAATTTTCATAAATTGGGACACTGGCTTGTATAATATTTTTGGCTTAATTTCTCTTGTTCCACCTAAGAAATTGCTATAGAAAACTGAAAACATTTAAACAATATTATTTACTGCCCAAGTACAAGTCGCATTTACAATTTATTAGGCATCCACGTGGTTTAGCATATATATCCCCACGGGTACCAGAAATTAGGGAAGGGTATTGTCTACCACCTTTATGGTATGGGATGGTATGATTGTTAGGTTAGGTGGATCATGTCGGTCACACGTATATAGGGATCACAATTTTTGGCAATACATAAAATAAAAGGATTTGTGTGGAGTATAAATAATTTCCGTATTATAAACAGACACGATACGACAAGTTGGTTCATTCATTCAAAATAATGTAAACAAGTAGTGTTAGTATTATTATTATTATTATTATTATAACTTATCCATACGACACGAATTCACGATTATCACTGCTAATCACACATGATCCTCCAATTAATTAATATAGGAGACATTTGATGATGAGATCCACATGAAATTAAGAAACGCGTTGTTGGAGGTATCTGTTTGCATATGCAATACAACATTCCATTTGTTTGGTTGTAGACCCACCCGTTTCACTTTACAATAATAATAATAATAATGTTTGGAATCTGAAAGAGATCAGGAGGATTGCGATAATGACTCGGGAGGGGGAGGGGGAGGGGGAGGGGGAGGGGAGAGGGGGAGGGGGAGCGCACTGACATACATACATACATACATACATACAACACGTGAATTTCTTTTTTAGTAATCTTTTTCTCTGTATTCTATTTCTTGGGCCATGGCCGCCATGGGTATGCATGCATGCAGTCATATGTCCAAATGAAACCAAACCAAGACCTTTAATATACTAGTAGTAGTAGTAGTAGTAGTACATTGTGTATAAATAAATAAATACTAGTATATATATGATAATCATCTATATGGGCATCATCATATAAATCCATGAGAAAATGTAAACAATGTTTTCTCTTTCTTTGCTAATAAGAGGATGATAAAAATAACATAGGCCACAACTGCTCTGCTCTTCCACAGAAGACGCTAGCTAGCTCTACAGTTACTGTTACATGAAATAGCCTTTGTTTACCACAACAATTCTTCCTACAAAACTAAAATATCATCTCAGCAGATCCGCAATCTCGAAAAGAATTAATAATTAGATGGCACCGGCAGCTTACTATAACAGTTTTGGTTGAACATTCTTGCCTGCTATACCACCACCTTCTGTAGATTGGTCTACATTTTCTGACTTGCTGCAAGATGGTAAAGTTTCCAGTCTTGCATTTTCCAAATGTTCCAGGAAATCCATCACCAGAGGATCGGTCCAAGGAGATCCGCAGGGAGCTTCATTGCCTGCAACCCACCCCAAGTGTCCACCTTTTGGTGTAACTATCAATAAACATTTTGGCTTCTCCTGAAGTGTAACAGCAGGTGGTGTGATTCAGCGAGTCAGAAAAAAACATGCCCATTACCTCATCTTTGCCCCAGTGCACATAATATCATTGCTAGTGTGCGGCCATGTCATTTAAATTGTAAAGAATCTGTATGCAGAAGAAATGAAAACATTTCCACACCCAGTTCTAGAGGGACCCTAATAAAAATAAAGAGAGCAGTTTTTATTAGAAAAATGAGTAAATTGATGTAGTGACCAGTGAGACAGAAAAGGTGGATAGTTTTATGAGTTCAATTGTACTGCACCGAAATGGAATTAAGACGGGGACTACGGCTTCTATTCTATTAAGGATAAGATAGGAATTAGATAAGCATATCCATTACTCCCTCTGTTCCATGACAAGAGTCCATTTGCAAAATTTACATAAATTAAGAATGTACTTTTGCTTCGTGTTTACCCTAAAATAATAAAAATGAAATTATGATGGCAAACTTGCGGAAATTGTACTGTTTTATACTACTATCAACAAAAAAGGACTTTTTTTTTCTTTCCCCGAATTGGGGCTCTTTTTGTGCAAAGAGAGTAATATACTGATATGCAAATACAGGAAGCAAGAGGTAGCAACAGTTAAAAGGACTATTACGGTTTTAAAAAAGAAAAGAAAAAAGCTTAAGAAATTTTTTCTCATATACAGTGAGGACCACACTAGTATGATACAAAAATTTAACTGAGCTCAAAGATGAACCATGAATAACGGAAGGTCAAAAAGAACATTAGTAAAACTGAGAAAGGACAGATCGGTATGACCAAGCTTAAAATTCGTATAGGTGAATAGGTGAAGAATTTGTCAAAAATTAGAGCTGGTAGTAAGTAGGAAGAGAACAATATAAATGGTAGAAAGAAAAAATAAAAAATAAAATATATATATATATATATATATATATATACACACAGAAGTAAAGTGAATGAAGTTTAATATACGTTCTTTGTTTCTTCAGAAGTGAATAAATAGTAGAATTGTTTAGTACCTTTTTCCCGGTGTTAATAAATATAACAAGGGGAAAAGATAGGAATATAATAATGAAATTGTTGGAACAATCTAATAATCTTTCACTTCCAACCCAAATTCTCAAATTGTTTAGTTCGACATAACCGCGCAGGATGGGCGACTCAAACAATAGCTAGCTAAGAAGAACAAAATGCATATAAATAGTACCATGATTTTGTGCCAAGGGAAACTGTTAAAGATAAATCATGACTCAAGACAAAAGAGGCTCATACCTTAATGTCTTCATAAGGGATTCCTCTAGATGGAGCAATTGGATCATTTGCAGCCTGTAAAACCAATTGAAAGTTGAAACATAGTATGACAACGTTCATTAGAGTTTATTAATCCACCCTTCAAGCCCACGTGAAAGAGTCACCAAGAGCTGAAGCATGTGTAATCATCCATTTCTTAATTTCTAGTAAATCATGTTTTACCTTTCGAATATATTTTTCTATGAAGTATTCTTCCAATGAAAGCTACAGCTTAAAGAGATTATCATCATAACAGGCAAAATACATACTTTCTCAAATGAATACCCCAAAACTTATTCAAAACAAGGGTTTAAAAGAGATTAATTAAACACGCAAAGAAACGTAGAAATTTAAACTTGAGGTTTTGTCAGACTTGGAATTTTAATAATGATTCTCATCAAGGATGTCAAAGATTTACTTGGCCACTACAGTTAATACAAGTCATGATTGCAAGCTTCAGATTCTTTATATTTAATAATATAAGTGGTGAAGGATTTTTACCTGAATGCAAAGCAAAGGTGTGGACACGTGTTTTATAGAATTTGAACTGCTCGAGTAAGAATAGTAGTCATCCACCGACTTAAAACCAAATGAAACTGTAAGGTGCCATAATAAATGCTGTAAGTAGGATGCATACAAGTGATAAAGGAACAACTTTATAGTCCATATAGAACAATGTATACCTCGAGTTATTCCTTCATCAAATTCCCTGACAGTCTTCGCATTGGCAGCCAGTGGAATATTATAATCACCTCCCATGTCTTCAAACAGAAGAGCATGCCTACAAAGACGAGATTCTATTTAATGTAAACTACATAGAGAGATCCCAAGTATAAGGTCATAATAGAAGATTAGTAAAAACATTATCATCATGGTACTACTTCTTGAAAATTTTGCGGAGCGAATTTGCAAGAGCTTTGTCATAGACATTGTTAAAGCCCTTATGAAAGTCCTCATTTGCAGTGACCAAATTGAAAGGATTACACAAGGACACAGCACCAGAAAGAGGGCAAGTATGAGATTCCTGCAACCACACTTAGAATTACAAAGCAGTGACGTAATAAGTTCTCAGTATTTTGAAGTAAATGCTTCCGCAGGAAAATGTTTACCATTTAAAAGTTATGAAGACAACATGTTCTCGGAGTTTCTCGCTTTTCTCCTTCACACATCATGTTTATCTTGCTTCTTAATTTAATCATAGTTTACAGACAAAATTGGTGAAGACGATTTTTTTAACTGTAAAATTTACGGAATACCAGAGATTTTTGGGGATTAGGAGGTTACTGGACTCGTAGATGGGGATTTTCAGTAATAACAGAACTCGTACTGCAAAGGGCAAGTACTTACTAGTCTGATAAGTAAGGTCATATAAGGAGTCACAAATATAGGTAAAAAATAAACTAAATAAATAGGACCCCCAAGAAAAAGCCAAACATCACCAGCTGAATCAATGTAAAATTTGAGGCTGTTTGAACTATAGTATAAAAACATACCATTAGTGTATGTGAAGATGGTTTCCACGAGGACATGAATTGTTGATGTAATTAATCAATAAATCAAATCAAATGGTGTAAAAAAACAGAAGATCTATTAAATCCGACATTCAAAAACATAAACTATATATAGGAATTATTAATCTAACCTGACCCAAGTATCGAACAAAATATTTGCAGTATAGTAATCCCTCCGTCAAGAAATGAGAGTTTTACTATTTTTGTTGACTTTTCTCCCCAAAAAATTAAGGTTTGTGAAAGACAATCTTAGAGATTATATTTTGGATGATATATTTTTTCTCAATTCTAAACAAGAAATAATAAGCATTATCAGTAGAAAAAGAATTATTGAAAAAAATTATAAGCTCTTCAAGAGAATCCAACTAAAGAGGCTTCTGGATATTTTCTTCATTTCTAGACAGGTCACCTTATTATCAGGAAGACCAGCCTCCTCGTACGGGAAAGAGGACAACAATGGCTAGAAGTGTGCCGTACGATGCACAAAACATAATATTCGATATTAAAATTAAAGTCAACAAAAAAGGTAGGACTACCACTTCTGAACTGAGGTAATACATGAAAGCATACAATTGGAGTATGTTGAAGATGGTCTCATCGACAAAGACATGAAATGTGGATTTAACTAATCCAACCAAAACTATGTAGATTGACCTATGCACATAAGCAGGAAACCTCCTAGTAGACATTCGAATATAACCAACCCATACTTTAATAATACAGTGATCCCACCTGACCCAAGTATCGAACAAGAATATTTGCCCCAAGAGACCAACCAGCAGCATATAGTTTGGCTTCTGGATACCGAATGCCCACATGTGTGACTACTTCACGAAGATCTTCTGTGAAGGAAGCTGAATAGAACTGCAAAATAGCAAGTACAAACAAAATTTCACCATATCAAGTCTTAGTTTCATAACACTTCAAATACAAAATTTCTCTCCTTAATGCAAAAACACTCCAGCAATTAACAAAAATGCCCAAAACCAATTATCTCTTCCAAATTTCTTCCCCCAAAATGGTTGATATGTAAAAAATGGCGAATATTCTTCAAAACAGAAACTTGGGTGCATATCAGCACACGTAGTAAAGTACGACCAGTGCCCTGCAAAACAATATCAGACTTGGCATCCCAAGACAGGCAGTAAGGCACACAGCCATATTGAATTAGAGTATTAAAGCTGGTTAAATTGCATTCAAAGTTACCAGTTAGAGGTTGTTAATTATTTGACTTTAAAGAGAAATTACATCTCATGAAGAATAGATTGAAAAACAACTGGAGAATGAATGAGTATAGTATACCTGGGATGTAGTCACAGGGCTGTCACCACAGCCACGGCTATTAAACACCAAAACTCTCCATCCCTTGCTTCTGGCTCTCAACAGCATATGCCTCACATATGTATCCCCACTTCCCCCTGTTAGACCTGGCTGCATTATTCAACTATGGCATTTATTATCGTAAGCCCCTACTAATTTATTCAATAACATATCCTCCCTCCGCTCCAAAATTAAAATTACATTTTTCTTTTTAGTCCGTTTCAAGAAAAGATTAGTCCGTTTCAAGAAAAGATAGTAAATTTGTAAAATTATAAAGTAGCATGAAGTTCCTGATTAACCATTACTTTGTTATTATCATTTTTAGTATCCCTATTAAGTTCTTTGCTAATACTGACGGTACATTTGAAATCATGAAACTTACACTTTGTTTTAAAAATGTATCTCGAACTTTGTAACAGACTGTATAATTACAGGTAGTATAATTTACAAGTACTTGTGTGCAAATCATTAAAATTGTACTCGATAAGTGCAATAATATTTGAACAGCGGCTAAGGGGGTGTGTGTGAAGGAAGAATTGAGGAAGACGCACCAGCAGGATGAGGACTGGAGAGTGGGGAGGCAATTGTGTATCGTCGCCGGAGACCCAGTCGAGAGCAACGGAGCCATCGTCCTTGGTCCTCAGACACTGACGTCGGAATCTGACGTCGGGAAGGGATCGGAAGAAGGCGGCGAATATGGTCTCCAGGTGGCGGTTCCATCCAATCACAGGATAAGGATCGTAGGGGCGGTTCAAGGTTTTAAGTGCCCGGAGGAATGAGTCGAGACCTCCGCCGACGACTTCGAGCGACGGATGGGGGAGGGAGTGCTCCGGCATTGGGTCGGCGTTGCTGACGTGAGCTGCGGGGTTGAATTTGGTTTTGGATAAACGACGACTGATGCAGCTGGAAGAGGTGATTGGCGCTGCTGCAGAGCCTGTGGAGGGGGAGCACAAGGCTCTCGCCATTGGTTGGTGGCTTTTTGTTCAGTTGTGGCTGATCTACTAACTTTTTTTCTTTCCTATTTTTATTTACCAACAATGGAGAAAATTTATAAGTAAATTCTCATGTCATAGCAAACAAGCCCTATGTAGTATAGTTGTGTTATACTATTAATAGTACGGGGGAAATGGAATTCCATGCAAGTTGGAAATGTATATAGTAGGTGTCAAAATGATGTTATTTTGGAACATTTTTTTCTTTTCTAAAATCAAAACGAAATCGTTTTAAGTTCATTCTCTTCTCCCCAAATCGATCCAACAACTCTAAAACTTATTATCCTCCTTCTCCCATGGCATCATTCTAATTCCAAATGGAGCAAAGGAAATCCTAATTTTGAATTGTATCATCGATGAGTTATTCTTCTCCAATTGCAACCCAAATCGATTCGGAGCAACTAAATTGTTCTTATTCTCTGAAATGCAAACCACATATGCCGTTCTCTTCTCGTTTAATTATCCCACTTGGCTAATCATTGAAAACATTATGGGTTTATTTTATTTTGAGTTTTGGTTTGGATTTAGGGTTACTAATATTCATGGTGCTCGAATTTGAGGGATTTTCAGTGTAAAGTATTGATAAGGATTTATGTATTATTTTTTTTGATTAATTCTAAAATTTTCTGTTGTAATAATAGAATAATTAGTATTGAATTTTTTGGTTTTTTTGAATTAATTGAAACGTCTCATGATTTTTATTAACTATTTTTCCGTGTTTTTATTTCATATATATTTTTTTCATGCGTATTTGGTGAACTTGTTCTAGTGGAGGCCGTTGTCCTGCAATTTGTGCAAAAGCATTGGTGAAATACTTGATGATGAGGCTGGTTGGTCTATATATCTAAAATTATTATTCCGAAAAGTGATTTGCTTGAGTGTGGTTTCTAAGCCAAATGTTGGAGCTGCTGATGCACCTAAATTATAGGCTGCATTGGCACTTAGACCATAAGAGTCATATGAATGAATGGCTTTGCCTGCAACACAATGTTAAGAGCCTTGCGCTCTACCAACTGAGCTAGCTAGACGGGCACATCCATTGACCCTGTTATTCTCAATAGTACTCCAACAAAATCTATTGTGAATAATAGTAGTCAGATGAGAAATATAATCAATCTTGTGCTGATTTTCAAACAAGATTCTTTCTTATTAATTAATCCAAAGTCCAAACAACATGAAAGGAGGATATCACTCTTTTTTCTGCTCCTTTCCTTGTTATATAACATAATCGATCCTTTCATTACTAAACAGATTTTGCTCTCTTCTTTTTCTCTCCCGCCATCTCCCAATCCAAAACTTCATGGGAGTCATTCCTGGCTGTATTCCCACGAATATAAGTGTGAAATTAAGGAACTCATTGCTCTACTTTCAGCCTTGTATTCTTTTTTCTCCCCCATTGCAACGGCTGGATGGCTTGATGCATTTCGTTTAGTTTTTACACAACATTTATAAGGGTGAGGTTGTAGCAAGTGTATATATATATAATAATAACTGCATAAACTGTTCGAGTCGAGCAGATAGATAGATAGATAAGAGGGAGAGATAAGAGAGAGAGACAAACACACACATAATAATGCATTCCACCCCAAACACTCCCCCAACTTTTTTTCTTTTTTGGGGTTTGGGAGTACTAGGGGGAGGATTTTATTCATAATTTTATCTTTTAAACCTCAACTGCATGTGCTCAATTTATGATTATGACAGCATTTTTCTAAAGGCTCAATCTGTGGGTTTCGAAAACACCTACAAGACCAACTGATCTCCTCAAGCATATCAACTATTGTAGTTTCTATGGAATATATATTTAAGCCGCCAAAAATTTCATGCAGATAGGGGGCTTTATCTTTGCCAAAGCAAGAATGGAGGAAGGAAGGATCCAAAGACCTTCTCCACAGATCAATCCCGAAGCCACTGCTGGAACCATCAGCTCAGCCTTCTTTGGGTTAAACTTTTCCCAAAGAAACACAATCAATGTTCCTACACACATATCAATCGCAAAGTAGCTACCCACCAGAAATGGAACTCCCATTGCCATGGGTAGCGGCAACCACTTTCCTATCCTCTTCGGCAATACATCTTTCACCAAATTTATCCCTATAGCAAATGCAAAAAAACCATAGCAGAGCTCCAAGCAATGTTCAGGCAAAGCTGAAAAGCCCTCAACCCCGAGAATCGCCATGTTTCTGTATATTACAGCAAAAGGAGCCTTAAATTCCCCGTCAGGATTTCCCACATCAAACGCCTTATAGAACATAGAGAAGCTTAGAGGAGCCACCACACAGCCTATAGCTGTACCAATGGCCTGGCTCAGTAACATTGCTCTTGGGGATGTTAAAGTGAGATGGCCTGTTTTCAAATCTTGCATCAAAATGCAAGAAACTGAAACCACAGACTTGATTAAACCACAACCAGCTAACCCTGCCACCAATCCATGCTCTTTTCCGGCCATTGCCGCCAGCACGAAAAGAGCCACTTTCCCGTAATTATAAGCCATGTTAAAATCTGTCAAACCAGATCCATACGCGTTGCAGAAGGCTAAAGATGGAGCGAAAATGTAGGCTACAACAACGTAGTACCATTTGAGTTCTGGGAAGATGAAGGGAACTCCAATTACAGTGATAATGCCAAAGACTATGTATCCAACAACTGCTATCCACAAGGGAATAGTTTCTCTTAGGAAGACTTCGTTTTGCTTTAGATCATCAATGGCTTTGTTCTGATTATCTTCGGCTGCGGTAGGGTAGGAGATATATATTTGTTAAGGACTTAAAATGAAGCTAGTTAACTGGGAATCCAATTTGGTTGTTTGAAACAATTAATTTTACCTGGATCGTTGTTCTTGTTTTTCATTCTGCCTAGGATACTCATGGAGGTGACACACAGTATTTTGATGAAACTGTAGAGGCCATCACCCAGGATGAGGGCTATAGAGATAAAGGCCTGCCAAGAAATTTTAAAATTTGAATATACATATATGTATATAACTCAGGGAGAGAGTATTAATTAGAATATAATGGTGACCTTGTAACCATTTAGACTCCTCATGCTACTTTCAGGTAAATCTGCAGGAAACCAATCTCCTTTAAGCCTTCCGATAAGTGGCCACATTAGACCCCATGAGAGCAACGCTCCAAAAAGCAGAGACAAGTTGACAATATGAGGACAGATCATGCCGGTTCCCACATATGTCAAGCTAAAATCAAAGTAGAATCTACACAAAACCATCAAAACGGACTGGTTCATGAATCAATAATCAAGCTCAAATTAAGAAGAAGCCAACAATAAGAAAAACATGACATATAATTAACGATATGTATATATATATATATATATGTAAAGCATATGGAATGTACAGACGTTTGTTTCCAAGCTTCCAATCCGAAAGTAGGGAACTGTGAGAATCCACATCCTTCTTTCCCAGTGTAGAACCATTGGAAAAAACCCCACAAGAAACTGAATGAAAAGAACCTCATAAACCCTCCTACTTGTTTCCTGTTAAAATTCATCAAAAAGTAGTAGTACAAATTAGGCCTCGTAATTGACATAATTTGCTTGATAACGTAAAACTCCATAAGCAACATGCTATCATTTTACTGTAAAAGAGAGGTGAAACAAACGAGAATCAAGTACTTGGCCAATTCGTCGCCCCTGGTATGAAATCCGTTGATAAGAACAGCAGTTGCCATTCCACTTGGAAAGGTCAGTTTGTAGTCAACAATCAAGATCTGCGGACGAAGTAATTAAGGCTTTGGTAAATTCTATATTGATCCCAGTACGTGCACTGACAAATATACTTCCGTTGTGTTTTACTTCAGCAGATATATATGCATCAAGTAGAAGTTACTAAACTAGGAATGGAAGTGCATCAAATTAATTAAAGAAGGGTGTATATATACATATACCTTTCGCAGAGGAATCAAGGCGAAAAGACCAACAAAACAAGCTAAGAATAGGAAGGCAGTCATCCAACCAATCCCTGGCTCCTTGTAACTCCCAGGAGGATTTCCTTGTGCGGACCCTCCTGTTAGATCATACGTCTTCTTGTTTAATCCCAGAAGATAAGATCCAAATCCACCTGTAGGAACGTCGTTTTTAATAAATTGGAAGGAAGGAAGATTTGTTAAGCGTGCAAATTAAACTTTAATTAATTAGAGAGCCAAATCGATCTACTGTATATATATATACCTCCAACAGCAATGCTGTAGCATGCAACAGAACATGTTTGTATCATAGTATTCTCCTGGCGAGTGAATGGAGTTGAAGTGATTCCAAGCTTTTGGAGCATCTTTGTCCAAGTACGTATGAACACAAACGCAAGAAGGGCAGCAGAGACATTCAGATTAGGAGTGATCCCGGTGGTGAGGTTTAGTTTCATGGCTATGACACTGTAAATGCTCCCTATCACAATGCTGGATATCACTCCTCTCAGTGTGATCTGCTTTGTCCATGGTTGGATTCTTTTTCTCCTATCCACCGATTCTAATTCCTGACCACCAAGTACTCCCACCGCCAGCTGCTTCTCTCTCTCGATCTCCAATTCCTTTTCTTTAGATTCTGCCATTTTCGTCGCTAGCTTCTGACGGATGGAATAATTATCTGCACTGCACTGCACTGCAATTGATTTGATTTGATGCGCGCTTGCTTGCTTATAAGAGTCCACAAAAACCTCACCTCACCTCACCAAGTTATATATGAAAACTATGAGATCTATATATATATTAATTAGAAACTAGTTCTTGTACGTACTTCTATGTGTGTGTGTGTGTGTCATGTGTATAAATATATATATATAAATCTTACCTAGCTAGCTAGTTGCACTTGATCTTTCTGCTCTAGTTTAATTAATAATTACCAGATGCTTCTCCTAATAGACTACTCCATTTTACAGTAGTACTTCTCAAGTGAACTAACCAATAGATAAAGCTGCATATGGGTTATGTCCCTATTCTCAATATATATATGTAGTCCTACTCCTACAACTTGTCCATAATGAGTACTTAATTAGAAGACAAGCCATTATTATTTCATCAGTTAATAAAGCTAAAGTATAATTTCCAGCTATGTAGGAAAATTAATAATAAAAAAATCTTTAAAGTCCTAGCTAGGATTCAAGAACTTGGCACTAGCTAATTAATTAAAGGTTCTTCTGGAAGTGCAATTCTATATACATATACTTCCACTACTCTATAGAAAGAAGTCTCATGGCAAAATTTATAAATATTAAAAATGTGTTTTTGTTTCATGTTTACCCCGAAAAGTAATATATATATATATATATATATACTTGTAATTACGTACCTCATAGTTTAGTTTAGTTTAGTTTAGTTTAGTAGTAGCGATCATGTAATAATAAAATTTATATATATGGTGGCAAACTTAAAGACATACATTGTGACTATCAAACAATACACACAAACTAGTCTTTTGTGGAGGAATAATTTTGAGAGCACGCACGTATATGTGAAGAGAATTGTTTGGTATCCTTGCAATTTTTCTTCTCCAACTCAAGATAAGGTTTGAAGTAGGGGTGAAGATTGTTCCTTCAAAAAGTGAATAAGATTCTTGTGGATTACACTACTCGCTTGGAATTACGGGTCAAATTTTCCTCCTCCTCCTTGATGGAAAATGATAGATAGATTGAGAATGTACGTACGTGTGTATATATATAATTACATTGTTGTTTCATCTGATTGGCTCTAGTCCGGTTCAATTAGATTCCCCTTGTTGGGTCACGGAATTAGCTGCCTGGTTTGCTCCTGCTTAATTGTTTATTACAATTTACAAACAAAAGCAACATGCATGTTTGAAACAAATTAATTTCTAAGCTTCATTTTCCATCTGATTGGCTCTAGCTAGCTAGCTAGCTAGTCCGGTTCAATGTGTTTTTGTTTCATGTTTAAACCTAACCTAAAAGTAATATATCTCGTAGTAGTAGTAGTAGCGATCATGTAATAAAACTTAAAGGACCACCTATCAAACAATAAAAATAAAGTAGTATAGTCTTTTGTGGAGGGAAAAATCCAGACATATAAGAGACAAACGGACGGAGGAAGTCGTGATCTTTTGGTATCCTTGCAATTTTTCTTCTCCGACTCAAGATAAGGTTTGAATTAAAGTAGGGGAGAATATTGTTCCTGCAAAAAGTGAACAAGATTCTTGTGGATTACACTACTCGATCGCTTGGAATTACGCCTGGAAAATGATTGATGGATTGAGAATGTACGTACGTACATTTATATATAATTATTTACATTCTTGTTTTTTAACAGTGGTAGCTACTAGCTTGCTTGCTTCTCATGCATGTTATATATTGAGAAAATGGTGATGATTCATTCAATTGATTACTGATGATCACACCCAAATATCTACCTCTTTCGGCCACTGTATTTCGATTATTATAGATCTGCAAAATTTATAATTTTAACAATTTCTTAATATTGTTCTATGTCTGCTATTATATTAATTTTATTCTATTAAATACCAACGTTCCAATATAATTTATTAAACATTCTTTTGTGCTGCTTGTACCAACATCATATATATATATATATATATATATGTGAAAAATAAAATGTTTTCACTTATATTTTTGTATGTTCATTTGATTTATACGATTAAATTTTAATAAAAAAAAAAAAAAAAGAAGATATAAAAACACTGGAATTCCGAATGATCAATAATTGAAGTTGGGTTGTCGCTGCTTGGCAACATATAAAAGTTGCCGTATATAGTAGTAGGCAGGACAGGAAGCGTCATGAACATGGTTGTGGAGCCCTCAACTGCAGATAGAAACGTAGCAGAAGCAGCAGCAGCAGCAGCAGATTTGGACTGTCGTACAACAAATAATTATAATTATAATTATAATTATTCAAATTAGTACAAATAATAATTATTATTATTCAAAGTACAATACTTGAAACCACGAGAGCGGATCAAGGTTGAGCATGGTGCGGTTTGAAATTCAAATTGTATACGAAATCGCTTAGTTGCGATTTGATAAATTTAAAACCGCACATAAAATCGTTTGTGATTGATGCAGTGAGGTTTCATTTGGTGCAGTTTCGGTTCCAAAACTATTTGAAATAACAAAATCCGAAAATTTGTTACAAGCTAGATACCAACTCCAATTTGATCCCCCCTCTTGTAGCCACGGTTTAATTTGGGTAATAAATTTGAAATCTTTTCAATGCTTCTTTAAATCTCACAATCACCTCTCGGCTTTAAACCACCAAATTTTTATGCAGAATCTGTTCAATGTGGTGGTCATAACTCATGGACCTTTGATGAATTTAAGAATCTGCAAACGTATTATGCAGTGAATACAATCATGGAGCTAACTTAGCAAAATAGTTCCACGCATCAACAATTATATGGTTGATTTAAGAAATAGCAAGTCACTCTTGATTTGCAAACATAATTGATACCGCTGATTTTTCATTCAACCCTGAAATATCTGTCTTCTAAAATAAAATGAGGATAATATGTTACAGTAGAGAAATTATATATACTCGTAGTAAAATTGAGAAAACATGATGATTATTTTGTGCGATTTCGGTTTTATGCGTGCGATTTTGGTTAGTAACCAAACTGAAACTGTAAATTTTGTTTTTCAACCCACCTAAAACCACTACATACGCCGAAACCGTTTGTGCGATTTTTGGTGCAATTTCGATTTCAATTTGGTTTCTTACTCGGCCTTAGAGGAGATACCCTCGTTCAAGGAAAGTCTAGCCCATTCGATACTTATTTTATAACCAACGTTACAAGAGGTTAATGTAAGAATTTCATCATTTTGGTGTCAATAAATATCTACTAGTGAACCCCCCGCAGTTGCCTATTAATTTAAGGAAGAACTTGAGATCAATCGTCAACTTGGATATCTTGAGTTCGATTCTCACTCGAAGCACAATAAGGACCACGGATAGATAATAGTTTTTATGTTTATGTTTGTTTGCAAAAATTATAATCTCAGTATTATATATTCTTATAAATTTATAAGTTCAAGACTACTAATTCTAGAATTAAATAATCTTAAACACATGTATTTTTGAACGAGATTATTCATGAGATAATTTAAAATAATTCAATGTTATGTTTATTTTGTCTAGAATTATTTAAAGGACTGAATAAAAATTTATCATTTGGACGGTTATACCTTACCAATAATAACAAAGATATTATATTCTCATTTGTTTGAGTATAATAGAATTTAAATAGAGCTTAAAATTAAATTTAAGTTCTATTATATAACTAAAATTAAATTTACAATCATACTTAAATAGAACTTAAAAACTCTAAAACATACTTGAAATATGAGAAATATTAAAGACTTAGAACTCTAAACGGGTGCGATTTCTATACCAAAACCGCAATCGCAACCGTAAGGAGTGTGATTTCTATTGAAAAACCCACAATATGCCACCGAAACCATTGATGCGGTTTCTTTGGTATGATTTTTGTGGTTTTGTATGCAGTTTTGATTGTGGAATCGGTTCTTGCTCTCCCCTGCTCGAAATTTAATAGTCCCAAATCTAATTTTAAAAACAAATAAAAGACTTAAAATTAATATTTCAATTTCAAATGTTATCCTTATAAATAAACATGACCTATGTCTATTCCGTAAAGCTGGAGTAGTGTATGTATAACTTGGGTTGGGTTTTTGATCGAATTTGGGTTGGGGTTATCAATGAAGATTAAAACCACACCAATTTGCATTTGAATTTACCACAAAACCTCACACTTTTGCAGCATTGAGACCACTGACCAGACCATCCACCACTATTATCAGTATGTAGTATATATGTAACAAAAGAAGAGACCATCCATCACTAGAAACTATGTTTGAATTGGAGTAACGAATGTGTGAATGAAATGACTCATATTTCTATGAAATGAAAAAAATTGTGTTTGATTGCATTGGAATGATTTGAACTATTCTTATTCCTTCCTAAATTTATGAATTTTATTCCTTAGAGAGATAGTATGAAATTACTCGTTCCAACTAAAATAAAATGAATTATTCCGCTATTCATTCCATTCTTTCAATCCAAGAGCAACATAACACTTTTTTATTTTCTTTCCCGTTTTCGTCTTTTTCTTTTTGTTATTAAAAACAAACAACGGTACACCAAAAAGTGTCATTTATTTTTAAATTAATTTGTGCTTTGGAATTAATACAAAATAAAATAATAAAACAATAAATATAGTATAAATAAAGTCTGTTGGCGAAGAAGGTAGTATTTAGTAGTTTAGAGTCGACAACACCATAAGAAAACCGCGTGCCAACACCCCCAGAATTGATTTAGTCAAAAGCAAAGCCCCTGGTTTCCTTCCCCAGCCTCAAATTCAATCCCCACATCCACTACAAGGTACATAAACCCCACCCCAAGCCTGTAACAATTCTGATTCAATTATTCATCCTCATCGCAATTAACAAGGTCGTACGTAATTAAAAATGTGTCGAGGATTTCAGCAGCACGAACGTGATCATCGTCGCCTCCTCAACATCAAAGCCTTTTATATCCGTTTATCTACCAACTCCATATCCACTAATTTACCCGATTCCCTCACTCTCTACTACCTTCCCCGAATCATCAATGGAAGTCCATTGGAAATCAACGGCTCCAAGATCCGACCCCATTCCCCCGCCTTTGTCACCCTCCACCGGCTCCTATCTCCTCCCACTGCCGCTGCCGCTGCCGCTGCTGATAATAAGAACGGTACTGGGGGTGGGGGGGGATCCGTTTATTTCGGGAGCAGAGAGAGGGTAAAGGCCAGCCAAGGGGCTAGGTTCGAGGTGTACTTGAGGGAGCACAGGGTGTTGAAGGGCATTTTCAGAAAAGATTGGGACGGCCGGTGGAAGACGGAGTGCAGCTGTGGCCTTGATGATGATGATGATGATGATGATGGAGTAGTGCAGCTGCAGGAGGTTGTGAAGGAAGCGGAAGTGTGCGTGGCGACTGAATGTGATGAGGTGGCCATGAGAGAGAAAGTGGGGATGGTGGTGATCAGGAGGAAGACCAGATGTTTTTTGGAGGAGATACCCGAGGAGACGGATCAATGTGAATGTTGTTGTTGCTGCTCTCCTGATGATGATGAAGAAGAGGAAATGGGAGCGTCATCCCATTTAATTCACAAGGAAGAAGTTGAAGAAGAAGAAGAAGAAGATAGGGCGGAGGAGATAGAGATAGAGATGGAAGGAGGAGTGAGTTGGGCGGTTGATGTAGGGTTATGGATGGTGTGTTTGGGTGTTGGTTTTTTGGTTTCGAGAAAGACGAGAAGAACACCATTCCTTTGAGAGGAGAGGAGAGGATTAATTAATTTAGTGTTGAAATCTATATATATATATATACATTAATAATCCCAATTTTGTTTTGTTTTCATAAATATGTAAAATCTAGTGGAGTAGTAACTAGATTAATTTCATACTTCTAATTAACCTGTACGAACTTTTGTTAATAATGAAACAATTAAGCCGTAGTATGTTGTTTTTTAAACGAAAGAATAGTTAAGAAATACTACTAGCTATCTAGCTGTATTAATTACTCCCTCCGTCCTTCTCATAATATATAACATTTTAGAGTTGGTTACGACTATTAAAAAATAATTAAAAGACATTACATAGAGTATCAATTATCTATAATATTTTTAAATTTTTATTTATTATTATTATACTTATCTCATAATCTCTCCCTCATCTGTAATATTTTTCTATGAGAGATATATTTTAAAAATGTTGTAATTAATTCTCTTAAATTTTTTAAAACTGTCAAATAATTTAAGACAAATAAAATTATCTAAAATGTCATCTATTATGGGACGGAAGGAGTAGTTTACTCCTCTTCTACCAATTAAAGGGCTACATGCATGCATCCAACATACTCCATCCATCCATCAAGCGAGGTGCAAAGTACGTACGTAGTAGAACCAATTAATCCCGGCCGTTAATATGCGGTCCGTAATTGGAATTAATGATAATAATAGTATATACTTATACAAAAGCTTACAATTAGTTATACTACCACTGCAATTATAACCCTTACAAGCAAGCAAAACTGATTTTTCTCCAGGATTTCATGCATTCATGCATGCTGCTTTCTTTCTTTCTTTCTTTCTATTAGCAGCAATATATTATCTTTGTAATTATATATCGTGCATATGCATGTGAAAGGCAAAAAAATAAAATTAGAAATTAAAACGGACATGTAGAAGCAAAAGTGAAATCATCCGTATCATATTGGTACCTGCATGGCCCACTCTCTTGTCTCTCTTTTATTTTCTTCTCAATATCCGAATGAATAATCCTACTCTTACATAAAAACGTCACATATCATTGACATGACACCGTGAGTCTTAAAAATATCATGTGAGAAATTAATAAATAGAACATAGAGTTCACGGTATCACACGTCAATTATATGTGAGCGATATGTGACGTTTTTATGTAATAATAACATTATTCTATTCAAATTAAGTTATGGAATCACTGGTTGTGGCATCAAATTCAAGAAGAAGCTCCCATTAATTGGTGCTCAAAATTCAATTACTAATTCTACTACAACTAACATCCTCTTCCCGATCCTTCTAATTCTAAATACGGCCTGCCACTACTAGTCTTAGAACATCTCTAACAATTTATTCAACCACTTTGGAATATTCAAATAGGTGATTCACATTAAAAAAAATTCTTTCCAACAACCTCTTCAACCTTAGTCATCAAATCTGCAACCTTCTTCTCACTCTTCAAATCTATAAGGCTAAAAATATTTATTACACTTGATGGATTTGATGTACAACTCATTAAATTAAAAAGACCGATGAAACACAAAATATGAAAATAACAAATAATGTTCTTCAAATTGTCACATAGGTCAACAAATTTTAATTTGAAAAGTTATTTTTACTACTACTCTTAGAGATGCTATTACAAAATTCATACTCATATTTTAAATTGAATAATGCTATAGACACAACTTATTCTAGAACTATTTTATAATTTGTTGATGTAACATACTTCACCTCAGCTTTTATGTGGGACCAAAGATGTTATTAAAATAATTTATTTATCAATATATTAAAATAAAATATACTACATCAATAAATTATAAATTAAATTGTGTCTCTAACATTATACTTTTAAATTTAGTGATATATTTCATGTAGTACTTATTATTTTCCTAATTTTAAGATGGACAATAACTAGTAACGCCAAAGGATAGCAGGTGGCAATGCTGGTCCCACGCATTCCGTGTCATGCGCCACCCACGTGTCATCGCCGGTCTACATACTGCCACGTCGGCACTCGCACATCCTTTCCCTCTCTGTATGCTTCATGGATAGAAAACACCTAGGAATACTTAAAAATATCGCTAAGCTAATGAAACGGAACAACTCCAACACAGACACACACGCATACACACAGAGAGGGGAGTGAGAGAAAGTCTCAAGTCCAACCACAGTCCATGCAACACAGAAAAGAAAGAAGCTTTTGTACATGATGATTGGGGTTTAGAGCGGTATTTCGATTCCTGGTTTTCTGGTGGTTTACGGTGGCTATGGGAAGGATGGGAGGCGGTCATAGGAGCTTCTCCGCCACTCCCAACGATTACAAGCTTCTGGAAGAGATTGGTTACGGTGCCAGTGCGACGGTATATAGAGCGATCTATCTTCCCTCTAAGGAAGTTTTTGCCGTCAAGTGTTTGGATCTCGATCGCTGCAGTAGTAATCTGGTTTTTCTCTTACCTTTTCGCTCTTCTTATTGTTTTGCTGCTATGCATATGATTAATTGGTTTGACTGGGGCTGACTTAGATTTGAGATGATCATTTTGTCTTGGGATTTGAATATTTATTTCAATTGCTGAGTTTCCGATCTCGTGAAGGTTTTGATCTGAATGACATTTCTCCCTTTGGACTCTGTGTTGTTATTCTAGTTTATAAAATGAGTATATAATGAGAAATGGGGAATGGTTTATTTTTAATTTAAGCTGTCTCCTTGGGAGGGAGATGAACTGCTGAGTTTGAATTTTTTATTTAAAAAAAAAAAGTTTCTGAGCTTTGAAGTGTATTTGCTTTAGAGACGTATCCACTCTCCCAATGTCTGCTTCTGTTAAATGCAAGGGGGGTTTTGCTGGTAAATAACAAAACTTTATGAAAATTTTTATGCCTTTATGCATTTTTCTCTTGAGAAATTTTTTGGTATCAATATATCCAGTTATTTTCTTGTCTGAGAAGCTTTGAATGCACATTAGAAGTGCCACATAAAAGCATATGAGTCGGTGATTTAGCTTGAACAATATGGGTTAAGGAGTGTTAGCTTCTTATTTAGGTATTTTGTATTGTTAGGAAGGTCCATGCCTACGCGTGACAGTTGAGATCCCCAAATTTACTGATTGCAATCCTTTATCTTTGAATTTTTCCTAGCCAATTTTTGCATTTGGAAGCTTCAAGTTACTAAATCCTGTTCTTCCTTTTGATTTTTCCAAAGGGGTGCAGCATGCTTAACATGGGGGAAGATGTAGAATTTAAAAGTCCAAATAGTCCCCATATACATTAAAGGAATTCATTAAGTAGCTAACCTCCAACTAATAAACAAATTCCTTTCTGTTTGTCCCCTTCCATTTACATTCTATCTGAGAGTAGAAACTTGCGACTTCCAATGTCGTTATGAACTACATTCTTAGTAACATACCTTTGGTGCCTCTCTACTCTTGAGGCTGCCTTTTCCCCAACTTCTGTACTGATATTTTAAGATCAATACTGTGTCAAGACAATAGGTGTGTAATTTAATGTGAGGCATCAATGCTAGGAAGAGTTTGCTGGTTCTCTCAATTCCCTTTTAATTATATTTCTCGTAATAGTGAATCAGTAAAGGCAAGTGTTTTAGGGTGTGATAAAGCACATTTTAAATTTATTCTGTGTGTTTTCCTCTAATCTCTATTCTCTACCACATCTGTCTCTCCCCCCTCTATTTATGCACGTGCTTTTATTTTATGCGTGAAAGAGGGAGGGAGGGAGGGAGGGAGAGAGTGAGAGAGAGAGGCGGTCCTTTTGAGTCTGGACTGGACTCTTGTCTTTTCTTTATTCCTTGGATCTGTCTTTTTATGTTCGTTTAACAATTCTGATTTCCACCCATAAAGGAAAAAAATGTAGTTTGTCCCCTTTTCTAAGAGCGAACAGATTGTCTTGTGTGTTTTATTTGAGGAATGGTATTCTGCTGCAGGATGACATTCGTAGGGAAGCTCAAACAATGAGTTTAATAGATCACCCCAATGTAATTACTGCATATTGTTCATTTGTTGTCGAAAGAAACCTTTGGGTGGTGGTGCCTTTCATGGCTGAAGGTTCCTGTTTACATCTCATGAAGATAGCATACCCAGATGGATTTGAAGAGTCTGCCATTGGTTCTTTCCTGAAAGAAACTCTTAAGGCCTTGGTCTACCTGCATCAACATGGACACATCCATCGTGATGTTAAGGTTAGTCGAATATGATATTTCCACCCTATTGCAATGATGAGACAATTTCTTTCCTTGTTGAAACTTTCTAGATGAAAGTTGCTATGTTTTATAATTTAACATTATTTGTTACAGGCTGGGAATATACTACTTGATAGTAACGGGGTGGTAAAGCTTGCTGACTTTGGTGTTTCAACTTGTATGTTTGATAACGGTGATAGGCAGTGGTCAAGAAATACTTTTGTGGGAACTCCATGTTGGTAAGAGTCATTGGCTTGGCAGCTGAGCTTTTCCATCTTTTCCCCCTTTGTATTGCTATGCTTCTATTTATACACATATACGAGTCCAAATCCTGGAGTGAAGACTATTTAACTAAGTAAAAGATAAAAGTATAAAAGCGTAAGATGACTACTAAATTAAAGAATTGAGTAGAATATAAAAGTGAAAATACATAGTTAAAAAATATCACCCTACGTCCCTACCATTGAAAGGTTATACTTCTTCTTAAGAGCCCATGCTATATTTAGTTTTTATTATATTCTCTTATCTTTATTAAAAATAAAAAAATAAGACATAATTTTTTTGTTGATTAAGAATATTTCCAATAAAATTTTTGATGCAAATCACTAAGGAATATTGTCAAGTAATTGGACTGGAATTTATTGAATTAGCCCAAAAAACGGAATATTGAAAAAGATATATTTAGTCATAATGGTGTCACAAAAGTAAAATTTTTTTTACAAAAAAAAAAGGAAGAAAGAAAGAATAGTACTTGCACTTCGGCTTGTAAATAAAGTCATTGAGAGAAGGAAAATATTCAAATAAACAATCCTAAAGAAAAATCAAAATGAAAAAGAGAAAGAAGAAAGCAAAATTCTTTAATTTTGTAGAATTGTTATTTCCAACCTATTGAATAAAAAGCATAAAAGGTCTTTCCAATCTTGGAGTAAATACTTAAGGGAGATAGAATGTCCAAATTACCTGTAAAACATCTTAATATGAATCATGGTGAGAGATTAAACAATTTTTCTTGGTAGCCTCTCAACGAGTTTATTATATGCTATAGATTTACCAGATCATATGATCTCCTTTTTTGTAGGATGGCTCCAGAAGTTTTGCAGCCAGGAAGTGGTTATGATTTCAAGTGAGTGTTCTTTTATTTTTTGGTAGTACCTGTCTTTTGCCCCTTTTTATGTCAACACTTGAGCCATTGTCGTTCCATGAATAGACGTGGGTGCTGTAGGGGGGATGGCATCACTTACATGGACACTTCTGTTGAGTGTGAAGTACCTGTGTCGACATGAGTCACCATGTCGACACAGGTACATCATCATGTTTATACACATTTTTCCCTTTAGCCAATAAACAGCTACGAGAGGCTGAACCACTGGTAATAAACTCCATGTGCTCATAACTTTGTTGTGTCATTCTTTTACAGGGCTGACATTTGGTCATTTGGAATCACTGCATTGGAATTGGCACATGGTCATGCTCCTTTTTCAAAATACCCTCCAATGAAGGTATAGTTCTACATGCGGGAACATTGACGCACTGAAGCATCTGTGTGGTGTCCGGGACCTGGCCTTATTGTGGCTCTTTGATTGGAACTTAAAACTGTCTTCTGTCTCCTTCCATAGGTTCTCCTAATGACCATTCAAAACGCACCTCCTGGATTGGATTATGACCGTGACAAACGATTCTCCAAGGTATCATGTTCTTTTCAGCAAGTGTATTTATAAAACATTTTTATTACTTTTATTTTATTTTTTTATGTCTTTCACTCTTTACAGATGAGGAAACAATAAATAAAATTGATGGGCTACCTTTTTTTATATCTAAGTTGCTCAGTAAGCTACTAAGCTGTTTGTGTTACTTAATTGTTATGCACTTATGTGTAATAGACTGATAATTAAAAAAAATCCAGTTGTCAACAGTCCTTTAAAGATATGGTGGCGGTGTGCTTGGTGAAAGATCAAACAAAAAGACCAACTGCAGAAAAGTTGTTGAAACATTCTTTTTTCAAGCATGCTAAGCCTCCAGAGCTTTCTATAAAGAAACTTTTTGCTGGCTTGCCACCATTGTGGGATCGTGTGAAAGCCCTCCAGGTATAGTAATATGGTTTCTTGTATTCACTTGACTTACAATTTCACCCTAATGAGCTTATGAAAATTATTCAGCTTAAAGATGCTGCACAATTAGCTCTAAAGAAAATGCCTTCAGCAGAGCAAGAGGCAATATCACAGGTTAGAAGCATGATTTGATGTAAATACTTTAGATGAAATTCATTTTTTCATGCTCAATGAGGCAATCTGTTGGTGATTGACTAATTAACTCCTGGTTTAGATTCTGACACTCTTACCTATTTGCTTTTCTCTTGGGCAAGTGCAAAATATTGCCCGTCACTTGAGGACAAAAAAAACATATGCCATCATTTGTTTGATGATATAATTTTATCGTTGTTTGTATGATGGTGTTATTTTTATCATTGTTTGATGATGGCATGATTTGTATCATAGTTTGATGAGGTCTGATTTTCATCATTGTATAATTTATCATTGTTTGTATGATGTTATCACTGTTATCAGTGTTTGAGTGGTGGCATTTTTCTCATTGTCTGTATGATGGTATATTTTCTTTTATCACTGTTTGTAATTTACAGAGACAGTAGTAATCCTCATTGAAGGGGCTCTCGCGTGCACTATAAATTCTCTAAACTTGTGTTGACTTAATATTTACTACGGATTCGGATTCATTGACTTTAGACAAAAATTGTAAGATGTTGGGGGTGGTAGTTTTACCTTATTCTCTGTAACTATGTACATTCTTCTTATTGAAATACTTGATCATGGCTCCGTTATATGCTTCTTGGAACGATACTTGACCAGAACCAATGTAAAAGGGCTGGGTATTTGGTATTTGAGTAAAATTTGGACTAGTAATTCTTCTTTCCATCTTATCCTTTTTCTCTCCCTTCATTTTTTCTATTTCTGCATTTTATTTTTTGGTGGTAATATCTTACTCGTCCTTGTCAGAGTGAGTACCAGCGAGGTGTTAGTGCCTGGAACTTTAATATTGAGGATTTAAAAGTGCGAGCATCACTGGTATGTATGTCACGGCTGTATATGTTTTTTTGTGTGACAGAAGTACTTCACCAGGACTATTATCTCCAACTTTTGGCAGGTGCAAGATGATGACGAAACACAAGAGGGTAAGGAAGCAGATGAAAGCATGAAAATGTGTATTCTTAATAAGGTTGGTGATTTTTTGTTTTTATTTTGATTCTAGAAACGATAATGTATGCTGAAGCTGTCAAGCTGCTTCAGATACTTCACCACCTGTTTACTTACTCAAAAACTAAAATTGAAAGCCAATGGGTTAAAGCTGTTTGTTGTCACTTGCAGGATGCATACTCCAGATCCACATTAGAGAAGTCGATTTCCACAAGTGACATTATGCGTAGGTAAATGTCCTGTCACCTGTAGTTATGATACTTGCAGCCTCCTTTTAGTTTGCCAAACTAATTGTAGTCTTAGACATTCTTTAAAATGGACAAGACTCGTGTTTTGCAATGGAAGGATATTCTAGGAAATTAACAAGTCCTTTATCTTAACCTTAAAAGTTAACTCTTTCTTTCGGGTATCTCAAAATGGACAAGACTCGTGTTTTGCAATGGAAGTAGAAGTATAGAGAATTTAACCTTGCGTTCAAAGACCAAAATTTATGATTCGAAATCATTGGGCAAGAGACTAATGGAGCTAAAAAGCATGATACTTGATTTTATGAAGGGAATTCATCCATTATTTTCTTGGTGATGCAGCACAAACATAATAACATTATTACTCCCTCCGTCCCGGGGTAAAAGTCCTAGTTGACTTTTTATTCATATTAAAAATGGATGATAAAATAACAAAATTGTCTATATTTAAATTATCATTTAATTGCATAGTTTTCTGCACATGACTAGTGATATTCCATAAATATGCATAGAGAATAGAAATATGACAATTAATACTAAAAATGTGTTTGTTTGCAAGGATTATAGTCTCGATACTATATTCACATGAATTATAATCACAAGACTATTAATCGATTAAATAGTCCTAGTCACATGTTTGTTTTCTATAGGATTACTCATGGGATAACTTAAAATAATCTCATGTTATATTTGTTTTCTTTAGGATTATTTAAAAGATTGGATAAAAACTTACCGTTTGGATTATCATACACTTGCTACTAATAACATAGATATCATATTCTTATTAATTTAAGTATAAATAGATAGGATAAGATACGAATCGGTCTTTTTAAACAAAGTTAAAGGTTAATTTTGTCCACAAATTTTTAGTCTCAAATGGTAGGAATTATAATACCTAGTTGAACATGGTATTAAATAGTCCCCCCTTTTAAGTCATTTTATTATCCTGAGATTAATAGTCCCAAGTCTATTTTTATAAACAAACAAGAGACTTGGGATTAATAGTTCAATCCCAAGTATAATTCTTGCTAACAAACATAATCTAAGGGTATTATAGGCAAATTATTGTAAAAATAGCTTATTTAAGGTAGACATTTAACTTGGGACTGCTTAAAATAGTAATAAGGACTTTTATCCTGAGACTGAGAGTATTTTTATCAATGTTGTTGTTCTCTTATGCATGGCGTTTATAAGTGCTGATAACTAGGAGCTGTTACGTGTTTGCAGATTGACATTGTTAATTTATTGACCTTTGGTTTGTGCATGTTCTTTTTGTGTGTATTCCTACGCAGTTCTTGTACTTTTACTTTCAATTTTTTTTCGTAATTTACTATTATTAAGTGAACAAGTAACTGGGGATGAGGTAAATTCGGTTGAGTGCCTGAACAAGAAAGGGAAAAATCTTGGAAGTGATTCCTTGTTGTCTGCCAGTCAGAGGATGGCCGGTCTAGTTAAAAACGAATCAAAAAGGGATCTACTTCCTTCCACCTCAGAGAACGATGCAGCACAGGCCAAGACTAGAACTCCAACTGGCAGAAGTCGTCAAACCCAGAGTGGGCCTCTCGTTGCTGGGGCCGTACTAAATCATTCAATGTCGGAACGAATGTGCAACTTAGAAAGGTTTGTCAACATTCAGTAAATTCTTCGATTTCCTTTTCTTTTTATATTACAAATATGGTTTTTATGTACGTGCATATGTGGCCTATAATTCATTCCACTACTTTATATCATATATTACCATATATGAAATTGTTTTACTAATCGTTTTTTCCTTTGTCGAGAAATTTTCTGTGTGGTTCTCTTTTTCTTCTCCTATTTAGTTTTTTCATCTCTGGGACATTATACTCTGGTCTCTTGTATTTATTGCTTGTTTATGTTTAGGTGTGATGAAAACCAACAACCAGCCGATAAAGTCCACCGCGAGTGGCGGAGAGCACCTAGCTTTAGTGGTCCTTTGATGCTACCAAACCGAGTTTCAGCAAACAGTTTA
The DNA here is from genome assembly GCA_020205555.1 of Panax stipuleanatus. Classification (NCBI taxonomy): domain Eukaryota; kingdom Viridiplantae; phylum Streptophyta; class Magnoliopsida; order Apiales; family Araliaceae; genus Panax; species Panax stipuleanatus. The sequence goes on along the minus strand of CM035121.1, from coordinate 149,299,140 downwards.
TCAGCTCCAATAAAACCATCAGGAGGTGATAAAATTTATCTTATTTGCAATGAATGCATATCACTTGAATCACTTATATGCAAGTGATGGCTGTTTTATAATTTGCCAAAATTACGTGAAGGTGAACCATTAGCTAAGAAGTGTCGCACAATACATATTTGTATGATTAATTTATTTTCTTTTAATAGGATACCGAGATGAGGACAAGTCAAAAATAAATATGGTACAAATAAGGGGGCGGTTCTCAGTTACATCAGAAAATGTAGATCTTGTCAAGGTACATTCACATCCTTATGATACTCTGTTTTTTATTGAATTGTTGGATCTAACTTAAACCATCTACCTTAGGATATTCCATTATGTAGTGTTCCTCAACGATCTTCTCAGGTAAGCGGCCAGTTATTGCTATAGTGTTGTACTGTAAGTTCATATGGATGTTAGTTCGACCTTGATGTTATACTCATGTTTCTTTAGGGTTCCCCACTAAGGAAGTCTGCCAGTGTTGGAGACTGGATGTTTGATTCTAAGCAAATGGTTTGTATGCTGACCTCTCTTATATTATATGATTAAACACAGTAGGAAGTACAAGGCTTTGCTTGGGTGTTTTGTAAATGAGGAAAAGAGAAGAAAGTTACTCTCTCTCTCTTCAGGGCCGGCCCTGAGTTTTTAAGGGTCTAAAGCGACAACAAAAAAATGGGTCTTTTGCAAATGGCTATTAAGATAGGCATAAAAAAAACTAAGAACTTTCCCTGAACAAAAGAGCATCAATACGAAAGAATACTAAATATAATAACTGACTATTTCAGTATTTCCAAAGCATTTAGATATCACATTATCACTAAGTCAAAAAAGTAATCAGTTCCAAAGACATCACTTGAATACCAAATTAATCGAGCGAATACGAATCGAGTCCGAACTATTTTCTTTTTCTTTTTTCAGATCCAGACATATACTTTTTAGGAGTCATGGTGAATTAAAATTTAAAAATCTGCAAAATTCCAGCATAATCTCGTGATTATCTATAAATTGATTATCAAAATAGGGCCTCCTTTATTAAGAGTCTAACACTACTTCCAAACAATTTAAAAAAACCCAAAAGACAGCACAGGGCATTCACTTGAATTGCAGAACAGGGCATTCAAATAAACATAGACAGCTAACCAGGCAAGTGTTCTAAGTAATAAATCAAAGAAATAGACAATTTTTTCATCTGACCATCTATTTGAATACCAATAAAAATAATTCCCATAAACACAGTCACACAGAACAAAATTAAATATTGACATACCCAAACAACAAAGTAAGGTCTCGTCTTTTTGAAGTACAAGGGCAAAAGAGATTAATTTTTTCACTTGATTCATAATAGCATAAACAAATCCATAATAGCATAAACAAATCTACTCAATCGACAATTAGTCATCAAACCCAAATACCCAATTAAATTAAACAATGCTTCTAAATCTCATAAACAAAATAATTAATTTCAAAACCTAAAAAATAGAATTAATACCTGAAATTAGCTTGAAATTTGTGAGAAAGGAATAGCATTTAACACTTGAGCCCTCAATATGCCACTCGACGAGAGAGGAGGAGAACTGGAGAAGGAATGGTTTTCACCTTTTCGGATGTATTGCAATGTAACTGTTCTGAAAGAGTGAAAGAAATCCTCCACCGATTAGCAAAGATGAATAAAAAGACCAAGTAAGGCCCCTGTTCGGCTGTTCCTAGTGTTTGTTTCAGCATTTTGACGACGGGTTAGTCTTGGAGTTGGGGGCCCTAAAATTTTTATATTTTGTGGGCCTAAAGCCCGGGCACCTTGGGCTTTAGCCCAGGGCCGGTGCTGTCTCTCTTGTTGCTTGTATGTTAAGTTTCTGTACAATCTCGTGTGGAATGGGAGTTGGATAAAATTTCAATATATAGTCTTTTTCTTCTCTCTTCCAAATGGGAAAGAAAGATGTGATAATAAATTTAAGGTTAATTATCTCCTTTTTTCATTATTTGATAAATTTAGGCACTTTCTTCCCATTTCTCCTCTTTTCACATCAATTTAACTTCCAAGTATAGTGAGCAATGTGGGTCACAATTATATTTGTCTTCAAAGCTTGTGTCATTGCTGGATTAATTTGTTATATTGTGTAATCTTATGATGCTGTTCATTGTTTCTTCAGCATGTTGATCAATCACCTAAGGAGATTAGCAATAGTAATTTACCTGCATCAGTTCTCATGCCCCACCTTCAAAACCTTTTTCAGCAGACATCAATTCAACAGGTAAGGCGAGAATCTTGTACTTATATTTTTGTTTTTGTTTGATTTCTGTTATCTGATGTTTGGCCTGATGAAGTTGATATGAGAACTAATGGAGTTGTTTTACAATTTCACTTATAATGCCAGGATCTCATTATGAGTTTGTTGAATAGCCTGCAACCAGCTGAGGTTGTAGATGGTGAGCTGAAGATTGAACTATCATATACAATTTAAATATAATGTTGGAAAGGAATATTTATTTATGTTTTTAGGCAAACATGGAAGGGGTTATTAATCAGTTAGATTAAATACTATGATTTTTTTTTCAGCTTCTACAAATGGAAAGTTACCCCCACTACCTCGTAGTTCAGAGACTAATGGAATTGTAAGTGCATGTTTCTGTCGTGTTTTGTCTTGTTTCATTACTGCTGTGTGTCACCTTTCTTGTTTCTCAATCCTTGGTTACTTTAGAAATTCAATGACATATCTTTGTTTCAGTCTCTGAAGTCTCAATTGCATGTCTATGAACTCAATTCATAGACATAACCCAACTTGATCCCAGTAATCGAGGCATTTAGCGGCCTGTTTATAGAATTGAGCTTTGGCATGATGTACACAATGTAAATTCTCCCCTCGATTCTAACAGTTTTGTTGTCACAAACTTACTACTGTACTAGTGGCCCCTAAATTGCACCTTATCTTAAGTTTTTTTTGTTCTCAGTAGTACTGGGAAATAGTGCATTAAAAATCACCAATAGATATATGCACCTTTTTTTTTGACAAGTGGGCCCCGTAATTCCATCCAAAGCTGACTTCCTTTTAACCCCCAATCCCAAAGCATATTGCATCCACTGATGTTGCTGGTGGGACTTGAGCTCTCAGTCTCTTGAATATCTAGGTGTGAGAATAATAATTGGACCAAGTCCTTTGGTTGATATATATCTGTACTTCAAATGTGGAGTCTTGGGATGGAAGTCTTGTGGACCGAAAAGCTCCAAGGTTGAAGTCCAATTGAAGCTAGAGCTATTTGTAAAATTCTTAGTATTCCGTTCAGTCCATATGCCAAAGAGAATCACAAACCAAAAAATCTGTCAAATAATCTTCCCATCCGTAGAAGCTCTAAAACCCTGAAATCTGATAAAGGAGCAGAAGCTTGACAAAAAACAAATATTGTCAGAATTTGGGTAAATGACTACCGTACTCCCTCTATTCCTATTTTAGACTTTCAGTTGTCCACATTCTTTTAGATGTCTCGCAGTTTGATGTGAATTTTAAGATGACAGGTACAGGTAACATATTATAATTTTCTGTATGTTCCAAATATTGGCAAAATTGAAAGTATAAGATCTAAATCTATGTCTGGAAGTTGTAAAATGCGAATGATAAATCTTGAGAATTGGTGACTCCTAAATGATTTGTAGTGGTAAAAAAAAGTATTTTTCAATTCATTGTGTTTCATGGTTAATGAATCCATTCTGAGAAGATTGGGTATCTGAACAGATCAAATAGCTCGTCCATATATTGGTATTACGTAAATCGGTGGAATGCTTGTGTCATGATCACAACTACTAATTCAGTACTATCTTCATTATTGTTACTTGTTCACAGGTTGAACCAGCAGCTTCTGAGAGGGAGCGTTTACTGCTTATCAAGATTTTAGAGCTTCAAGCTAGGTTGGTCGCAGAAATGCTTCATATATATATATATATATATATATATATATATATATGTTTTCTCGCGAAGTTTAATTACATGCTTTTTGTGCCTCTTTTTGCAGGATGGTAAACTTGACTGGGGAATTGACTGCTGAAAAACTAAAATATTTACATGTGAGTTGTTTGAGAGTTTTAAGTTACTTGAATTTGATATATTAAATTAGCACTTATAATAATTTATGAATGTGATTCGTGGTCGTATCTGATTTATTTTGCTTATAACATTGTATCCAGGACTACCCAAGAGGTATAATAATTGAACCTTTTGTAATCCTAATTCGTTTTGTTTTTCCAGTTGCAACAGCAGCTAAATGCCATGAATGGTCGAGAAGAAGACAGGCACAGAGGAGAAAATGATTCTTAATTTGATGGTTCTCATATGCATAGTGAACCATTTATGTCTGCAGGTAAATGTTCACTTCTCTGAACTTGAGTCTCTATTTCCCAGCCTCATGGAGCCCAACTTTTACCTTATTTAATCTCTCTTCTATTCATTGCTGCTGAAACACAGATAGAAGCAGAGGCCACAATTCATACTTCTGGAATCAGGCTTTCTTCGACTGTTGACTGAGTTTCATTGGACTATTCCAGCTTCCTGAAGTGCACATAAGCAAAATAATCAGCCTATGAAATACCATTTGTTCAATTTTTTTTGGTTCAGACATACGAGTTTTTCCCTATGGAAGAAGAAGCTGGCGGGTAATCTCTTGATCCAGTTGGCACGAGGATGTAGAAAAGAGAGGAGGAGTTGGATCAATCATGATACGGTGTTGTATTTATACCTGTACATGAAAGTAGTGTAATTTTGTTGATAGATAATTAGTACGAGGCAGTTAGCTGTCCTTTTCTGGACATAAACTGGGAATGATAAAAATCTCTCCCCCGGGATCAGTAGTAATGCATAATCATACGGTAAGCCTAAGTTTCAGGCTTGCAGTGGCATGTTGACCTGTGTTGGTCATTGATATTGTTCTGAAAGTATTAGGTCTGATCAAGTTCTATTAATGGTGAAACCATTAATAGAGCGATTTTCCAGAATGGTGAAACCATAGGTGGTCCATATGGTATTGTTTTCCTACACGAGTCTCTTAAAATCCACCGTTCTCTCGGTTGCAGTTCATAAACTGTTTGAATTAATTTGATCCTGTTAGTACCATTCTGGATCTCTGATTGAAAAAAGGTGTGGTCTCGCCATTTTTGGGTGTGTATTCTATACCAAGTTACCAACACGAGGTTGCCTTTTAGATTTTCATTTTTCGGTTTCTGATTTGGTGAAGCAAAATAACTGTAGTTCTGGTTCGTCCTGTCAGGAGAGGGTTGTAGAATAATGTTTGAATGGAGCAGGGATAAGGGAATATTGGCAATAGGCTGCGTTTTATCTACTATATTTGTCAGCAACGCGTGTCTTGTTTATAGTGGAGCGGCTTGTTAGGGAATTGTTAGAAGTTTGTTGGATCTGGGAGCGGATTATTAGGGAATTGTTAAAAGTTTGTTAGATCGGGAAGCTTTTAATGCATTCATTATGATGTAAAAGGATATAAAAAATCTATTAGAAAAATGTATCAATTTACTTTTTGCTTGGTGTTTATTTTTCTCTTTTCTCATCTTTTTCCTTTAAGATTTCCTTTATTGTTTCTCAAGTGTGAATTATTTTTCAAATCTGAGCTCTTGCCATGACAATTGGTATCAGAGCCATCTTTCCTGCGAGTGGTCGAGTGAAATTCTTCTAGCAATGCAAGATTATAATGTTCCTTTCTCCGGCAGTGATCTTTGTGGATTTATTTGTGGCTATAAAGAATTTTTCAAGGTGAATCTTATAACCGAATTAGATATGACTCAGTATGTAGTTCAAGATTTTTAGGGAGAAGCATTGGAATAGTATTATAAGTATGTTGAAGAAAGGTTTCTGGACATATGGACTCCAGACTGTTGGGGAGACTTTGTCAAGATATATAGAAGGTTTAAGGTCTTAAGGTTGACCATCAGGTGTTTGTTGAAAGGCCTGAAACAAAAAGATTAGAAAATAGTGCTTCCAAACTTGTACACAATCTATTTGTCGAAATGCTTGAACAAATCAATGCTACAGATCAAATTGTTAGACAGGAATTTGTGGAGGATGAACAATTAGTTGGACTAGAAGTCGTTGGTTATTACCGAAATCAATCATGAATTCAAACTTTTACAAGCAATGGTAAATGGTGGAGTATGTAAATTTTGGCCGACTGTTGGTTGGAATTCCTAGTTAAGAATGGGTTCAAATTTTGGGTTTGATCTTGGAGATTTGTCATCGTTGATTAAATTTGTAGGGTTAAAATTTCATGTTTTAATCAATATTCTTCAATCTGGCGTCAATCATAGTAAGGGTAACATGAGATCTAGTGGGATAAAATTTCTGGCCGAGTATTGTTTATGTGAAGGTGACACACTGACACTGCAAAGATTGATGTTGCAATTGGTATTGAAGTAAAAGGCAAAACACTAGTTGAGACTGATACTGGTGGAGTCAGTTTAGTAGCTGAAACACATAATCTTGAGAAGGTCTCCACGAAAATTGTTACTAGTAGCGAAGAAAGTATAGAGGGATTGGACTCTCTCTGCATGGGTTAGTGAAAAGGGGAAGAAAAATAAATTGAAGAAGGGGAATAAAGACTTCTTCATGGCATCGTATTGCTGACTATATTGTTGGTAGATCTTGGGAGCTTAATTGGCATGAGTAAGCTAGATGGCATTGCCAACAAGGGCTCTTCATTTTCACTATTCTCAGCAAGGCTAGCAATATATTGACTATTATTGATAGAGTAATTGACATGACCAAGGTTGATCTAGTAAATATTTCGGGTACTGTTGAAAGATCTGGTATCATGGAGTTCATGGAAGCTCATAACTTTGGTGTTGGTACGGACAAAACTGAACAATATACGGAATCCCAAACAGTTACTATTGCTGTGGAAAAGGCTATTGTGACGATGAATCCCAATGAAGATGAGTAGTATATTTGGGAATTTCAAATTGGTGGTTCTTTCACTGTTACAAGGGGCATGGATGATGAACAACTTGACAGAGGAACTAAGATTACTCTCTGCTTTAAGGAAGATCACCTGGAGTATTTGGAGGAGGGGGTAATTTTGGAGCTTATGAAGAAGTATTCTGGCTAATGCGAAAGGGAAAGAAAATCCTTGGGGTTTCTCTTCAGTGGTAGCTCATTTAATTAATAAGAAACATCTAATCTGGTTGCGCAAATTAGAGTTGATAACTAAGGATGAATGTGCTTTTTTCTACAATAGTTTAATCTATGATTGGGAAGAATATCTTGATGTCAAGCACTATTCCGTCAAAAGTTAACTTGAAATTGATGCCATTCTTTTCATTCCCCACAAAGCCCCAGTTGATTCGTTTGATACCTGCAAGAATACGAACAACCTTAAACTCTATGCTGGTAAGCTGTTCATCATAGATAAATGTGAGGAGTTAATTTTTAAGTATTTTGGTTTTAGTGAAAGGAAGGGTTCCCTAAAGTGGCTTTCCATTTTGATTTTGGGAGTGATGATGAAGCTTATTTCAATTTGACAATTGAGAATGGGAACACTGCTCAGAATGTAATTATTACAACCAAGGAAGTTGATAAGAAATTTCGTGCAATCATCAAACAATATGAAAGAAATAATCCTTGGGGTCAAGGATTGATTGAAGAAGGAACAAAGGCCGGCAACCATGGTGTTGGTTCAATGATCCCATAGTATTCTTGAGGATGCTACGTGGGAGGAATAGAGCAAGTTAAGTGAACAATATCCAGACTTTGAATCTTGGGGACAAGGATCCTTTCGAGCAATGGGGAATTGTCAGGAGTAATGAATCGTACAGTAAGGAATCGTGGAGTAATGTTTGAATGGAGCAGGGGATAAATAAAATATTGACAATACGTTGCATTTTATCTATTATTTTTGTCAACAACACGTGTCTTGTTTTTAGTGGAACAACTTGTTAGAGAATTGTCAAAAGTTTGTTGGATCGTGGAACTTATAATGCATTCATTATGATGTAAAGTGATATGAAAGATTTATCAGAAAACTTTATGAATTTACTTTTTGCTTTGTGTTTGTGTTCATATGGGGCTGATCCTATTGATAATACGAGATATCAATATGTGGTTGATATAAGCTTGAACCTAAGAGATCCTTCCTCGCATCGATAGTATCAGATATCAATTTGGAATTGATATATGCTTGAATATCCCCTTTTAGATAATTAACTTTAAAAAAAAAATAGAATTTTGAACCTGTATCTTAAGCTTGGATTTTCTCTCAACTACTATCTCAATTTTATAATAATAAAATAATTTTTTTTAAAAAAAATTAATTATTATAGAATGAAGGTAATATAATATAGATCAAAGGGATTAGGTAATCCCATAGCATCGAGCGTTAAGCACTCTATAAATAATAATAAACCCTAAACCTTGGACTAGCATGGCGTCAAAAACCAACCTACTACTTTTCTGCTACTACTAATGGGAGACTGGGAGAAAGAAAATAGGTAGCTAAAGGTTTCATGAGTTTGTAGTACCATCACCTCCTTCAGATCCCCTATGCTAAACTAAACCAAACCAAAAAGGCAAAAAGGCAAAATCAATGATCTCCCTCGTCACTACTCTCACTCCTCCTCCTCCATCATCTTCTTCTTTCAAGTCTCCTCGCCTATCAACTCTCAGACCTATTCATACATTTGCCACTCCCAAAAAACTGAAACAGGTTTGATAAATTGTTTGTAATTTCTTCTCAATTTCAAAGAACGCTACTTTTTGTTACATGTTCAATCCTATTTCTATTTCTATTCCTATTCCTATTGCAGAGAAGATTAAGAAATAGGCCGTGCAGGGCGGAGTTATCTCAGGACGCCCCTTTTGTAGTCGCAATCGGCGCTTGCATTCTTAGTTCCTTAGTTTTACCGCTGCCATCTGCTCCCAATGACAATGAAGAAAGTAACTCGGTCATAGATACGGCCGATGCCAGGTTCGCAGTTATGGGCATCATAAGCTTCATCCCCTACTTTAATTGGCTGGTGAGCTTTTTCTACTTTTTACTCCTAATCATATATATACTAGCTGCTACTATTTTCTACTGCTTGTTTTCAAGTTTGTGAGTTTATTTTCTACTGATTGTATTCAAGTTCGTGTGCTGTTAATTACTGTTTATGTTTAAGTAGAGCTGGGTGTTTGCGTGGATGGATACTGGGAGGAGGCGTTATCTTGTGTATGCCCTTGTTTACTTGGCTTCCTATTTGAGGTACGTTTACTTCCCATCTTGTACTTGTTTGTGATTGATTCTGGTTATTGCCTCTCACCGACTCTGCTTGTTTTGTATTTGTCATTTGAATGGCAATCCATTCTTATATTGAAAGAACAAACACCTAACCTTCAATAGAAAAGTTAACCTTAAATGAGAACCACTTAATATATCTATTTTAAAGTGTAATTCGTGAACTGTTTTTGAAGTTAGATTCTAGGCAACTAGCTCATACCGATAGGTTATTCGGTCTGTTAATTACCATTCTTCACATGATGGAGCTAATATTTCATTCTGAAGGAGCAGAAGTTGAAATCTGAACTATATATTTTAATGTCCAGGTACCCCCCACCCCCAAAAAAAAAATGCCACATTTTTTTCCCAAAAAATTACCTATGAACAATTATAAGTGGGGAAAAAAGAGAAAGAACTTACTCTTAAAAGGGAAGATATTTGCCTTACTTACCCCCATATGTAATTTTGCCTTTTGCATCTTGACGTTAAAGAATGATAAAGGAAAACACTATCGGGCAAGGTTTTTGAGTGCTAGCTTCAATATATATGTTTGTCGTGGTGCTTTTTGGGTCTCCAGCAAAATTATAGCAAAATTATAATTGGAATGCTTTGGAAAATATAGTTTAGCATTGATCTATTTTGGCATAACTACATTATAATAAAATTGGGTTGTTTTGGGGTCTTGATTACCAATATTTATGGTAATCGCATTTAGTGTTGATGCGTAGCTTCTTCGATAGCATGTGAATTTTAGGACCTCAGCTCGGAAATTGGATGTTTCTTTGTATAATAGGTCAAATTTGTCACTGTTGCATGAAGAAAGCTGGTTGCCTATTGCTAGCATTATTTTCTGCATCTTTCACATTCAGGTAGATATTTTCTCCAGTTCTTTCTGGCTTTGCTCATAAAGCATTGTTTTTCCTAGTCATTTTATTTTGAGCCTTAAAAGCAATATCTTTTTATTGACAGCTAGAAGCAAGTATAAAAAATGGAGATCTTCTGGGTTTCCAATTATTTAGCGAGGGTGCAAAGGATCTACCAGGAAAGGAAGACACTAGAATCTCAAGTGAGGTACTCACCACATAAGCATAGAGCAATGTAATTCAAATTCCATATGCTGTATAAGATTTGTGCTTATGCCTAATCTGTGGTTTGTTAATTTTCTATGACCAGGAGGGAAGAAAAGACCATAAGAGCATACCTTCTGCACAAGAACAATCTCAAAATGAGTTGGGGGGATTGGGAATTCCTAGAAAGCCTTCACTGGATCCCGTAAACTTGAATGAAAATGAAGTTGAAGGCGAAGGGAAACACTAGAAGGCCTCCAGTGATAATGTGATGATCGAACCAGGATAACTCTACTATTTGTTTGGGAGTATGAAATTAGTTGTAGGCATATTTTGTCACGTGTACTCTAGGGAACAATCACCAGTTTGGCCAGGGGGGTGGGGGGGGGGGGGGGGGGGAACAATCACCAAGTTTCTTTACTAGATAACGAGGATTTTACAAAAAAAGTGGTATTAAGTTAACAAGATAGTATATTTTTCCTTTAAATTTTGAACTTTGATGTGCAACACCTTGACTGGTACAGGATATTGTCTTCAACTTCCCGTAGCATGACATTTTGTTCCTATAATTATTGATAAAGATGGCTCTATTATCGCCGGTTGAATGTATTGAATCTTCTTATTCTATTTATCCAGTTAAGGAATACTTTTTTGTCATTAGCACATGGAAGAAAACCAATTTGGCCATGTAGGGATGAGATATTTCACATTGTTCCAAGTTCAAAGAGCTATTACTTGATTTTCAACCACAAAACAGGTTAGGAAGCTGTTACTGGTACTGGAAGGATGCTCAATTACCAAACAAGTTCGGGCACTGCTTTGGTGGTTTAGGTTATACTATCTCTCCCATTTTTCTCTCCATTCCATATAAATTTTGAACATTATTGATCAAATCAACACATTATTTGTTTTATTGTATTAAGCTGTATGATCACATCAAAATTTAGAAAAACCAAACAATTTTAACCATTCAATGAAACCAAAAAATTGAATGTTTGATGCAACTAATTTTCAGCGGTAAATTATTTTTTTTTGCAAATTTTAGCACATTACCATAACATTTTCATTAATGTATTTGGCGAGACGCTTAATTTTAGAGGATACAAATCCGTTTTAGAAGGAAAAGAGGAGAGGTTTAATGGTTGAGTGGTGCCGAATCAAAATGGCAAATTTCAAATTTGATAATCTAAAACCTTTCTTCAACATTGATCCTCAAAATTATAACCCGCCAGCCTCGAATAAAATCTTGATAGTCTAAAACCTCAACTCATTAGGTTAATATTGTGCTTGTTCCAAAGGGGTAAAAAAAACAGAAGAGGAAAGCAATAGCAATTGTGGTCCAGCTAATACTCGAATACTGTGAGATATATCTCAGTTAAGATGGCAAGGAAACTGATTCTTCGGTGCTTAGAGCTTCAAAGCAGCTCTTGCCATAGCCAGTGCACCCTCATAACTTTGATTTCCACCAATGAAGCCACTCATATGGACAAAAACACAGCTAGGAATTCCTGTCTCCTTTGAGAGCTCATCATCTCTCAAACCACGCCACTGAGCTGGAAGGGCCTTCCTGCTCTCAAATCTGTCGGGAGATACGGCCACAGCTTGTACTCGCCATTGTTTAGCTCTTTCATCCTACAAATTAGATATAGATAAATTATGATATTTTGGGATTTCATTTGAAGAATAATGTATAATTACAGGAACGTCTGACAGATACATTAGAATTCAGAAGAGTGTGATGTTCTGACACATAATGAAAGAAAATGGATGTTGGAATAATGGATATTTCTGGAACATTAGCTTAAGAGAATTAAGGATGAGCATTTATTAAGACTAAAACCAGTTGAAGAATGTGCATAAGACTGCTTTACATAAGATGCAGTCTCAAATACTATCTTCAAATATCCTAGTATTCCTTTTCGCCTTCCAGATCGATCTGGATGCCAGAACCACAGCTTCTCTCCGGAATAAATATGAATAAACATGTTCTTATGTTGAAAAAGTATCACTTTTTGAGAAATGGATAATAAATCTATCTCTCATCCAAAGAATAAAAGTCACAATGAACTCTGAGCAAATTCGATCAATAATAGCAAATAAGGCCATTGTCAAAAACATAATACTCCCAACCAACCCCACTTCACAAAAAAGAAAAGAAACATGAAGAAGCACACAAAGGATAGGAGTTCAATATTTATACCTGATAAAGAACATATTTAATGGATGGGTCCATCTTCATCTCTTGCTCAAGCTCAAATAGGTGAAGCTTCCACTGTTGGATACAAAATTAGATCAGAATCTTACTTTTTTCATTAACATAAAGTGGACTTGTTTTTATTCTTTTTTAATATAGTTACATAAAGTGGATATAAGTAGAAGCATTAATCTTGAGAAATGCTGAGACATGTTTCTCTGATGAATATAGTTATATTTGCTACCTATCAATATATATCGTAACATCATAAGTAGGATAAAGTAGTTACAGGACAAAAGAGCTTTCATGAGATATTAGCACTAAAAGTAATAGAAATTATTTTAGACGCAAAATAAAGTAAAGATAAAGCACGATCAACAATGGACAACCTAAACACCCAATAGTGCTTCACTTTGTTGTCAGGTATCATGTTCAGTAATCAGTACTTTTGTGAAAGGTGAGTTAGCAGAGTCCACTTGATAGAAGGTAAGTTGAAACACGACACTGTAATGTATATAAGCAACTCGGATTGAATTGTTAAGGTTTGAGTAGATCTACTTTACTTCCAAACCGACAAGCAACAAGGTCAACCTGACGACTGAATTTGCTATTTTGCAAGAGTTCCAACATAAACTAGGTAACTGTTCTAAAATCCCCCCACAGAAGTCAATTAATCGCAGAAAATAATATAGATGGTGTACTATTCTGCAAGGTTAGGATCCTCAACATCACGAAGCTCCAACCAATAAGATAAAATCCTTAATCAATTCCAGTTGGCATAATTATAAGAGTAAAGAAACTAACAGGAGTAGGCGTACCACAGTTAGCAAAATCAGTTTGATTTGGAGATTACCACTTGAGAAACTTACTTTAATGGAAACATTTGGAAATGTTCGCCTTACATTTTAAGAATGAGATTAGCTGTTATTTGCCAGTAACTAATAAAGTGATTGCAACATACATCATAGTACTACATTTCCCAGATAAAATCTTCAACATGTTTGAGAACAAAAATACAAATGACAATTGACTATAAAAATATCATAAGAGCGTTAAATAAATAATATCTTTATGAAGCAACTTAAGACTAATAATGGCAAATCAGAAGAGTGGAAACATGATACGGGCAACTTACAGGGCAAAATATATCCAAAACCATAATTTCTCCACTAGGATCAACGGACTGCCTTGCAGCAAGACATTCCATCACAATTGAATGTGCTGGTAACCAAGATTTTGCATGAAACCGAACATTCTGAGAAAAAGAAAAGAATTTAGAATAGATAAAATTATCCCTAGAGATGGCTCATACCAACCCCATTGACCCTTATAAAATGCAAAAACATGAATTTTACACTTGCAGATCTTTAAAGAAATCTTACATCTAAAAACTCACTGCCAGCTAGAGCCATTGCACGTTGAAAAGCTTCATTTTCCTTCTCAGAAGACTGATCGGGGTCAATCCAATCCAAATTAAACTTTCCAACTCTCGAAGACAAGTGTGTATTATTCATATATCTTGGGGGCTGGTCCGTTTCATACTGATTAATCCCATTATCAATTGCATCAATAGCCTGTTGGAGCAATAAAAATGTGTATAATCACTACTCCACACCCGTACATAAGCTGCATCATATTTTGAATTGGAAGTATGATTTCAAACAGACAAAACTATGATTTCGCCAAACGTCTCGTGTAAACCACATAGGCAGTTAAGCATGAGACAAGGAAAAACAAGAGAAGATTATTCAATCTTAAACCTCACGAAATAGCCAGAAAGCACATATCAATATATTTATGGAGAGAGATAAACTGAGGGTATTCAACATCTTCCATTCGCTTGAATCTTAATAATAGATCATGTTTTCAATCCTGCGGCCATAATGCTCATCAGCAGCCATATCTGTAATTTATTACCTTCTAGGGAGCAATTTACTCGATATCTTGTATCATCTTAAGAAACTCTGCAGCTAGTCTTCACTTTCCTTCACTCTTCTGCTTATTAATTTTAACTCAATTACATCTTCTAGTCCACACATCAATATAGTGTGGTCATTGTGGCCACAACATTTCTCTTTTGGCTTTCTACCATCATAATTGAACACTCATAATACTTTGGAGAGAATGATAGATAGGGAAGTTAATGGAATAGAGATTTTAATCTCAACATAGGTTAAATAATGAGAAGGTAAAAGAAATCAGACTGAAAAGTTAAAACAACAAAAATCGCATCTTTCTTCATGCCTTTTCTGTAACTAAATACACGCTAAGTTTTTCTACCAGTCTTTCCCGGTAACTACATATAGCGTGTTACCTACCTACCATCAGTGTCATCTTAAAGAGACAATAAAGAAAATATACCAACTTTATGAAGCAAAAAAGAATAAGACAGATTGTACCTCCATGAAGCTCTTGTAGACAGCTAAAAATAACCGTTGCACGTCTGGATGCCCTTCATCAACCTGAAACTCCTTTGCTATTATTTCCAGCCCAAAATGCTAGAAGAAGCACAGAAAATTAGATTGCTTAAAAAGAAAATGGTGTAAAAACTGTAAACAAATGGTTAGGCTAAACTCTACCCCAGTTATAACAAAGGAGGGGGTAAATTCCAAGTACAACACAAACTATCTAGGAACAAGAAATGACGACTCTATACACTAAAATTTTAATTTAAACAAGTAAAGCAACTATCAGAGAACTATGACATACTGAATGTGTAACCAAACCATAAATGAGCAGTCTTGAACAAAAAGAAAGTTAATTTACCTTATAAACAAGACCAGCACTACTGAGCTTAGTAGTAAAACCGTGCCCAAAAACCTCGTCAAATCCTTTCTGGTGATGGTCGTAACGGTCCCGACTGGGATCATACACTCCACCAACATCAAGTACAGCATCAAGTGTTTCCAACACCTGCAGCAACACACCAGAGATAAGTACTAGTTGCAGTATAGATCTACATAGTCATTTACACAAACACGTAGAGCGCGGACCGCAGGGTCTCTGGTTCTAACGATTTCGGCGCCAGAGAATCTGTTGGTGAGGCGAATCATGAAGCAGCCAAGAGCTTCGTCGCAGTGAAAGCTTCCATTGTGAGTGCCTACGCGCTTCAAAGGAGGAGGTGAACCAGTAGAGAAGGCGGAAACCCTAGAAGGAGAAGGAGATTTGGCCATGAGAGAGAAGGCAAAGAGGGGTTTATGGAAGTTGTTGAATAATAGGCACCTCTGATTCAGCCCTCTTGCGACCGTAAAAAGCATGCCTTTCTGAATTCTGATGATTCTTTATCACAACGCCCGCTTATAATATAGTAGTATATATATGCAATCTGACCTTTCTTTTCCCTCCTTTGCAATGACAGCAGTATCTATACGTTACAATTGAAAATCTTGAGGGGAAAAAAATATCAAATTTATATTTGTCTTTTCATATATTCAAGTAAGGAATGAAGTTTAAAAATTATTTTAACATCACTTAACCAATTATTTTCATCAAATTAAAGCAATTTTTTCCCACTTCATTTGGTTAGTTTAAGATATAGAAACAATTTAAAAGAACAAGAATACATAAACATAAAAATGAAACAAAAGTATATTTGAATTTTATCTATTTATATTTTAATTCAAATGAGAGATAAAAATATAAATATGTATAATTCAAATATACTGGTCTAATTTTTATGTTCTCGTGAAAGAGCTCGTATTGAAAATTATTGAAGATCTTATTTTTATTCAGGCCGGTCCGAAGGATGCGCATGTAAGATGCTCAGATAAAAACGATTGACACATAACTTATAAGTTTGTCCGGTAATTTCAAGAAAAAAAAAAAACTTTCTAGACATAATTTATTTTAAAGAGAAGAAGGTTTTATTGGGAAAAACTCAAAATGGGCTTTTATTTATATGGGATGGTTGAAGAAAGAAAATTACCACACGAGCATTTTTACACAGAACGAGGATAAGCTAAAAATAACAGGCTCCATAGCAACAAACACCCATCAGAAAAAAGACAATGAATCCCGCTTTGATTTCGTCGTCTCCAAATCCTCTATTAAATTCATTATCGGAACGATTTCTTCCCATCATAACACCTTCGAGCCGTACCAATTTCGTATTATCTTCAAGGCGTCGAACTCTGAATCTTAAATGCACTAGCAATTTGAATGATAATAATACTCCTGAACAAGAAATGGGACCTCGTAGCGTCAAGGATGTGTTGTCTAGTATGGTGGACGAGCGCTTAGAGGAACTATTGAACAGTGAAGAGAATAGGGTTTTGTTAGATGGGTTGGAACAAGCAACAAAGAGAGTGGAAATGGCAAGGAGGGAGCTTGCGGAGATTGAGAAACAGGAAATTGAGGCAAAGAAGATGAAAGGATACGTTAACCAGCTCGAAACCAGAGCTTCTGAGGTGAATCTTTTTCTTTTTTTCACCTTTCCTTTTAGAGATATAGCTGAAAAATTCGATTTCTTACTGTACCATAATCCTACCCGTTTTCAAATGGAGTATTGGTATTACATACTTGTTGGAAATTTCTCCCTTTAATAAAAGGGTTTGTTATTTTCCACCATTCTATTGCTTTTTAGAGTTACCATTAATCAATCCTAGCTCCACTAAAGTTTTGGGAATATGCTAGAAAGTGGATTATAATGGAGTAGTTTTTGGTGCTGCAATATCTTAGCTTTCAATGCTGCATAAGCTTCAGGTTGGAGTGCTGGAGGTACATTAATGGATTTCGTGCCTCAAGCTATTATATGTACTCTATTGTTTATGTACCTATGGACTTCCGTTCCATTTCCCTCCTTGTTTCCAAGCTCCATCACTGATAAACTTATGAAGAAGGCATGACTATTGCTTAATTGTTAACCCTATGAAGAAGGCATGACTATTGCTTAATTGTTAACCCAGGTCCTTGGCCCAATGGTTATCCCCGCCCCTTGTGGGTGGAAGTTCAAACCTTTGCAGTGGCAAAGTAGTATGCGTGAGTTTAAATTATACACTACTTTGCCTAGAATTAGCAAAAAAGAAAAAAAGAATTACTTATTTGTTTTGGCTAAACTGATTACTTTGTTTTGATCATCATATATTGTTAAAAGTTTATTGTTCCTCGCTAGCATAATTAAAGAGGTTCAGACTTAAAAGTATACCATGAGCTTGGGCCGGTGAATTACCTCCACGGGAAAGGATGGTTCTCAAATCTTACATAGATTTTCAATCAAGTTTGTGGAATGTAAGGATTGGATTAATACTAAGAAATTTAAGTTTTCTTTTAATTGACATAAATAGCTTCCCTGAATAGTGAATAGACTATTATGATGTTTCATGTTGCTTATAAAGAATGTTGCACATTTTGAAGATTGCAGAATGTCAAAAAGAAATATTAGAAGCAAGAGCAATGGTGGAAGAGGCAGAGCGCTCTCTTGCTGTTGATGGGGTTGGAGGCAGAGATGCCCTCATGGAGAATGAAAGCAAAGCAATTAAGAAAAATGCTGAGAGACTGGAGTCTATAAAAGCATCATTGATTTCGGCCATAGTTGGGACACTAGCAGGGTCTCCTATTTCCTTGACTCAAGTGAACAGCGTTTCTGAGCTGATACTCCCTTTAGCAATCACCTTGATTAGCTGTGCATTATATGGAGTAACCTATAGATATGTCATGAGAAGAGACTTGGAGGATATTCATTTGAAGACGGGCGCGGCTGCTGCGTTTGGCATTGTTAAAGGTACATTCATATTATTTTTAGCTGAAACATCAAATTAATTAAGCCTTTGGAAATTTAAGTGATGACAATATCTCTTTGGTCAACAACTTAGTAATATTTTTGTGATCACAAACTTAATTTGCATGCAGGCCTAGCTATTCTTGGTGCTGGACCTCCTCTAGAGTTAAATGCTGGTAGCTTATTGTCACATGCTTATGATGGTGCAATTTTTGTATCTGAGAATCTTTTAATTTTTCTTTTTGCTACGGTTGCTCTGGATTTTTGTATTAAGTTGAAGATTTTAAGCCCGTTTCCAATTGACAAAACGGACAAATTTGACTAGATGGACAAAACGGACAAATTAAGGCGGGCCAGATTGTGTTCCCTAGATTGATCTATTTCTATAGAATATTAGTTGCATAAAGTCAAATGTTACTCGTATCAAGTACCTGAAGTTCAGAAATTTAAGCTCTCCGGCATCATATAATTGTAAATAGAGAGACAATGTAATTTTATTCTGAAGTTCTACAATTTGACTTCTGCTTCAATGAAGTAATTATCATCTTTTGGGGGGTTTCTTTTACAGTTCAAGTCAACCACCAGTTGAAGATCCTTGAGTGAGAGGTGATGTAAGTCAGTCACCTAATGCCCTTTTCATAATTTATCAGTTCCACATGGTATTAAATACGGAGTAATTATTATTATGCACAATTTCAATTTATCATTATTATACGTAATAAAACACTTAATAGTAGAATATACCACCTCCTTTCTTCTTCAAACATTTCATTTTCATGATGTACTGCTCTAAAGTGTGCATGTCCAACTGTACCACATGCTAGTGTTTTGTTGTTCATAGTATTCCTTTTTGTTTTGCTGCCCTTGGTAAATTATGAAGTTCCTTTATATCCCTTTTGTATATTTATGTACAATGTAGTAAGTATGCAATACTACTGCATCTGATTAAATATTAACAGTTAGTCTCTTCACCATTTACTTTAATTATGGATCTGTGGGTTGTATTACAACTAGTGGGGTTTGACCATTTAAAAAATTGTAGAGAGGAAGTATGTAGTCTGGCTTCATTAGACAAGGTCATTAAAGTAATTGGCATTGGGCTTGAACTTGCCCTCTTCTACTCAACCAAACAGTCTGGCACTTGTAAATACCCGTGCCAACAATAAGCTCTCTCTCCCTCCTTCCTGATTTGTTACAGAGAGAGAAGGTAAGAGATGGGCAGTCTTAGAATTCAAGAAAACTTGCTATGGTATATAAGTCTCCAGTTTCTTGTGCTGATACAAACCAAAGTCTTGTGCTACCAATACAAGGTTGGGGATTTAGATGCTTGGGGGTTGCCCACTTCAACAAATCGACTCGTCTACACCAAATGGTCTAAGAATCACACCTTCAAGATTGGAGACTCCCTCCGTAAGTTTTTTTGTTGTTGCTTCTCTTAGTTTTTTAATGTATGCATGATATCCTCAAATCTAAGTCAAAATTTATGTTTTTGTGCAGTTTTCCTATACCCACCAAGTCAAGATTCAGTTGTTCAAGTAACAGAGCAATCTTACAACAGCTGCAACCTAACAGATCCAATTGTGTACATGAACAATGGCAATTCTCTCTTCAACATTACCTCACCAGGAGAATACTACTTCACCAGTGGACAACAGGGTCACTGCCAAAAATCACAGAAACTCTACATCTCTGTCCTTTCGGGGAATGGATCCTCGTCTTCAGCCTTCGCACCCTCTTATGCTCCGGCTGCATTGCCGGCAACCTCACCTTCTTATCAAAACGTGTTTGGGACAATTCCAGCACCGCCTTCGCCTTCGTCTTCTGTCAGCGTTCCAGTTTTCTTGTCGGCAGCCATGGGATTTTTGATATGTGCGCTAGTCACCGGCACTATTTGAAAGAAAAATGTAATTTTGAAAGTTTCTATTTAAAACACAATTCATTTCAATATCCAGTTTATATTTGATTGTTGAATATATTAACCTCAAGTTTATCAACTCTTCAGAATTCGTTTGTATAAGATTCTTGGTCTTGTAATTCTTTGTCAGCCTGCCAAGTGCCAGCTGTTTAAGAGAGTAGACATGTTTAGCATTTTTATTTGGTGATAATCTGTCTTTAATACCGTCAGTATAAAAATATATGGTTAAATGAACGGCCAAGATCTGATAATAACATTACCTTAGATTTTACTATCCTGCATGTATTTACTTTCATTATCTTTCACATTATCGTTCACTGATTACACATCTTATTAAAATAAATAAATTCATAATCATAAGAAAGAAAATAAAGAAAAACCTAAAAGCAATTGAAAATTCATGCCTTTACTATCTCTAAATTATGATTTGTTAAAATAATATTTATTTATTTATTTACTAATATTTTCTGCAATAAATTTAGCATGTGTATAATACTATTTGCACAATTTATAAATTATAAATATATTTTGTTATACGTTTATCCATATATTTGGTGTTTTTCAATTTCATAGCAATGAATAATAAGTTGTCAATTTATTCTATCATACAAATATATGAGTATTTATTTAATGATTAATGACATCATAATCATATTGGATTACATAGGTTAAAGATCCAAATCCCACCAAAAGTTGGTCAATTTCACTTCATCATAATCTTATCAAACCCCAAAGTTGGTGCGATGAGATTAGAAATAAGTAAGAGCCAGGGGATGGATTACTCAACAAAAAGAGCCACACCGACACTACCATATTATCCATAACCAATTCCAATTCCAATTCCAATTCCAATTCCTCTGTTGTAACCATTACACGAGTGTTCTCTAAATTACATAAAAAAAAATTTAATAAAAAAACATTATACTTGAAAAGAAATAATTAACAAGAGTAGTTACATTACAGAACTCTTGGCTTGTCATCTGCATATCAAAATTCATTGCTTTCCAATATAAACTGCCTCTAAAGCACCAACATCTGCGATCTATTCTATGCTAACGACTATGAACATAAGAATTTAGCTCGTCATCTCCACATCAAGATTCATTGTTTTCTCTTCAGATACATAGGCCGCCGACTCTGGAGCTCTGCTGTCTGCGAACTGTGCTGCTGTGGACTTTGACTCGCCTCCTTTGAACGGACTCCTCATTTGAGGCACACTGGGGTCCACTTCCATAGCAGAAGCCCTAGGAGGGGACTGAGGCTGCACCTCAACTTCTGGATAAGCAGCTTTAAACCTAGCTCGAAGCCCTTCATCGACCAATCGTACTCCATTCAACTGATTACCTAGTGACATCCACCTGATTTACATATACAAAACAGTTCAACTGAGAAACCCAGAATACATTTGAAGCTTGTACAATGAGGAAAATCACAACAAACTAAAAAAGGAAGCCTGGTGCAGTGTATGTGTATAGTTTTATCTGCACACGGGTTCAATTCGAAAGGAACTACTGTTCTTAGATGTACAATGACCACAAAAAACGCAAAAAAAAAAAAAAAAAAAACGATTACACATTTCTGAGCATTGACACAGGGTGTTAAGTAGTACATTTCTAGTGCTTCTGAATAAGCAAAAGCCAAGAATATATGACAAACAGTTCTCACTAGCCAAAATCGACCCCAAAGAATTGAGTTGGACGTAATAACATTTTGTCCAGCAGAAACAAGTATAACACATAAGAACTCCACTGCTATATCAATATCTTAATCAATCAATATATGAATTGTAAATTAGATTGAATCACAAAAACTGTTCTTGAAGAATATAATGGAATTATTAAGTTCTAGAAAGATGGAGTATACAATATTATGCTGATACAACAAAAACTGGATCTACTTGTATTTTTCGTGTACTCATGTAGAAATATCTTAAATTACATCAAGACTACTAGGTGTATTAAAATATGATGAATATAATGGGCTAGATATTATATTCTTCCTCTGAACCATTTTAGTTGCTTTCAATTTTTAGTTGTTACTCAAATAAAAAGGACAAAAATTACATTCAAGAATATCTAAAGTAAGAGAATGCTGCTCTATTGAGAATGCATACCCCGCATGTGTGTTATGCATGCGAGCAAACAACTCCAGCTTTCTTGTCCTTGGACTTATCCTCTCCAGCATGGGGTACATCTGTGAAATAACAAGATCATTATTTTAGTTCAACTTTGATTTTAAAAAGTCTAAAATGATCATACTCGAAAGAAACATAAGTGCAACAATATAGATACAACAAATGTAGTGAAACCATCACATAGATAGAGACAAATATAGTAGAATCATTTGCTAGAGTAACAGTAAGAAATGTAATCCATGAAGCACGAGATCTCAACCCCTAGGGCACCAAATCACATTTTGGGGTGTTTCGGTAACAAACTCTCGCAAAACGCTAGGAAGCACAGATATGTGTGTGGAATGCCGATGGGGAGCAAGGATAGGACAATTCTTAATACTGGGATATGATCATATGAATACCACGGAATACGCTTATTTATTAGTTTATATTTTTAGTTACACACTTCATATAAAGTTTATCCTTAAAAAATAAATAACTAAAGCTATAATATTTGTTTCACATTTTCTGTTTCCGTGCTACTTATAATGTAGCCATCAGCTTGTGCTAAGCATCATACATCTAGATCTAGAATGAACTGTAGTTATCTTACCTCATCTGGCTTACGGCTTGTTTCTCGAACTTCAGCAACAATCACATCAGTATCAATATTCCTGTTCACTATTGGATCTCCTTTTATTCCAACAAGGCAATGCTCCTTACTGTGGTTGAGCCAATGGCCTGTACGCCCTGTTCTAATTATTCGTTGGAGTTGATTTGTCTTCACCCAAATGATCTCCTCTACACGCTTATACCCCCAAAGTTCTAAACTGCGAAGAGAAGATTATGATGCAAATGAGCAAGCTTAAGTACAATATTAAGGCCATTACCCAGTGTTCGTAAGAGATAAAAGGTGGCAAGAGGAATAAACCGTGGCAGTATATAGGCAAAGTGTTTTCTCTTACTTGAGCCTAATTCTCAAGCACACGTGACAAAGATTTAACCATCATACTAAGCAAGGGTCATCTTTAGTGGGATATACATTTGAGAAATAAAAGCAAACAAATACATTGTTGTTCTCTACCTTACTGCCTGTGAATGTCACAATTATTTAACTATATATGCAGACAGAAATGTTTGAACTAACACAATGTTTGATAATCTGGCACATTTATGTCCATCAGATGTATATGCTAGAACATCAACAACTGGGGCTGAAGTACTTTAACAAAAAAAACTAATAAGCAAATTTAATATGTTAATGGTGCAATGAAAAGTATGGGAATAGCTTAAATATGTGATCACTTGCAGCATGTTTTTTCCATGCTTGCACATATCCAAGTTTACAATGGAGTTTCCGAAGAATGTCTTGATAGCTCAACAGCTATCACTAACTTCAACCAATTAAAGACAACACAGTTGTTTTGTTTACATCCCAGACTGTAGGATCCGTGCAAGAATAAGAATATGCTTAACAAATTGTGGCGTTAGCAATATCATTCTCAAAAAGATTCTGAATTCAATGTAAGGCCAAAACACCGCAGAATAAATTAAGTGATGTAGGACAAGGTTTGAAAATGAATATTAATATTAAGTAACAGAATAGGAACCTAGGATTTAAGCTCTACGCTTAGATTTCTAGGGTTTAGAGTTTCAACTCCAAGTCTATTAACCCTAAGAAATATCTCCACGATATAAAGATGCCAATAATCTTAAGAGTTCAAGACTTGCATCGGTATTTAAATAAAACAACCCTAAATTATACTTGGGAACCGAGAAAATAACTAAAGACAAAAATACCCCAACTACTTAAATTAAATACCAACTAACTCCTAAAATTAAAACAAGTCCATAATAATTAAACAAACAAAGTAAATAAATCATCCACATTATCCATGATGATTCCCATCATTAAGAACTATCTTATTATCTTCTATAGGTAGAGAAGCTGTGCACCACTTGTATCCATCTAACAGCTGAACTCCTCCTATCTTACAAACTGAATCTAATCCATTCTTTCTTTGCCATAAAGTCACTAATCAATATCATTTGTAGTTTGACTCGCACTACTATGTATAGTTCACGTGATATTTCATTTCAAGGAACCAAGTATTTTGCATACAATGGCCTCCAAAAGGCAAGCAACATGAATAAAACAAAATAACTTCTCCTTTGGTCAATGATGAATCTCGGGCATAAAGGATTGCATATTGTTTAGGCTTCGTGATCATAGACTATCATATATTATCTAACTTCCAACTCAGAAAATTTGACCAGCCACTTAAAAATTCTCATGAATTGAATGCCAGTCTTAGGCTCTTTGGGCAATATGTAGAATCATTTAGCAGAGATATTTTCTCAACATTGTAACTGGACACAGATAGCGATGACATACCATTCACGCCCAAGCTCCATTGCCCGTCCAGTTACCCAAAGAAATATCAGACCATCAGTTTGCAATGCGGGAACATTAAGAGTACGCATTTCATCATCAGCCATTGTGCCATAAGGCAATTCCATATGAATGTCCCAAGGTGGATCCGCCATAATGACTCCATATTGCCCTAAAATGTCCATTCTAAAATTACGAATGTCACAATTAATCCACTGTGATTCACCAAGCTCTACTTCTGAACAATATTCAGCACGTTGAGGCTTCAGTGATTTGGGAGGAAGAGCAGCATCGCCAATCATCATTGGTGGGACATCTGGTGTTGAGTCAAGCTCGTAATGAACATACTTGCATGTCTATAATACAAAACAAGTACACAAATTATTACTATAGGTAATAATGAGAATTTAGCCTGTAGAATTACAGCATAGGAAAACTAGAATTCACCTTCATGTGTCGACACGTGTCTAGAAAGGAGCAGTCCCCTAAATTGACATCTGTATGGGGAGCAATTATTCTCCGAAAATGAACCTAAGAAGATGATTCAGTAAGAAAAAATATCAACTAAATTGTTGCAAGCAAGGAATTTTCATAACCACAAATAGTTATAATATCCATCTTCTTTGATAGGTCATATAGTTAAAATATCTAAATTAGATTTACGACACTTTCACAATCAGATATTTTAAAAACTGATGCTAGAGCTAGTTCCTTCAGCAATAGACTAAAGCATGAAAAGATAAAACAAAATATTTGACGCAACTAATGGTAACATAAAGCTCCTTCAAGATTGAGAACATTGAGTACATCTAAGCAGCAAATGAGCTGAGTGGTTAATGTATTAGATTGAGCTTGGACCCGTTCTTAATTGTTTGAGCCTACCCTCGGCCTAATTTTAGAAGGCTCAATGATATAAGAATCAAGCAGCTTCGGACACAATATATTCTCAGTCCGACTAGATATTTTTCAAAAAGCTTCCTATTTATCACAACATATCACATGTATATATTTAGAATTTAACACCATGGGGTGGGAGAAATGGCAGAGGCCTTGAGGAATAACCTCTAGGTCATTGGTTCCAAATTCAGAGTTATCAAATACTCTCATAGAACTAGTAAACTGTGCATAGGTACTTGCGTACCTAAACATGATACTTTTACATACAAATAGTTTAAATTTAACGTATCGAAATTTTTTGTTGTTTAACTATAATTGCATAAATATCAATATTATAATTTAGTATACTAGATGCTCAAACATTACATTTGTACTAAAATATTTATTCAACTAAAAATCTTCTATAAAACTTAGGTTTATTACATTTAGACTTTAAGATAATTCCTATTTATAAGAACTTAAATAAAGAGAGGGTTAATCCACTTTTTTCCACTGTACTCGACCTCGATTTATAAATACATCACTTGACTGAAATTTTTAACGGTCAACTAATTAAACTGCTTATTTTTTACAAACCGTCACAAATTCCATCTACTTTTAACGGAAAAATTAAAAAATAATATTTTTAAGCTAGTTATCCACGTGGGCTTGTGAACTTGTTTAGACGGAATTTGTGACGGTTTGTAAAAAATAAGCATTACAATCAATTGTCCGTTAAAAATTTTAGTTTAGTAATGCATTTGTAAACCGAGATCTAGTATATTGGGAAAATGGATTTAACCCTATAAAGATATCCTAGGGTATTGTGTTTTTGCTATGCAGCGTATCGCTTACACGTATTCGTATCGTGTATCGAAACGTACCACATTTCAGATAACATTTTCAATCCTCATACATGGAGTCAAACTCACTCGCACACATTTACAAGTAGAATGAGTCCGACTTTGACTTTATCATTCGATTTCAAAAAAATATATTTATAGGGCATTTGGTTCGCTGGAATTAGTGGTGGAATGGAATGCACAACATTCCATTATGATGTTTAGTTGACAATTCAGACGGAATCGCGATTCCTTTATACATTGAAATTATGATTCCTTAACCTCCCCTAAGGAATCACAATTCCAACGAGGAAAGAAATAAGACAAAAATGTTGAGACAAAAATGTCTTTACTCATAAATAAATAAATATAATATAATATATTTAATATATAATATACTATACATTATATATTAAATATATATTAAATATTATAACATATAATAGATATATTTAATATATAATATAATATTTTTTTAATATGAATTATATTTATTATATATTATATTATAATTGTGTATATAAATTTATATATTATATAATATAATATTATATATATATATATATTTTAATATATAATATATATCATATTATATTTTTTAACATGTATTATATTTGTTTTGTATTATCTTAATACCTAATATTATATGTATTATTATACATTATATTTACTTTATATTATATTATAATTATAATAGTACAATATATAACATTATAACATTATAATATTATATATAAATATATAATATTATTATATTATATATCAACATAGTATATATTATAATATTAATATGTATTATACTTATTTTGGATTATATATATATAGTTAGTATTTTTGGTCATGACATTCTATTTCATTTCATTCCGTCCTAAAACAATTCCGCCCAACCAAACGCATGAATAAAGTATTCAATTCCAATTCCATTATGATCTGATTCCGATTCCAACTATCATTCTATTCCCCTAAAACGATTCCGTCAAACCAAACTGTCCGTTAGTGTTTCAAGTGGTACTAACCACAAACAGACAAGTCACCTGCTCAAGAAAAGCATTTTAAAGATTCAATCTTTGAGAGCCACACCCCTGATGTCTATGTCAAGCTCCAAAAAATTATATGGATAGACTTCACCTCAAAATCATGTTGAGCTGACTTTTAGAAAGCCGAACTAAATTTTATGAGTTGGAAATCATTCACACAAAGGGAAAAAATTTATAATGTGTAAATTAATACATGTTGTGACCACAGAGTTCTAATTAATCTGTTATGTGTTAATAACTGACACATATACTGTAGCTATACCAACCTTCTCACAAGCAATAAAGGAACCAGTCTGACGTCGACAATCTTCTTTGGTGAGGGCTGAACAATACTCCTTTACTTGGGAACCACCTTTGCTTTTGAACTGAAACAACAACAACAACAATAATGATTCAGTAGCAATGGCACTAATAGTGATGATTGATAAAAGATTAACATATGAACAAAGAAGCATATACGATCATGATCATACAGCTAAAACATCCTTGAAGACACAAAATACAGAAGTTTCCATAAATATAAATTTATTGACCTATGTATTTGGACAAGTAATTAGTACTTACCAACTTATAAAGATAAAAATATGCATAATTTTGTCTCGTAAACTAGAGGCCATGGGGTCTCATTCGAATATGGGGATATTAAGCCAAATTTCCATAGGCCTATGCTAATTACAAAGAACATAAAAAAGATAAAGAGGATTGCATACAGTTTCAAAGAACATAAATTCAGAAGACAATAAAATAAACAACCACATTTTGACCCAAGCATGTCTTGGAATCAAGGTAAGCTGTCCATTGACCACAATGCTCTCCTTTCAATGACTAAAATGGTATTTCTTTCTCAATGAATAAGGCACTCTTCCCATTCCTAGTTTGATTTGCATATCTAACTCAAGACGAGGGAATATAAAATTATGGGATTGCTCCCTTTCTAAGATTTTTTGGAGTATCTCGTACATGAAAAGTTTTTGTTTCCCCAGAGCACAGTTGTCACGGCGTCGCCTAGGCGTCCAGGCGATGGAGAAATGGCATGGCGAGAGGTCGAATTGGACAGAGTTGCTAAGGCGTGCGCCTTGACAGCTCAGCATCTCATGACGTCGCCTCTGACCCAACTTAAATTCTTAACTCATCTACCCAGTACGCATCTTCTGACCCATTGACCCATGGACATAATACCCCTTGACCCATCAATTAAAAAAGGAGAAAGGGAGAAAACCCTTATCTGTAGACTTCGACTCACAACATCTCCTTCAACGCTTCAACCCATCGCAATTCGAGTGCTTTTCTTCATCACGACCCATCGATTCGCAGCAAGAAGACCCCTCGCAGCTTCGCGACTGCATCGCAACTTCTTCGCGACTCCATCGGAGCAAGGAGACCCATCACAACAAGGAGACTTCTTTGCGACTCCATCAGCGACTCCACACTGGTTTTTCTTGTTCGCGACTGGAGTTCGAGTGCTCTCTCTGCTATGCTTTTCTTGTCCTCGACTGCAGTTCGAGTGTTTGTATAACTTTTACGTATTTTTTTCAAGTTCTTATGTACTCGATAGTTCAGATATGTTCCAATAAAAGACATTATTGGGTTTGGGGAACTTTTTCAAATTTTACTCAAGCAGTTTGACAAAAAAAAAAAAAAAACTTTTATTCAAGTGGTAAATAGTACTCCCTTCCCTTTGTTCCATGAAAAAGATAATATTTATAAAACAAAATGTTCCATAAAAATAATTCACTTTTATTGATAATAGTACAAAATTACATAATATTCTTAAGTTTGTTATCATAATTTCAATGACATACTACAACTACTAAATAAACAACAAATTTTTTATAAGAGTAAATATAAAACAAAAAGTTCATCTTTAATATTTATAATTTGTTAAGAAGAATTTTTTTTATAGAAAGAATAGGGTGCCCTAACATTTTATCAATTTTATCATTCTACCACTAATTTCTTCTTTTTATATATATTTCTAATCCATTGTAGAGAAAGTGGTAAATTTAAATTAACAAATATATATATTTTATTTAAAAAATTATTGTTTTACAAATATATATCTAATTTTGAACATAATAAAATATTTCCACTTTATGGTATAAAATTATCATTAATTTTAAAATGAAAAAATATTTTTGTGACGGTTGGTTGCAATTTTATTTTTTATGTGATGTTTGTTGAATTCTTCATTTCTTTTACTAATTTTTAATAACAAGTGTTTTATTTTTAGATTGTTATTGCTAAGTATTTACATAATTGTGCTTTTAATGTTATTCTATAGTGTTATGTTTTTGGGTTTTAATGTTTATAAAATTTTATTGCCAATATACTTGTTTCGCCATACGGACGTCATGGCGGTCACCTTGTCGCCTAGGCGTTCTGGTAATCGGCTACAGCCATGACTCGTCGTGGCACCGTGACAACTATGCCCCAGAGCCTGTGAGCTGTAAAGGTTTTGTGATAGGGGTTACACCCAGCTAGGCTCGGTTTTTAGGTTCAGTGCATAACTATTGTTTTGTTTAGAGGACAGCTTTTCTTTGGCCGTTTCAATAAACTTTGCAATTGCATTTATAAAAAGCAGTGTTCTAAAAATCAGCCTAGGCGGTGCCTAAGCGCTAGGCGGGGGCCTGGCGCCTCACCTAGGCCCAAGGCGTTGAAAAAAGCGCTCCAGACAATTAGGCAGCGCCTAGGCGGGAAGGCGGCCTAGGCGGAGAGTTTTTTTTTTTTTTTTAATAACTACCTAAACCAGATCTTGATATATTTATTTTTCTAATGATTTACCATATTCATAATGCAAGTTGTAGCATATCAAATCATAACAAGAAGTGAACAAGATAAGTCAAAATGGATAATTTTATTATAGCTGTAATTTTTTGAACTTGTACCAACTTCAAATTATATAAATGATGATACATTTGTAATATTTAGTTTAATTCAATATAATTCTTAAATTTATTTACTTAAGTTTTAATATTGAATTGAATTCTTGAAAATTTAAATTTTATTATTTAACAGCAATCTTGTTTATGAATAAAATTAATACGTTAAAGACATATGTTTGAACTTTAAGCAAAAGCCTTTATTATCTTTATTATAGATTGCTTTGCTTTATATTATTATTTTGTTTGGATAAATATAAGATAAAATATTAAAATTGGTTTAAAATAAAAAATCCCGCCCAGGACCCCCAGCCTTTTAGAACATTGATAAAAAGGAAAAAAACAATATCCATGTTCCAAAAGATCTTCATAAACAGCAGGTTTGCAACCAACTTTAACATTATTTCACAACAGATGGTGTCTACCATGTTCTAAAGAAAATGTCACAGAATGATCTTGTAAATTAAAGAATGAATGAATAATACAGATGCCCAAAGTCCTTAACAACCAACCTCAGTTTATTAAATCCATCAAGATAGCATTGCAAAAGAAAGAAATTATAAATATGAAGCTCGGAAATAAAAATACCTTAGCAGCAACAGCGGTTTCCTTGGCAGTGGGGCGATGAATGAGGTCCAACAGCTCCTCTCCAGTTTTTGATTTCTGCAATTCCTTAAAAGACTTCTTATTCAGCAATGCTTCAAGGTCCTTCAAATCATCTTCCTCGGTCCTAGGCTTCATAGAAATAGCATTGGAACCACCAGTCTGTGCATTCAGTCCAGTTGGGGGCCTATGCATTGGAGGAACCCCCATCATCCCTCTGGGCATCCCCATCATCCCCACCATCCCTCTAGGTCCACCCCTCTGCCCCATCATCGGACCCGGCCCACCATTCCCCGGAAAAATTGGAGGCATCCCCGAAAAATGTGGGTCTCCCGGTCCCATCCACATATCTGGCACTGATCTAGGCATTAGACCACCCATTCCAAACATGCCACTATTAAAATCACCCCCTCCCATAGCCCCCACTTGTTGTATTTGATTCCGACAGCTAGGGTTGGACTCATTTTGATGCAATTGTTTACTCTCAGGTAACTCCTTAACCAGCCGAGACCGGTCAATCTCTACTACCATAACCCTAGACTTACCACTTACAACAAACTCCTCCAAATCAACACCGCCATTATCCTCTGCCATTGACCTCAGAGCCATCTCCACGGCAAGAATTGCTCCCGACTCACCGCCTAGCTCCCGTAATGCAGCCTTCTCCGCCGAAGTTGCCGACTGATCATTCTCCAATTTCATTAACACAGTAGACGAATCAATGGGCGTAAAGGGAACTCTTTCCAATAAAGAAACTGCAACCATAGACCTAACAACAGATAAGGGGCTCCCACTCTCGTCCATTGTAAATTTTTCATTATCTCCTCCGAAATTCGAAACTTCAGGGGATTGCTTGGGCTGCTGATTCTTGGAATTGGTGGGTTTTGACTCGGAAGAAGTGCGAATTGAGGTGTTTTCAGGGGAATCTGTATTGATTTCGGGTTTGCATTGGTTAGGGTAGGCGTTAGGGTTTGGGAGTGGGGCTGGGAGAGGAGAGTAAGGTCGGCCATTGAAGGAAGAGATAACCTTGAGAGAGAGATCAAGGGAGGAGACAATGTCTGGGACTTGGGTTTGGAGAGCAGCAATGAGGTCTAGTTGTGCATTGTGTAAGCTGCCTATACGGGATTCCAGCTTCTGTCGCATCTCTTTCATGTTCGCCATTTCTTCGTTCCCTTCCGATTGGCTCTCCATCTCTATTCTTATGTGTGATTCGTTTGGGTAATTGTGCTCCAATAACACCAATTTCAGAAGCTGAGCCAGGAATAAGAATATGTAGATGCTCGTTAGTTGTTTAGGGTTTATGGAGGTTTTATTAGACTGAAGAAGTTGTGATGGACGAGCAGCAAATTACCTTTTTGTGATTTGTTGGTATTCCTTTTCTCCTTGCGATTTGGGTAATGCGCTATACTCGATTCCTCTCCTCGTGTTTGCTTGTAGGCTTGTAGCAAAAAAAAAATGTTGGGGAATTTTTTTTATGAAAATTGATATTTTTAGGTATATTTTTTATATTTGAATGTAGTTCTCTCTCACACGAGAAAGGAGTAGATCCCACTTACTCATGTAATAAAAGATGATGTAAAAATATCAAAAAATTTATATAAAAATAATGCTCCCCTTTTTTTATTCCTACTTCTTACCGTGCCTGTCCGGGGAATTCTTTTACTTCTTACTGTGCTTGTTCGGAGAATTCTTTATTCCAACTTCTTACTGTGCATTTTTTTTGTACCCCTTATGATATATTCGTAAAAATAATACTAGAAATACAACTTATTCTATAATTATTTTATAATTTGTTAATATAAAATACTCCACCTTAGCTTTTATGTGGGGTCAAAAACTACATTGAAACAATTTGTTAATCAATATGCTGAGTTAGAATATGCCACATCAGCAAATTATAAAATAGTTGTAGAATAAGTTGACTCTAGCATTACTCTTGTTCGTAATCCTTTTCTCCTTTTTCCATTTTCAGTCTAGATTTTGAAGATAGCTAATAAAAAGAAAAGAAAATTAACTTTAATTGCCGAAAATAAAAAAGAAAAATAACCTCAAAATTATTTTCCCCACATTTTAGAAAATTATGGCCTGTTTGAATGGAAATGAGAATGAAAGAACATGAGTATTTCTATTCCATGTTTGGTCAGAGAAGCCGGGTATTGAACTCGGTAGTTACTACTAAACAACTGGGCAGCCTTCAACAACAACACCTTGGGCAGTTGGACATGAAGCATAAGGACAACCATCTAATTCATTTCCCCACCAATTCACATGGATGTTTCTCAATCCCAAACATAGATACAGAAGTATCCCCATAAACGCGAGGCCAGCATCAAGGGCACCTGAGAGGACATAGTTGTAGCGTTGCCACAAGTCTGGTCTATGTCTATAAACTACATACCCAGATAGAAATCCTACAACAATCCAACTCGTGTAGTTGACTGTTGAAGCTTGGGGCATATATCTTGTGGCGCCTATTAACACCGGCATGTTGACCAATCTAATCCACCCTTGCCTAGGAAACAACTTCTGAGCTAACCAAACAAGGAGAGGAGCAATCGCTCCAACCAGGAAAAACCAATTGATCAACCCATATGTGCCTTCGCCTCCAAAGATCCTACGAGGTCCTACTAAGCCCCAGATAACAGACACAGAGTAGAAGACATTATCCGTTGGGCATGTCCAGACAGTACCACCGGAGGATGTTGTCTCACAGATGTCAGGGATGGTTTCCATCAACCACCATGCAGTGCTCACG
Source organism: Panax stipuleanatus (assembly GCA_020205555.1). Taxonomy (NCBI): domain Eukaryota; kingdom Viridiplantae; phylum Streptophyta; class Magnoliopsida; order Apiales; family Araliaceae; genus Panax; species Panax stipuleanatus. The sequence continues at coordinate 149,265,493 of CM035121.1, read as the reverse complement.
TAGGTAACACTGGAAATAAGGGTCCCCACTATCTACATAAAATGATAAGACCATCAATAATCATGTAAACAAAAATAGTCAGAAGTCGTTATATGGAGCTACTGGTCACCCAAAAAAAAAACTGACCTGTGCCATAAACATTGTCCTTGGTGGAATTTTCATGTAGTGACCAAGCTTGAGGTCTTGCAGGAAGGTCACAGCCTGTTTTATACTCATGTAACCAAACACCTTGAAGGACATGTTAGCTACTGGATATCCAGGGTAGATATAGCCAATTATATATTCAGTGATAATGTTCAAGCCTGGTGCCTGTTATCCAACAATATATACTTAGTTAACTTGCATTGAAGCAAACACAAAGTAACATGTTCCATGCACAAAAATGATTTAACAATGTGATCAATAATTACTTGGCCAGTGATGGCAGTGATGATCCCAATAGGGAGAGTGAAGAAACAAGCAACACCGCATGCAAGAATGACACCCCACCAGGGCAATTGAAGTTGCTCGTTATAATACTCAAAGGCAAAGATAGCTAGTGCAAGGTTTCCCACAAGGATGCACCAAAACCACCACTCAGGAACTTGTTTATATTTGTTCATAAGTTTTGTATGTATGTCCATTTCCTTTTTGTTAAAACTTGATTTGCTTTGCTCCCAGATCTCTCTGCATATCACAGCTAAAGTGAGATTCAGTTTAAAAGATGGAGACATTTAATACGAAATACAAATTAGATATCAGCACATCTTATTTTGGTACCTTCCATGAAACAAAAGCACATGTACAACAGTAGCACTGAGTGTAGCAAAGCCAAGGCCGTAAGTAATTGCAAAAAATGTGCTGAGGTAAAGAGGCCCTTCACGTTCATAAGCCGTTGTGTCAAGGTGGAAATTAGGGTCGATGATACTTGAGATATTGTAAAGTTGACCTGATGTTGTGAAGGTGCCACCAGAGAATATAGGAAATTTTTTGGCCCTATAGACATCCAGCCAGTAACAGCTGGGAACTAAAACATACATAACTAGGAAGAACCCAGCAGCAACATTTGCTGTGGCAAACCATGGACTTGCTAAAGGGCTCCCAAGGTAGGAGGACACACTAGCCCAGTCGAAACCAAGAGCACAAATCCCCAGTCCATGAAGTCCAGAACCCAGTTGTTGGGTTAAGACTGACCGGGGAAAGATCCAACAAATCCAAGAGAAGGAGGTTAACATTTCAAAGAGGTAGCCAGGGAAGACATAATAAGCAAAGCTGCAGATGAAGGCAATCAGAAAGAACTGAGTACGCGTAAGCCCACCCTTAGCTCGTTGTTCTTTCTCATGCAAAGCCCTGTGACAACAATGAATTCCAATTATATGTTTGACTAGAGCATTCAGGATAAGAAAAGGCGAGAACCACAACGACACAATTATTGCCAGTTATTAAAATAGGAGAAATTTTAGAAGAACGTCTGAATATGTAGTTAATAGAAAGGATTGCCCAATTCGATGACTAGACTTTCTGTGTACAACAGTAAGAAATGCTATGCAACCCTGCAGGCGAACAATATTCATTTAGCAAAGAATCCTGCATTCCACTCACGGTCGAAGCATATTGATATCCAGTATCACTTCATTAGAGAGAAGGTTGATGAGAAACTGATTCTCTTGGAGAAGGTTGACACAGTAGTGAACGCAGACTTCTTAACTAAAGCAGTTAGTTTGACGAAGTTTGAGTGGTATACATCTGACGTGGGTATCAACAAGTATTCATCAAGTGGGAGAATGTTGGTATTGACTCATACTTTTGCGGGTTCGACGAATGGTCACTACGATAGGGTAGTCGGGGTCTATTGGGCTTGAAAATTTATTAGTAGCCCGGTATTGGGCTTTATTAATGTATTGAGCCTCATGTGTTTGGGCTCATAGTATAATTAGCAGCTAGAGTTTTCTATTTACTATAAAAACATTGTTTGGTGTGTATTATTGTAAAGAGTCTAATGAATATATCAGACAAGCATGACTAGCTAAATTGGTGAATCTGGGTATTTGGCGTGTTCTTACTTTTCCGTCTTTCATATAATATCTGTGTGATTGCAAAATTATTCGTTCTTAAATTCTAACATTGTCTAATCAATAGCCAATTTATTTCTAGTAAGACTCAATCTGAATTTTTGACAGAATCTAAAAATTTTATGGTCTTTGTATGTAAAATTGAGTATATTGTGATGCAACCTGAACAAGGAGACCTGGACAAGATTGGCCGGCCACCACATAGCCGCTGGCTCCACCAGATACCTTCTGAATAAACCAGCCCATCCAAAGCCCAACACCTAGCATTTTCAGTTCGAACCCCCAAAATCAAACCAAAAAAAAAAATCAGATTTTTTTGAGATTTAAACCAAAATCTAGAAACATTGTAGGAGAAGTGCATGAAGAGTAACAAACCTGTGTTGTTACAACAACAATCAAGGAGACAAAGAAGGTGATGTGCCTTTTATAAAACACCTTAACAACAGTAACCAAATGAATGGCAAATACAGCGCTATTACCAGAATTGGCAAATATGGTTATGAGCACGTGTTCTTTGACATTGAATGGACCTGGGTTCAACGTGAATTCCCAGCGGGTCCCCTCAAAGAAAGCCCGGTCCGTGATCTTGGCTGCCATGAACCAGCCGAGTGGGACAACGGCGATTTGAGCTGAAATTGCTGTGATGGTCAAAGGCTCCGTACGATACCAAAAGAACTGGTTAAGGAAGGATAAGAGGACGCAGGAGAGAGTTCCCAAGACCCACATTCGGAAGGTGACGACGGGGAGACATGGGTCATCGGCGGTGGATACGGTGATAGCCACCTGTTTGACGGGCGAGTTTTCCTCGGATTGCGAGCTTGATGGGAGGGATTTATCATCTCCGAGTATGGAAACTGTTGATAGAGAGAGAGCATTCAGAAGTTAGAAGTGATTCAAAATTGATATGGCAAGTTAAGAAACTTACTTAATGGAGCTCTGATTTCTTCATCAGCCATGATCTCTAGCCTATGGGAGTAACTGATAAGATGGCAAACTAATTATTAGACACCTCGTAGGCTCCTCCAACTCATCCTTCCTTTTGTCTGGTTTGACGTTTTGTTGAATAAGGCCAACTAATTAGATAAAAAATTAGTTTGACTGTTTGTGAAATAAGGCTAGCTAGTTAGATAGGAGTAAAAAATTAGTTTGTCGAATAAGGCTAACTAATTAGATAAAAAAAATTATTTAATTTTTTAATCTAATTTTGTTGTCTCATTTCATATTTATATATTGTTGTCACATAATTCTTACTCCCTTTCTTGGTTCCGAGATTAAAAATATAATTTGTCTTTTTAAATTAGTATGACTCATAAAAATTTAAAATAAAATAAATTTTGTGATTAATAATGTTTGTTATATATTTTATAATTATAATAATTGTATAAAATTAAATTATATTTATAATTTTGAAATAGAGAGTATTTATTTTGTAAGTGAATAAAATAACGTGAAGAACAGTGTCTGGGGCTGGGGTAGGGCATTATTTAGTCTAACTTGCTTAGTGCCTAGTAAGTGCAATTTTGTACTATCGCAACTTATATAATTTTTTGAAATAAACCGATAATGAAGGGTGTTGGTATAAATAAACGAATGTAACTGCTCTCTATATGCATGACGAATGAATTATACCTTAAAACATAAACTGTATGAGAATTTTGAACATGAATTGTGCACTTGTATGATAAAATGTGCTTGTACCACCTATTTTCATTGCAAGTAGTGTTATTAATCAAATGTGTTTGTATCCCACAACTGGTTTCTATTCTATGCCATACATAATTTGGAGTAGTATTTCATAAATCGTGCAATTCTACTGTTTCACGTGATTTACGTAATACCAAAAATATGCATATAGCAAAAACATGCATGCTCTTTCTCTTCCCAATTTCAACTTTTACTGTTTGACAACACATTAAAATATATCATCTGTCAATATAACATGGTGGGACAACAACAACAACTTCTTTCCTTCTTTAACTATATGGTTAACAAATTGGATCCCATAATCAACTACAACTACCACCTTTTCTTTGAAAGTAAAGGAAAAGCTGGGTACAACAAAATGACAAATGATTTGCATATTCTCCGTTTCTACAACCAAGTTTATAAGGATAGGATTTTGTGGTTGAACAAGCCAAGCCGGGTATTGAACTTCCCTTGGTAGTGTTACTAGTAAACCACAGGGCAGCCTTCAACAACAACTCCTTGGGCCGTTGGACATGAAGCATAAGGACAACCATCTAGTTCATTTCCCCACCAATTCACATGGATGTTTCTCAATCCCAAACACAGATACAGAAGTACCCCCATAAACGCGAGGCCAGCATCAAGGGCACCTGAGAGGACATAGTTGTAGCGTTGCCACAAGTCTGGTCTATGTCTATAAGCTACATACCCAGATACAAATCCTACAACAATCCAACTCGTGTAGTTGACTGTTGTAGCTTGCGGCATATTTCTTGTGGCGCCTATTAACACAGGCATGTTGACCAATCTAATCCACTCTTGCCTAGGGAACAACTTCTGAGCTAACCAAACAAGAAGAGGAGCAATCGCTCCAACCAGGAAGAACCAATTGATCAACCCATATGTGCCTTCACCTCCAAAGATCCTACGAGGTCCTACTAAGCCCCAGATGACAGACGCAGAGTAGAAGACATTATCCGTCGGACATGTCCAGACAGTACCACCGGAGGATGTTGTCTCACAGATGTCGGGGACGGTTTCCATCAACCACCATGCAGTGCTCACGTAGGTAACACTGGAAATAAGGGTCCCCACCATCTACATAACATGATAAGACCATCAATAATCATGTAAACAAAAATAGTCAGAATTTGTTATATGGAGCTACCCAAAAAAAAAAACTGACCTGTGCCATAAACATTGTCCTTGGTGGAATTTTCATGTAGTGACCAAGCTTGAGGTCTTGCAGGAAGGTCACAGCCTGTGTTATACTCATGTAACCAAACACCTTGAAGGACATGTTAGCTACTGGATATCCAGGGTAGATATAGCCAATTATATATTCAGTGATAATGTTCAAGCCTGGTGCCTGTAGATATAGCAAATTATATATTCAGTGATAATGTTCAAGCCCGGTGCCTGTCATCTAACAATATATATTTAGTTAACTTGCATTGAATCAAACACAAAGTAGCATGTTCCACGCACAAAAATGATTTAACAACGTGATAATTAATTACTTGGTTAGTGATGGCAGTGATGATCCCAATAGGGAGAGTGAAGGAACAAGCAACACCGCATGCAAGAATGACACCCCACCAGGGCAATTGAAGTTGCTCGTTATAATACTCAAAGGTAAAGATAGCAAGTGCAAGGTTTGCCACAAGGATGCACCAAAACCACCACTCAGGAACTTGTTTATATTTGTTCATAAGTTTTGTATGTATGTCCATTTCCTTTTTGTTAAAACTTGATTTGCTTTGCTCCCAGATCTCTCTGCATATCACAGCTAAAGTGAGCTTCAGTTTAAAAGATGGAGACATTTAGTACGAAATACAAATTAGATATCAGCACATCTTATTTTGGTACCTTCCATGAAACAAAAGCACATGTACAACAGTAGCACTGAGTGTAGCAAAGCCAAGGCCGTAAGTAATTGCAAAAAATGTGCTGAGGTAAAGAGGCCCTTCACGTTCATAAGCCGCGGTGTCAAGGTGGAAATTAGAGTCGATGATACTTGAGATATTGTAAAGTTGACCTGATGTTGTGAAGGTGCCACTAGAGTATATAGGAAATTTTTTGGCCCTATAGACATCCAGCCAGTAACAGCTGGGAACTAAAACATACATAACTAGAAAGAACCCAGTAGCAACATTGGCTGTGGCAAACCATGGACTTGCTAAAGGGCTCCCAAGGTAAGAGGACACACTAGCCCAGTCGAAACCAAGAGCACCAATCCCCAGTCCATGAAGTCCAGAACCCAGTTGTTGGGTTAAGACTGACCGAGGAAAGAACCAACAAATCCAAGAGAAGGAGGTTAATATTTCAAAGAGGTAGCCAGGAAAGACATAATAAGAAAAGCTGCAGATGAAGGCAATCAGGAAGAACTGAGTGCGCGTAAGCCCACCCTTAGGCCGTTGTTCTTTCTCATGCAAAGCCCTGTGACAACAATGAATTCCAATTATGTCTGACCAGAGTATTCAGGATAAGAAAAGGCGAGAACCACAATGACGCAACCATTTCCAGTTATTAACATAGGAGAAATTTTAGAAGAATGTCTGACTATGTTGTTAATAGAAAGGATTTCCCAATTCGATGACTAAACTTTCTGTGTGCAACAGTAAGAAATGCTATGCAACCCTGCAGCCGAACAATGTCTTGCAGAGACAACACCCTGAGCTAAAAGCATCTAAATTTTATGCAGGTAACTTAAAATATCTGTATTACACTGTCAACCCATGAGTATTAGTAGAATGAATGTCCACCGTTATAAATTAAACAGCAATGGATTAATGGAATGTTATAACTAGCTAAATTATACCAGTAGGATTTTTGTTAATATGTTAATTAGTCAACCCAACTTGTCTAATCAATAGTCAATTTATTTCTAGTCAGACTCGATCTGAATTTTTGACAGAATCTAAAAATTTTATGGTCTTTGTATGTAAAATTGAGTATATTGTAATGCAACCTGAACAAGGAGACCTGGACAAGATTGGCGGGCCACCACATAGCCGCTGGCTCCACCAGATACCTTCTGAATAAACCAGCCCATCCAAAGCCCAACACCTAGCATTTTCAGTTCGAACCCCCAAAATCAAACCAAAAAAAAATCAGATTTTTTTGAGATTTAAACCAAAATCCAGAAACATTGTAGGAGAAGTGCATGAAGAGTAACAAACCTGTGTTGTTACAACAACAATCAAGGAGACAAAGAAGGTGATGTGCCTGTTATAAAACACCTTAACAACAGTAACCAAATGAATGGCAAATACAGCGCTATTACCAGAATTGGCAAATATGGTTATGAGCACGTGTTCTTTGACATTGAATGGACCTGGGTTCAACGTGAATTCCCAGCGGGTCCCCTCAAAGAAAGCCCGGTCCGTGATCTTGGCGGCCATGAGCCAGCCGAGTGGGACAACGGCGATTTGAGCTGAAATTGCGGTGATGGTCAAAGGCTCCGTACGATACCAAAAGAACTGGTTAAGGAAGGATAAGAGGACGCAGGAGAGAGTTCCCAAGACCCACATTCGGAAGGTGACGACGGGGAGAGATGGGTCATCGGCGGTGGATACGGTGATAGCCACCTGTTTGATGGGCGAGTTTTCCTCGGATTGCGAGCTTGATGGGAGGGATTTATCATCTTCGAGTATGGAAACTGTTGATAGAGAGCATTCGGAAGTTGGAAGTGATTCAAAATTGATATGGCGAATTAAGAAACTTAGTTAATGGAGCTAGAAGTGATTCAAAACTGATATGGCAAATTAAGAAACTTACTTAATGGAGCTCTGATTTCTTCATCAGCCATGATCTCTGTGATTGTGAGTGGGGCTATAGCCTATGGGAGTAACTTGAGATGTCAAACTAATTATTACCCACCTCCTCCAACTCATCTTTTTTAGTTTGACTGTTTGTGAAATAAGGCTGGCTAGCTAATTTGATAAAACAAATTACTTTTGAGTTTTGACTGTTTGTTGAACAAGGCTAACTAATTAGATAAAAATATTTATTTAATTTTTTAGTCTAATTTTTTTGTCTCATTTCATATTCATATATTGTTGTCGCATAATTCTCCATCCCTCCCTCCATTTCAAAATTAAAAATATAATTTGACTTTTAAGGTCAAATGACAATATATTAAATTTTAAAATTAGTTTGACACATACAAATTTATAATAAAATAAATTTAGTGATTAATAATTTTTGTTATACACTTTATAATTGTAATAATTGTTTAAATTATAATTAAATAAATTCATATCAGTTTGAAGTTTAATGTGTCGTTGTTTGATCTCAAAAATTAAATTATATATTTAATTTTGAAATAGAGAGAGTGTGTATTTACAATTATTTTGTATGTGAATAAAAATATGGGAAGAACACTGCCTTGGGGGCTGGGGTAGGACATTATTTAGTCAAACTTACCTGGTGCCCAGTAAATGCAATTTTGTACTAGCGCAACTTATATAATTTTTTGAAATAAAGCGATAATGAAGTGTTTTAGTATAAATAAACGAATGTAGCTGCTCAATATGCATGATTTATAAACTCTTAAAACATGAATTGTGAAGTTGTATGAGAATTTAGAACATGAATTGTGCACTTGTATGATAATTTTTTGATGTTTAACTCACCAAGTGCTATATTAAAGTTGTGATATTTTTGAATAATTTAATTGCCACAATATTAATGTGATAATATTTAATGAGTGTACCCAAACACTTGGTAACACAACAGAAACCCATATTTAGAAGCATCGGATCGGATCACTCAACAGAAATGAGATGAACACTATAAGGAAATACATAGCAGAGTTGTATAATATGCAGAAATCCTTGGAAATTAATTAAGAAACAGACAAATTCAAATTAATAGGAAGGAAGGAGCAAAGTGAAGCCAGAATCAAATACAAGCATGATTTCATTTTAGGAAATAACGTGCAGTACCGGGCAGCCCTCAACCACAATCCCTCTTGCCGTGGGACAGGAAGCATAGGGACAGCCATCAAGCTCATTCCCCCACCAATCAACACTGATATTTTCCAAACCTAAGCAGAGATACAATAGTACCCCCATAAAAGCCAAGCCAGCATCCAGTGCACCAGAAAGAACGTAGTTGTAGCGCTTCCACAAATCCGGTCTATATCTAAACACTAGAAATCCAGATAAAAACCCAAACAAAATCCAAGTGCTGTAGTTCACTGCTGTAGCTGGTGGCATCTGTCCAATGGCGCCTATCAACACCGGCATGTTTATGAGACTAATCCACTCTTGGTTAGGAAATGCCCTGTGAGCTAGCCAAACAACAAGGGGAGCCATTGCTCCAACCAAAAAGAACCAATTCACCATCCCATAAGTGCCTAAATCTCCAAAAATTCTGCGAGGTCCAATAAGTCCCCAGATAACGGATGCATCATAGAACACATGATCACCGGGGCAGCTCCATACGGTTCCACCAGTCACACAAATGTCGGGGATTGTTTCCATTAACCACCAGGCAGTTCCCAAGTACACAAAACATGCTACAAGTGTTCCGAAAATCTAAACAAACAAATGATCATAAGATAGATAGATCATGAGCTAGCTAGCTAGCTAGTAATTAGACATTGAGAATTAAATGGTACGTATGCTAGGAGCTAGCTAGCTATATATTACCAATAATTTGGTGGATGATATATAGGATGTAGAGTCGATCTCAAGTAAAACTGACCTGTGCCATGAACATTGTTCTGGGTGGAATTTTCATATAGTGACCGAGCTTGAAGTCTTGAAGGAAGGTAATTGCCTGTGTCATACTTATGTAACCATAAACCTTGAAGCACATATTAGCAACAGGATATCCCGGATAGATGTATCCTATGATATATTCTGTGATGATGTTTAGGCCTGGTGCCTGCCATTAATGTTGCATGAAGAAAAAAAAAATGTACTACAATAATTGGTACTACATATACGTACGGTCAAAACAAACACACGAACAGATATAGCAACCTATAGATTAATTTGGTAATAACAAGCTAGGTAATGCATGCATATAATATATATATATATATATATATATATGGTTACCTGATTAGTGATGGCAGTGATGATCCCAATAGGAAGAGTGAAGAAAATGGCGATTGCACATGCTAGTAGTACACCCCACCATGGCAATTGAAGTTGGTCGTTGTAATACTCGCAGGTGAAAATTGTAAGTGAAATGTTTGCCACGAGAATGCACCAAAACCACCACTCTGGAACTTGTTTATACTTGCTCATAAGTCTTGTGTGTATGTCCATTTTCTTTTCTTTGAAACTTGATTTGCTTTGCTCCCATATTTCACTGCATGCATTCCACATAATATATATATATATATATATATATATATATATTTGAGCTCCCTAGCTCTCAATGCCAAGCACATATAAATTTATAATTCATGGTTATTAATTAGGATACGACCTTCCATGAAATAGAAACACGTGTACAATTGTGGCAGAGAGTGCCGCAAATCCAACTCCATAAGTCATTGCAAACATTGTACTGAGGTAAAGGGGACCTTCGCGTTCATAAGCTGCCGTATCAAGGTGGAAATTAGAGTCGATGATACTCGTAATATTGTAAGTTTGGCCGGAGTAGGTGAAGAGGTCATCGGAAAATATAGGAAAGGTTTTGGCTCTATAAAAATCCAGCCAGTAGCTAACGGGTATTATAACATACATAACCAGGAAGAATCCAACAGCAACATTGGCAGTAGCAAACCATGGGCTTGCTAATGGGCTTCCAAGATAGGCGGAGATAGAAGACCAGTCAAGGCCGAATGCACCTATCCCGAGGCCATTGAGTCCAGAACCGAGCTGTTGGGCTAGAACTGATTTTGGGAAGATCCAGCAGATCCAGGAGAGAGAGGTGAGCATTTGAAAGAGGTAGCCAGGGAAGACATAATAAGCAAAGCTGCAGACGAAGGCAATTAGGAAGAACTGAGTGCGAGTTAATCCGCCTTTAGGCCGTTCTTCTTCCTCATGCAAAGCCCTGTAAATTAAAAAGCAATTGTTATAAGTTATATAATTAGACTTGGTATGTATGTATGCATATATAAAACAGACTTAAGATTATATGCATGCACGCATGCTTTGTTATCCTAGCTAAGCTAGACATACACTAAGCAGAAATCCAAGCAGTAGACAAATATCAAACACATGTACAGTCGTCTGTATATATATATATATATATATATGATCGGGTATAATCCACCGACCCCTACATGGACAGAAGGCCTAGGCCGAGAGGAGCTTACCGGGCCCAGTGGGCCGAAGCCAGGATTGGGGATAGCAGAGTTCGGGATCGGGTATTTGAGCTCTTCGGGCCAGAACCCAGACCCAGCTGGTATTATCCGGATCGGGCATCTTAGTCCCACGGGACCGGAGCCCAGGCCAACATGACGATGTTCGGGGTCGGACTACCGAGCCCTTCGGGCCGGAGTCTAGACCAGATTGGTGAGGATAGGGATCGGACTACCGAGCCCTTTGGGACGGGGTTCAGACCACTTTGGAAGGCCCATACCGAATGTTATTTCTCGGATGGAGCCCGGAGCAATAAGGAGTCTAAAGGATTAAGAGTCTTAACCCTAATCCTATCTCAATACCAACTCTTATAAGGCAAGTGGTTGGATAACCACCAACTTGTACTTTTGAAGGAGATTGCGTTGGACCCAAACAATGGTAACTGCCATGTTTAGGAGTCCTAACTCGACCGGGACATGGGCTCTAGAGGCGGTGAGAATGACTATAAATACAAGGCTTGACCTAATGGTAACATGTAATATTCCCTTGAGCACTATACATTACTACCTCTATTGTTAACCTTGTGACCAGCCTGTACTTATTCTCACACCGGAGCTATCACCCGGCGGCCCCAGCCGTCAAGCTTCGTTGGTGACGTGTTATTGTGCAGGTTTGAGCGCGTGGATTTGGTGATTGGACGCGCCGGCAAAACTTGGCGTTAACATTGGCGCTAGAAGGAGGGGCTTTTAGTGCTCTAATCAATCACGTTTGTACCTTTCCGGTAGAAAGGACATGGCCAGTAAGGACGGTGGAGCCTCAAACCAGGAAAAGGCCAAAACCCACCCGACGACCCTAATGAGGGCATCGGTCAAAGATAGATTGGGACCCAACAACCAGGAAGGCAATTCGGTGCAGGTCCAGTCGGCGCGAAGACAGCTGTTCGTCCCCATTCAACATACTTCGATCCCTCAGCACACCCACGTGGGAGACAACCAGTCTCAGGCCTATGAACGACGGGAGGAGGATCGGGTGGAGAACAGCAAGGACCAGCGTCAATTTATTCTGTTGACCAAAATACAACAGAACAAAGACGCCATGCTGGCCTTGCGTCTCCAGCAAGAAGAATTGGAGTTGCAGATGGCTAAGGTGGCTGGAGAACAGGAGGCTTCTTCGAAGAAGCACAAACATCGAAGCCGATCTAGATCTCCACGACAACGGGAGACAGGAAGGAACCGAAACCGATACAGAAGCCATTCTCGGGAAAGGAGGAGCCAAAGAAGGAGTCGTTCCCCCGACCGAAGATCTGAACGCCTGGGCCGATCGGGACAAAGGGCGAAAATCGGATCTCCCGAATATGAGGAGGACAGGCGCAGACCTTCCTCTGGTAAGGAAGATACCGACCCCCTTGCTCGAAGAGTCGCGGAGTTGGAGAAACTTCTGGCCGTGAAAAATCAAGTGGGAACACCCTCGAGCTACCACAGTTCGCCCTTCTCGCCCGAGATTAATCAAGTCACTGCTGACCCAAAGAAAAAAATGCCCCCGATGGAGACATACGACGGAATAGGAGACCCGTATGACCATTCGGATGGATATGATAGGTTGATGACGTATTATGGGCATTCGGACGCGGCAAAGTGTCATATGTTTGCAACCACCTTGAAGAAGAGTGCCAGAGAACGGATGGGAACTTTGGCATCGGGAACGGTTACCTCTTGGAACGATCTTCGGGAAAAGTTCCACGCTAGGTTCGGAAGCAACAGGAGAAGGGGAAAGATCACAGCCTCCCTCATGCAAGTGAAACAATGTTCAGACGAGACTCTTGGCACCTACGTCAAAAGGTTTCGGGAAGCTGTGGGATCGGTGGCAGAATTGAATTCACCGCAGGCTTTGGGATTCTTCACAACGGGTTTGGATATGGAGAGGTAAAAGGCGACCTAGACATTGCTCGTAGGTGTTATCGGAATACTATGATATCTTCAGGAACTCGGGTAAGCAAGCAGAAGCAGACGATGGCTATTGAGATAGAGCCATTTACAGAAGGTAGTGCAGAGCCACTTGCATTACCAGCCGAAGAAACAGAGGATATACAACTGATCTTGGGGAACGAGAAAAAAACGATAAAGATTGGCTCAGGATTGACAGAACCCTTCCGGACCGGGTTGATTGATCTGCTTCGGGCATACGCGGATATCTTTGCATGGGTACCCAATGATATTCCCGGGGTGGACAAATCAGTAGCACTACACCGACTGGAAGTGGATCCCAATAAGAGACCGGTTATACAGAAAAGAAGAATATTTGCCCCAGAAAGGCAAAAAATTATCGATGAAGAGGTTGCTAAATTACTGGAGGCAGGGTTTATCTTCGAAATTGACTATCCGGAATGGCTGGCAAACGTGGTGCTGGTTCAGAAACAGAATGGGAAATGAAGAATCTGCATTGATTACACAGACCTGAACAAGGCTTGCCCGAAAGATTTCTACCCTTTGCCCAACATCGATCAATTGATTGATGCCACTTCAGGGTACGGCATGCTGAGCTTCATGGATGCTTTTTCGGGATATCATCAAATCTCAATGGCTAAGGAGGACATCCCGAAGACGAGCTTCATCACGCATCGGGCCATCTATGCCTATCGGAAGATGACCTTTGGACTACTAAACGCAGGGGCCACCTATCAGCGAATGATGAACTATGTGTTTACAAAGCAGCTAGGCCGAAGCATGGAGGTCTACGTAGACGATATGATTGTAAAAAGCGTGTCAGTTCGAGACCATCTGGTGGACCTGGAAAACTACTTTGAAACGGTTTGAAAGTACAAGCTTCGCCTGAACCCAACAAAGTGTACCTTCGGATTGGGATCGGGAAAGTTCCTGGGTTATCTGGTTAGCAAAAGGGGTATCGAGGCAAACCCGGAGAAGATCCAAGCGATATTGGATATGAAATCCCCGAAGTCGTACAAAGATGTGCAGAGGCTAACAGGTCGGATAGCGGCTCTTCGAAGGTTCGTATCAAAATCAGCGGAAAGGTGTTTGCCATTCTTCGACACTCTAAAGGGGCCAAAAAATGAGAAGAGTTTTCAGTGGACCTCCGAGTGCGAAGACGCCTTCCAGGGGATCAAGCAATACCTGTCCTCGGCACCTTTGCTAATGAAACCGATCCCCTCGGATCCACTATATCTATACCTAGCCGCAAGCTCGATGGCAGTGGGGGCAGCACTGGTGCGGGAAAGAGCAGGAAAGCAGTTTCCGGTCTACTATGTCAGCCACGTCCTCCGAGATGCAGAAACCAGATACCCTAACCTGGAGAAGTTCGCCTACGCTCTGATCATCGCAAGTCGGAAGCTTTGAAAAAAGTACTGCACAGGCCTGAAGTCTCGGGTAGGCTTGCCGCATGGGCAATGGAGCTAACTCAATTCGCCTTAGAATACCATCCTCGGACGGCAATTAAGGGACAGGCCTTAGCGGATTTTGTCGTGGAGTGTTCTTTCAGCGAACCGGATGTGGCTTCGGTCACCAAAGCCGGCTTATTACAAACGGTCTGGACTCTTTACGTGGACGGGTCATCTACCTCAGACATCAGCGGAGTGGGGGTCATTCTGACTAGTTCCGAAGGGTTCCGAGTCCAACAGGCCATTAGGTTTCGATTCAAGGCCACCAACAACGAGGCCGAGTACGAAGCCATTTTGGCCGGACTTAGATTAGCCCGAGGCCTGGAGGTGAAAAAGATAGTGGTGTACAGTGATTCCCAGCTGGTGGTTAAACAGATATCGGGAGAGTATGAGACCCGAGGGGCCCGAATGGCAAAATATCTGGCAGAGGTAAGGGACGGACTCTCATACTTCGAGTCGTACAGCTGTCTAGGAATCGATCGGACAGACAATACAATAGCAGATTCCCTAGCCAAACTAGCCACAACCGAAGCAAGTTCCTTCACCGGATCAGTATACTTGGAAGTATTAGACAAACCTAGTATTCAAAGGACAGATGTATTGACCCTGGATCGGCTCGACTGTTGGCTTACGCCTTACATCACTTACTTGGCCGAGGGGATTTTGCCTTCGGATCGCATGTACGCTAGAAAAATCAAACACAGGAGCTCTAACTTCGTCCTTATTGATGGGGATCTGTACCGAAGGGCATTCACCTCTCCTTTACTGAAGTGTCTGACGCCTTCGGAGGCTGAATATACACTGAGGGAAGTACATGAAGGAATCTGTGGAGATCACATGGGGGCCAAGTCATTGGCTTACAAAATTATGAGGCAGGGATACTATTGGCCGGCCATCTTTCAGGAAGCAAAGGACTACGTTAAAAAATATCCTAAGTGTCAGTTATATAGTTCTATCCCACATCGACCTCCCGAGGAATTGTACTCGGTCTTATCCCCTATTCCATTTGCCATGTGGGGGATTGATATCTTGGGACCATTACCGAAGGCCAAAGGGCAGGTCACTTTCGTAATCGTTGCAATCGACTACATGACAAAGTGGGTGGAAGCCAAACCATTACATAAGATTACCGAACAAGAATGCCTCAAGTTCTTTAAGGAGTATGTTGTTTACCAGTTCGGCATTCCAATGGTCTTGGTCTCGGATAATGGAAGACAATTTGTGGGGTCCAAATTCGAAATTTTCCTAAAAGAGTTAGGCATCCAACACAGAAAGACTTCGGTGGCCCACCCCCAATCCAATGGACAGGTAGAAGTCACCAACAGGATCCTGCTCACAGGAATTAAAAGAAGATTGGATAAATTAAAGGGAAGATGGCCCGAAGAGCTGCTCAGCGTCTTATGGGCGTATCGGACTACCCCGAGGACCACAACGGGGGACTCACCGTTCAGACTGGCCTATGGAACCGATGCACTGATACCCGTCGAGATCGGATCACCAACACTTCGAATCAGCCAGTACCAGGAATTATACAATGATGATGGTTTACGATTGAATTTGGATCTGTTGGATGAGGTTCGGGATTCAGCATCGATAAGACTAGCTATATACCAGAAGAGAACGGCCCGACACTACAATCAGAATGTGAAGCAAAGAAGGTTTGGGCTTCGGGAAGCTGAGGCATCAACCCCCCAGAACACGGGCAAGTTAATGCCGAACTGGGAGGGACCTTATGAAGTAACTGAAGTGCCGAAGCCGGGAACTTATCGGCTTCGGGCATTAGATGGTACAGAGGTTAAGAATACATGGCATGCTGGAAGACTTAGAAAATATTATCAGTAAGAGTCATGTAATTTACTTCTGTTCATGTAAGCTGCTTTATATATCAATAAAATGAAACGGATTCCTCTTCACAAAATTTTGATCTTCATTTATATTCTAAAAGTCTACAAAACCCCTCGGACTGGCGATAAACAGATCCGATCAGAATAGTTACAAAACAACTTGAACTGATCGGACAAAGTTATACGCAGATCCGATTGGGCAAAGTTACAAAAAGAAATAAAGACAAAAAATTACATGTGAAATCCTAAACTACGGATGAGAACCCTCGCCATCAGCATCATCACCGGCATCAGACTCATCATCAGAGGAATCCAATATAGCAGGATCGAGCCCAGCAGCAGCCATCTTCACCTGAGCCCGTTCCTTATAAGCTACATAACCTTCGGCGAATTGGCCCATGATGGTATCACACAGCTCAGTCGATTCTTGATACTCTCGCACACCTCGCTGCTTGGCCTCGGCACATTCTGCCCCCAGAGCGGTATTCTCTCTCATCAGCACCAAATGTTGGGCGTGCATTTCAGAAACTTGGTTCTGGAGGATCAGAAGTGCGTTCTGCTGATCCAGATCCTTCTCTTTCAGAAGAGCCCTCTCCTCGATGAGCTGTTTATTGTAGCCATCAAGCGCAATGAACTCCTTCTGCAGATCATGATGGAGCCTCTGGTGTTCATTGGCTTGACGTTCGGCGAAGGTCACCTTATTGCGGGTATCGGCATGATTTTCCTTCTCCTTGGTCAAATCAGCCGATAACCCCCGAACATCCGCCTCGAGCAATTCCACCTCGGCGCGAAGCTGAGCCTCTTTCCGGGTGGCCTTGACGACAGGAGGGATAGCTCGAGCCAGAATGGCGTTAGCCTGCATCAAGGAAAAATAAACAGGTTAATAACGGTCAGACAGACATTTATAAGATACAAGCTAAAGCTTTCGGGAATACCTGACTCTGGGCTTTGATGTACGCCACCATCAAGGCTTTGGCCGAATACCCTTTGAACCGGGCATCATCAGCAGGAAGCTTGAAGTAATCCAAGCGGTCGAAAGGGAAAGCTTCCGACGGACTCTTGGGCCAAAATGTTTGGGTCGGAGACCGTTCGAAAGGACCGGCTTGGGTAGCAGGGCCAGAGGCTGCAGAGGGCTCGACCTCAGCAGAAAGCTGGACCACAAGAGTCTGCGGCGCAGCGTCCGGTTGAACCTCGACCATCTGGAGGTCGGGCTCATCTACCAACTTTTGTTTCTTGGGGCGAGGCCTCAGAGTTTCCTCTTTGGTCCCCTCAGGATCCCCAAGAACAAGAGTCAGCTTCGGGATGGCCTGCTTCGGAAGAGACGGTTTAGAGGAGCCCTTCGGGAGAGCCCTCTTCTTGCCTTTCCTCAGCTGGGCCACCTTTTCGGCTGCAGTCATCTTCATGACATTCTTCGGCACGGCTTGAGAGGAGTCGACTGAGAGCTCAAAAATTGGGATAGTCTCCCCTTCGGCCGCGTCATTCCCGAGGGGTAGGAGTATCGGGCCGGACCGAACGGGGAGGGGGGTAAGAGACTCATCAGTGCCCTTCGGCTTGAAGATTGTCACTGCAGAAACAAGTAGATACACCAGAAAATTAGAAAAACAAATCAGAAATTAATGCTCGAAAAGAAAAGAGGTCAAGATAGAATACTCACATCCGTGCCTGTACAGCCAGGCCTCGTCGGCCAGAGTATCCAGGCTCCACATGGTCTCCTTCACCTTTCGATAGAAGGTTCGGAACTCCTCCCTTCGGTCGGTGGGGAAGGTAGTTACTTTCACGATCGAATCTTCGGGGGAGGCCCAGTTCGGGAGAAGTTGAAGGTCGGTCCCCTTGACGAAGATCCACTGATTGTGCCAACCCTTGTTGCTTGAGGGAGTCTTGGCAAAGGTGGCTCGGCCGGAGACACGGTTCAGTTGACTGAAACCGGGCTCCTTGGATTTGCCGACCGAAAATAAAACGAAGAAAAAGTCAAGACCAGGGGTGATCCCTAGTTCTTGACAGATAGCTATAAAGCTTATCAAGTGGATGTATGAGTTCGGCACGAGTTGTGCGAACCCGATCCCCACGAAACAGAGAAAGGACACGATAAACTCGTGAAGAGGGAAGCGGATACCGTACCGCAGGGCGTAAGTGGGGATGGCCACCCATTTGCTTTCGGGGCGCCAGAACATTCTCTCTTCGGCCCTGGGTACCCGAACCCCGTACTCTTGGGGGATGTTGAAGAGGGTTCGAACATCAGAAATCTGAGACGGAGTGATGGTGGACACAGTGTTGACATGAGAATATTCCATCTCAGAACGGTAGACGGACCCGATCCGTGCCTCGGTTCCATCAGCCGAGTCTCCGGTGGGAGCTTCCGGTAAATCGACCGGCACCAAATCAGTGCTGGCGATGGTAACGGCGGCGGCCATTTCAACAGAATTGGGGGTGACCTCAGTGGTGGGGATCAAGGCGGTGGTGGAAGCAACTGGGAGGATGCCGGAGTCAGCCATTAGAGCAAATTGTCGGTGGAAATAAGGTGATTTGGGTGGTAAAAGGGCTGATCGGAGTAAAGGAAGGTTTTCGCCGGAAATCGTGCTAGCCGGAAAATATTTTGAAATGAGCTTAGAGAAAAAAGAGTTCGTAAAGAATGGTTGTCAGTGGGGTGGGGAGGTATTTATACTGATGCTGCACGAATCTCAATAGGCGGCTAATAATGACGTTGGGTCGTTCATTTCTTGTGTATCGTGTACTACATTAATTAGGTCGGTTGGATTACCCAGGCATCTCTTCAAATATCTCATTAAATATCCCATTAAAGGCTTGTTATAATGAGAGACTGGGGGGCAATGATCGGGTATAATCCACCGACCCCTACATGGACAGAAGGCCTAGGCCGAGAGGAGCTTACCGGGTCCAGTGGGCCGAAGCCAGGATTGGGGTAGCAGAGTTCGGGATCGAGTATTTGAGCTCTTCGGGCCAGAACCCAGACCCAGTTGGTATTATCCGGATCGGGCATCTTAGTCCCACGGGACCAGAGCCCAAGCCAACATGACGATGTTCGGGGTCGGACTACCGAGCCCTTCGGGCCGGAGTCTAGACCAGATTGGTGAGGATAGGGATCGGACTACCGAGCCCTTTGGGACGGGGTTCAGACCACTTTGGAAGGCCCATACCGAAGGTTATTTCTCGGATGAAGCCCGGAGCAATAAGGAGTCTAAAGGATTAAGAGTCTTAACCCTAATCCTATCTCAATACCAACTCTTATAAGGCAAGTGGTTGGATAACCACCAACTTGTACTTTTGAAGGAGATTGCGTTGGACCCAAACAATGGTAACTGCCATGTTTAGGAGTCCTAACTCGACCGGGACATGGGCTCTAGAGGCGGTGAGAATGACTATAAATACAAGGCTTGACCTAATGGTAACAGGTAATATTTCCTTGAGCACTATACATTACTGCCTCCATTGTTAACCTTGTGACCAGCCTGTACTTATTTTCACACCTGAGCTATCACCCGGCGGCCCCAGCCGTCAAGCTTCGTTGGTGACGTGTTATTGTGCAGGTTTGAGCGCGTGAATTTAGTGATTGGACGCACCGGCAAAACTTGGCGTTAACAATATATATATATATATATATATATATATATGCAAAATTCCACCCGATAAGATTCTGATAGTAGTGTGCATACAAGCCAATCATGTATGATGATAAAGCACGTACTTTGTAAACAATCTTATTTATTTATTAATAAAATATTCATTTATTAAAGGCATTTAATTATCTACATGTTGTTGTTTTTATAATATGTAAATAACCCATAGTTTTAAGCAATGCTTTTAGAATCATGATGATGATCATGCTAATGAGATCTAAATTCTTAGAAAGTTTTAAAACTAAAATAGTTCCCAATCGTGGGATTACTAAAAAGGGGATTAGTAAATCCGGATAGATTGGTACATATGTTGCTTGCTCATTGGATAGGATGATTGATCTCATGATCATTTGTGTGGAGACACTAAAGCAAGTATGTAAGTGCTTATTGAAGAATAAGTTCACTGAACGTGATTCGCTATGGAATACCTAATGGAGATTTACTCGCCTGCCAATAGGAATTCCTAATGTGATAGTAGTACAAGTGATCCTTGGACTTGAGATCATCATAGTATCTTGTATGTAACAAATTATACTTTGACTTATTCCTTAAGACCTTTTAAGGCATATATAGGGTATGCTTGGGTATAATGAGTTACATATGGAGATAATGAATGATCAATAAAGAATCTACCACTTCTAGTAAAAGAGGAGATATGTCCTATGTGATTCGTTAAATGACAACCCAGGAATCCTTGGCCAAGGTGAAATGAAATAAGAAAGGAGTTTGTAATTTTCATTATTTGGAGTTGTGCATTTTCTAATCGAAATACATATAATTAAATAAAATAAGACTTGACAGTAAATCCATGTCTTATATTTAATTGGGATATTGTATGGTGGAAGGATTGAATTGTATGGTAACTATTAACTCACAGGTTCTTTTATGATTAATGTTGAAATCTATATTATCTGGAAAGTCGTTGATTGCTAGGGAGGCTTATCCCTATTGTAGAATAAATGTTATTTATATAAATAGATTATTAGTTTAATTTATTTATTTAAATAAGATTAGAATTGTTCTAATTGATTTATTCACAACCGGTTTAATATGGAGAACCTAAAGGGTCACATCATAAAAGGAAAAATAATTATTTAAGAAGGTAATGGCATAATCGTAATAATGCATTAAGTATAATTAATTTAATCTATAGTGATAGAATAAATTAAATAGCTTAATGTTTATTATTTAATATTTTAGAAATATTAAATATAAATTAATAAGAGGAGTCTTATTAATATTATTATAATTATTATTATTTTAATTTTTAAAAGAGTTTAGTAATTAATTTAATATTAGTACTCTCATTTATTCCTAATAAGATTAGGAGACAAATTAATTAAATGAATTTAATTAATTATTCCCATGTGATGGGAAGCCTAAATTAATTAAAGGAGTTTAATTAATTAAAAGAAATCCCATGTCTAATAGGATTAGAAAGGTTGACCAATGTCTATATAAGAGAAGTCTTATAATAGATATTAGATGATGCAATTCTAATTGTTGGAGAGTACTCCTTTTCTATAGAGGATAGAACACTAAGCCAAACACCCTCCTTCTTGATAATTTCTCTTCCTTGGTGGATCACCTCTAGAGGCCAAACACTTGGGTGGCTAACGTTGATCAAAGAAAGGAATCTAACCCGAAAATTCAAGGAGATCACGAAGAACAAGGAGTTGAACTAGTACCTGTGGAAGCTTCGTTCTACAAGGGTATGATTCTATAATTTCTTATTTATCGTTTTAAATTAATAATTTGCATAAAGGATGATCCGGGTAATGGTTTTGTAGAAATTTTTTAAACTCTGATATACCATGCTTCTGCTAATTTTTGCAATTTGATTGCGTCACAATTTCGTACAAACCCAACAGATTCTTCATGAATTGATAACCTAAAATGCAAGCTTCATTGACTTTTAACTTTTAACTAATTACTCTGATATGATCACCAATGTTATGTTAAAAACAAAATTAACATAACTTATTTATTTTGTTTGTTTATATATTTTACATGATTTTTTGAAGCCAATCCGTTGTTAGTTTCTTTGAGTATGAAGAATTAAACATGAAAATAAAACCTTAATTTTAATGAAAAAAATTATAGCCATCATAATATCACGATGATTTCTTTTTATTTATTTTGTTGCGTTTCAGCATATCACGTATCACGTTGAGACTAATAACAGCAAAGAAATTATATAAAGGTAGACCCGATCCTTACGTGTAGACTTGGCAAATGGGCCGGGCTGACCCAAATGAGTCGGGCCATCGGCGGGCCGGGTCAAAACGACCCAGATTTTGATAGGCTGAAAAAGTAAAGTCCCAAAGCCCGTTTTTTGACGGACGGACCGGCCCGCTGGCCTGGACTGATTGATGCCTATATTTTGATATATTTCTGGGCTAGAACCAAACGGGCCGGACCATTGCCGAGCCGGACCAAAACGACCTTAGTTTTGATGAGCTGAAAAAATTAAAGTTCAAAACTCACTTTTTGATGAGTCGACGGGCCTGAGCCGATTTTGCCAGGTCTATTTGCGTGGACCTTAGTGAACATTGAACATGCATGTTCTCTGTCCCACGCCTGACGCCCCACACCAAGTCACCAACTAAGCTATGGAGTATTAATTAAGTAGGAGACATTAGACATATAGTATATACTATTATTATTAGATTACTCCCCCGTCTCATAATATATGTATATTACATTTTAGAGTTGTCTATAAGAAATAAAAAAATAATTATATATTATTAATTGTCTATAATACTTTTAAATTATTATAATTATTATACTTATCTCATATTTTCTCTTATTTGTAACATTTTTTTCATGAAAGATAATTTTAAAAAGATTATAGTTAATTCTCCTAAATTATATAGAATGAAAAATAATTTTAAATTTTGTTTTTTTCTAAAATGTCATACCAAATTATGAGGCCGGGAGAACAACATAAATGATGATGACAGAAGCAATAATAATTAGACTCAATAATGGCAAAGACGAACAATTACAGATTGGATTACCCTACCACAACTCCACCGCCCGGAATATTGGAATACTGCCGGACAGGAACTTTATCTATGTATTCTGCCGGACTGGAACT
Source organism: Panax stipuleanatus (assembly GCA_020205555.1). NCBI lineage: Eukaryota > Viridiplantae > Streptophyta > Magnoliopsida > Apiales > Araliaceae > Panax > Panax stipuleanatus. The sequence continues at coordinate 149,242,518 of CM035121.1, read as the reverse complement.
TTATATAGCAGTACACACCATGCTCGTGTTATATATGCATGTTGACTGACCGACGGACGGACGGACGGACGGATGTATAAATTAAATGATACTCTAGGGTTGTTTTTTTTGTCTTTTTACTAAATAAGATTATTATTATTATTATTATTATTATTATTATTATTATATAAAAGAAGAAGAATATTATGTGACAAAAAATTACCTGAACAAGGAGACTTGAACAAGATTGGAAGGCCACCACATAGCAGCTGGCTCCACTAGATACCTTCTGAATATACCAGCCCAACCAAACCCCAATACCTACCACTCAAATAGCAAATTAGTAAATCCTAAAATCAAATATTGAATTTACATAAATAAATAATAATGAATTGAATGAATAAACCTAGCTATATATATATATAGAGGGTATATATCAACAGAAAGTAAACAAAATACTAAATAGTACTAGTATTAATGAATTGAGTGAACCAACCAACCTGTGTAGTTAGAACAACAATCAAGGAGACGAAGAAGGTTATTTGCTTGTTATAAAAGATCTTAACCCCAGTAACCACATGAATGGCATAAACAGAGCCAGCGCCAGAGTTTGCAAATATGGTTATCAGCACGTGCTCCTTCACATTAAATGGCCCCGGATTCAACGTGAATTCCCACCGCCTCCCCTTCCAGAACACCCGCTTTGTTATCTTTGCCGCCATGAGTTGACCCAGCGGAACCACTGCGATCTGAGCTGAGATGGCCGTTATCGTCAGCGGCTCCGTCCGGTACCAGAAGAACTGGTTGAGGAAGGATAAGAGGGCGCAGGATAGAGTGCCCAACACCCACATTCGAAAGGTGAGGACGGGAAGGGATGGGTCGTCGGTGGTGGATACGGTGAGCGCCACCTGTTTAACAGGCGAATTTTCCTCCGCCGCCGCAGGTTCTTCTTTAACCACCCCCGACGAGGTTGACGGAAGACGAACGCCACCTTCTTCACCATATTCTGCCTTCTCCAATTTGGATACTGCAAAAATTGAAAATATAGATATATAGTAACGTAGGGGAGCATAATATATATATATATATATATGCTTAATTAGAAATTTAGAATTAGTAATATTGCATGGTAAGTTTAAGTTAAAAATGAACTTACTTAGAGGGGCCCTGATTTCATGTGAAGATGATTCTTCCATGGATTCTCTCTCTCTCTCTCTCTCACTATATCTCTCAGAGTAGCTGTGCGCGGTTCTGGAGACACAACAGAGTTGTGTTTTACTAGTTACTGTATTTATTGAGTAGTACTCTCTCCCTCTCTTAATATAAGTCATTTTAGAGTCATGTACAAGTATTAAAAAAATAATTGAATATCATTAAATATAATATCAATTGTCTATATTGTCTTTGTATTGAGAAAAAATGTTATTTATTGAGCAAGAAATAATGAGAACCAAATTTATAGTATTTAATACTTGGAGTAATATTAGAAACTAAATAATTAATACTTACTTAAATTTCTCAAATAATTTATATCAAGAGACAAAAATACTTTTCTAAAACGAATTATATTAAGTCATGGAGTATTTACTTGTGACAGGCTTGACAGCATGTATGGATGTATGTACAAATTAATTTGAACACATTAAATGTGTCATTTTACAGTATTGCCAATACAAAAGGACACGTCTTGCAGAAATAAAAAGTTTGAGAAACTTGAACATATAGGAGTTAGAAAAGTTAAGTTAGCTGCTAAGCCCCTCACGGTCTCAATAATAAGACTTGGGTGTATAAGATCTTAAAAGATACATTCTTGTCAAAGTAAAAATGTTAAATTTCAATGAAACATAGAAAAAAAATGGTTGAGTTAGCTAACTCCTTCCATCCCATCCCATCCCATCCAATCCAATCCAATCCAATCCAGCTTGACTAACCAACTTTAACGTATAAGAATCAATGAATAGCTCTCCGGAGGAGGGAGTTACGTGTCAGAATAGTTATAGTTATTCTAAAAGCGCCTAGTCTAAGATGCCGTAATTGTTAAGGAATGTTACTATCATATAATTTGGGTCATACAAAATTCATATATATATATATATATTTATAAGTTTTATATATTATACAGAACTCATAATATATATGTAAACATTATCCGACCTAAAATTATGTGATAGTAACATTATTTGTAATTGTTACGTACAGACTTACGGTAAATGTACATTTAAGGAGGAGATTCAATTTTCAGAATCTTGTTTGGCTGGCTGGCTGAATATATACAGCTACGTCACCTTTAATATCTACCCCACACTAATTTATAATTTATTTAATGGTATGCCAGCCTCAATCGACCCGTCTAAGTCAGCCTAAGCCTTTCACGGTCTTAATTTACTTGTATTAGTAACTCATGTCTCACATCCATTGATTTTTCAAATTTTTACTTCAAGTCCGAAAATGCAATCATTAATGGAATTTAGGGGAGGGTTGAATAAATTAATTTATTTTTTAAAATCGGAATCATTCAATTCTTTAAACAAACTAGAAGAATACTCAACTCTTCCCTTTTGTTTTTAAAAGATTTTAATTTAACTTTAATATTAAGTTCAAGTATGTCAAATATTATAAGATATGTTTAATATTGCATATCAAAAACTCGTGTAAAAATAGTGTTTCCTTCAAATATTGTCAACACCACTATCTACCTACATGAGCCAAAAACTTGTTTGTGCTTGCATATATTGCATACATGCGACAAACCAAATATTGATAGCTACAATATAAGAAAGAAAAAAAGCAATCGACTGCTTCTAATAAATCATGGGTCCTCTTAACATGTGCTTTTAGGGCTTCTAATAAATCATGAGTCCTCTTAACATGTGCTCTTAGAGCACATGCTAAGCTCACTGTTCAAGAGAAATATTCCATTGAACTGTGTGCATATTCTCTTATTTTTGCATTTGCACCAAGTTAAGAGAATATGCATATAATTCAAGGGAATATTTCCTTGAACTATGTGCTTAGCGTGCCCTAAGGGCACATGTTAAGAAATTCCATAAATCATTGGCAGATAAGAAAGAAAAAGCAGTTTTTCAAGCGGAGAAAAGAATCATGTTAATTTAGTCTTTACATCAACAAGCAGGCATTTTCTTCTTAGTAATCCACCTCTTTTTGGCATGTTCGATTGCGTCCAGCTTCATCCTTAGTAGTTCATGACAGCACTGGTTATATTGCATATTAATCGCATCAAGCTCTTGCTTCAGCTCATAGCACTGCTCTTCCCCCTGAACTTGGGTAGAAGAGCTAAAATTGTTAGATATGGCATTGCATGAACCGACAAAGGAAACTTCTGAAGTTTTTGGGTATTCACTCATGGTTAATGATTCAACATCACTACCCTCACATCTGTTAGAACCATAGTTTTTTAAAGTCTTGTTGCTGTCATCAATACTGCAGTCGTCGGCAACAGTGGCATTTGAGGCTGCAGATATTAATTTCATTGATACTTCAGCTAAATTTTCTGCTCCATCATTCATCCCTTTTGTAAACTTCGAAAGAACTTGCACTTCAGCAAACCCCTTGGTACTAACCAAGACCAATCCAGAATCTCTACCACACATCATTGATATTGGATTTGTTGGATGTTCCACCAAATCCTCACAAGAACTCTTTTCACTACTAGAACGTCCAAATGAAGGTTTCCACGAGGGCACAAGATTCAAAATTAAGTCATCTATCAACTTAGCAATAAAAGCCACATCTTCGTTCCCCAAATCAAGTTGTTCTACCATCTCACCAGCTATTGAAGGTGTAGTATCAGCGTCAAGATAAAATAAAAAATGGATGTTCCTCACTTGACCTGTTTGAATCCAATACATTAGATCATGCACAATTGCGAGAAGAAAAAAACAAGGTGACACTTTGAAAAGCAGAATTGCTTACCGCACAAATCAGTGATGCGCAAGGTTAACGAAATTGTGTTATCATCATTTTTCTCTCCTTGTAATATGAATTCATTTCTCCCATTGAACCTCTTAAAGTCCACAGATAAAACAAGAGGAGTTTCAATCGGATTTTTTGTACATATGCTACTCGAATGCTTGTAGTAGTTAGTATCTACATCCATGGAAAGAGGATAAAGGTTTGGCAAGGTTATCGAGTTTTCAGGTGAAATGAATGGGTCTTGCAAGAGCTCTGCTGCAGATAACCTCTGCGATGCCGGGACCAAACACTTCTCTATAAACTGCTTTGCTTGTGGATCCTTCACTTTACCAAGGCCAGCTGGCTTTATACCCTAAATCAGAACAAATGTAGGAAAATTATTTTCTAAAAGATGTGCAAGAGTCAAGACGGATGTTTTTGCTAGTCAGTAAACTTACTGAAGTGACTTTCTTATATATTTGTGCTTGATTTTTGCATTCACTATACGGGTATTCACATGTAATCAACTCTAATATGCACAAGCCGAAAGAATATACGTCAACAAGCTCATTGTATTCCTCTTCATAAAGCTCTGGAGCCATGAATTCAGGAGTACCTGTGCGATAAAAATTATGAAATATAGATTAAAATGGACCGATTGAGTAGTGATAATTTTGAGTTTTGATTAAAGTTACACAATTACCAATAACACTGTGGGCGGTAGGCTGCTGCAATATCGTTGCAAATCCCAGATCTCCGATTTTGACTTCTCCATGATTTCCATTAACAAAAATATTATCACATTTCAAATCTCTATGAATTATAGGAGGATTTTGACTATGGATATAGTCAAGACCTTGGAGGATCTGCTTAGCCCAGTTCTTGATGGCCTTTGCATCAACACTCTTATGCTTCTTACGATACCTAAATGTCAAAGGAAAAATAAACTAAAGTTGTATAAGAGAAAAAGTGACAAGATGAATGAACAAATAGAAATGAGACTCACTGCCTCAAACTTCCCGAAGTGAATAACTCGGTAATCATGTTAATAGTTTTCTTCTCATCATCCACCCAAGATTTGTAGGACTTGATGATATTTTCATGCCTCAATGCCCTCAACAAGTGAACCTCAGAATATAATCTTCCCAAGTGCTCTGGTGACTGCAATGCATCATCCATATTCACTAGGTTCCATGCAACCTCTATTCCATCAACCTCATCAAACCCCTTATATCTACAGAGACATCAAAGGGAAAAAATAAGTTCATTAATTTTGAAGCTGATTATGCCTATATTCCTAGTTTTTCTGGTTGGTTGTATGACTAATCTACACGATCTACACACAAAGAAACAGAAGATGGGTTTAGGAACCATACACAGTCTTGAATGCTCCTCTCCCCAGGATTTCATTATACTGAAGGAAGAAAAAAAAAGGGTGAAAATATCACTAAACCCCATATGATCAAACATAACAAACTCATAAAGCATTAGTCTTGAAACAAAAAATGATAGCATTCCTCATTTTCTCTCACGCAGTTCTTTTATCAAATTAAAAAGAGGGTGCAAACAATTTATGATGGGGTCAGTCATAAGGTCCATTACTTAAAGAGTATTCAGTTGATCAGCTATGAATAATTCCCCTTATAACAAATAAACATCCATTCTACTTGTTACTTATTCTCAGAGGTGAAGTCAAATACATCAAAACAAAAACAAAAAGACAACTTTGTTTCAACAGTGCAACCAAAAATACCAAAAAACTAAAAAACTACAAACAATATAAAATAAGAAACTTACAAACAACCAAAAAATTCTGACTTTGGTATTAATTTACCAAATTCAGGTAGGTTATGCTGAGAGATGGAGTCATAATTTACCCGAATGTATCGATTGTCAGGGGATCTCTCAACAACATCAGCCTCCGAAGGCTGAGAATTTGATTCAAATTTCTCATTTGCACGCGGTAGGAAAGATGCCCCGGAATTCATCATATAAGCCATTTGGAACCGAATAAAAATGAAAATCAGAACAGAAGCGAAGAGAATTAACAGAACCTAATGCGCGATATTCCAGGTTGTTGGAATCAAAGAAGAAGAGGGTGTTCAGAAAATGCTTCACAAGCAACAGAAAACGAATCGATAGATGATCGAAACCGAAGAGAAATCCTAACAAAACTCGTACTCATGGAATTCAAATCCATTTGTGCAACACTTGCTTCTCCAATCACCCTAGCCATCTTATTTTCAAAATCTACATTCAATAAAAATGTTGCAACCTCAGAATTTCAACCAAAAAGGCAAAACCATACCAAATACAATACAGATGGCAGCAGCGATATGAAAATTATATAGAAGGCTGTGGGGAGGGGGGGGGGGCAAGAATCAGGGTATAAGCCCCCTAAGAATCAAGCCCCCATCTCTCAAGGTGACAGACAGAGAAAAAGTGATGCGAGTAATCTAATAGAATGGGAATGCAAAACCTAGAAATGAACGAATGAATTCTAAACCTTCTAGAATTATTATGCAAATGAAAGGGCAAGGAAAAGGAAAAGCAAACCCTAGTCGACGATGAAATTGAGGGCCGGATCAGTAGGAGAGAAAGAGATGAATTAAGTAATAGAATTAGAAGAACGGTGCTGATTCATTATGGCAGTTTGTGGCACGCACCAACATTTTAGAGTTTTATTTATTTATTTATTATTTTATTTTATTTTATTATATTATTGACGTGTGTTAGAAATGAGAGTGATTAATATGAAATTAATTTCAGTACAGTGTACATACGCACTCCGAAAAATAATATTTCTACGTGTGTCATCAGGCTGAAAAATAATCTGTTTGCGTGTGTCATCAGTGTATTGATTCATTTTTCCTCTAATAAATGAGTATAGGAATTAGGAGAAGGTTTGTGTTTGATTACAAATGAGGAAGTCTCACAAATACAAATACAAATGAAAATACAAATAGAAATGGGTCTGCTTTCTCACAAAGTTGAAAACACAAAGATCGCAGCAGGCGACCATATCTACACCTGGAGAGCCGCCTTCGCTTATTCCCATCACGGTCTGTAACTGATTCTCTCCCCCTCTCTCTCTGTGATTTTACATTTGCATACCTCAGCAAATCTAGGTTACTTTTATGATCAATATTATTGATTTTCGGTGTTGTTTATAGCTTGATTACCGAACCTAACATTTGGGGTTGTGTTCTCATATGTTTAATATGCATTTCAAGCCATCACTAGAGTTTTTATGATCTGGATATATCTCATTTCTTCATTATTATCCATTCTTTGTTCCAGCTTAGTGTATCCATGTTCTTTGATAGTCATTTGACTGGTCGTAGAGTTGATCGCATGGATTTTGCTTGCTTATTTTGAAAGATTACAACTTGACTGTTGTGTTGCCTCTTGGAGCATCACTGGGTATTCACAATTATAGAATCCCCAATTCCACAAGAGTCTCATTTGCCGATTTTATTTTATTTTTTAAAAAAGGAGTCCTAGTTCTTTTGATGCCGGTAAAAAAGGACAAAATGTCCTAAAATTTATCATCATAACTTGAAAAATTAGAAGTAAACATGGCACAAAAAATATATCCTTGAAATTTATAAATTTTGCAAATGAGATTTTTTTTTGCAAAGCGGAGGGAGGGAGTATTTGAGTTGATTTTATTTGTTTGTCCCATTTGGCATTTCATCAGTTTTAAATGCATTCACAGCTGACTGCTAGTAGCCTAGTATACACTCATTACGTTCTTTCTTTTCCTCTCTCCTGAAGGGAAAGGTTTCTCCTAGCTAATGCTGCTTCTGAGCATTTCCTAGTTTCTTCTATACACCAGTCGATGTATTGACTATTGATGCTCTACATATTTTTTTTGTCTCCACAAAAGCATCAATATGTACTATCCACTGCATGGTTAGCTAGGAATTTTTAAAATCACTGCCTGAGACCTTGAAATAATTTTGGTCTATACCATCAGTTGTTGGTCAGCTTTGAACCTTCTCTAATATATGCCAATAAATGGTCTTTTAATCCTCTGGCGGATTTGGGGCCCAAACCCCAAAAAAAGTTTCTTAGACCAGCTACAGTGGTAATGTTCAAGTCTTGACAATATAGGAATCTATCAGAAACTAGCTTTGGGGTTTGGAGCTTATATGATCATGATCCTTCACTATGTCGTTTTTAACTACCAGCCTTTTTAGTCTTATGGGGGGACGAAGAAGACAACCATTGCTGTTATTTCCGCTAAATCTTTCACGAATGAAACTGATTGGATTGACCAAGTAGCTTTTAAAGGAAAATTCTCGTTAAACTAAGTAGGACTTTTGAAATAAATTCAAGAGCCTCAATTTAGATACTTGTGTAGGCATAGATGAGCTATTTTCCTAGTTTCTAATATGTTCAAGCCTTCAAGGACATTTCCCCTATAATATAGAAGTATAACTAAAAGGTTTATTTGGAAGGAAAATAAAGAAAATCCTTACTGTATGGCAATCTGCAAGTTACTATTGACCGTGTGATCACTAGTTTGCTTGCTGTATGGCTGCAAGTTGCTATTGAAAATATGATCATATGAGTTTCTTGGAGTGTGTGAATTTGATCCGAGTATGGCTTGATTTATTGAAGAATTGTTAGCAAGGACCTGATTTATCAAAGGGTAGCAGGTGAACAAGTTTGATGCTAAAACTTGCTAATATACTTTGTATTCTTTCATTTCTTTAAAAAAAAAATTGCATGTTGATAAGTTGCATTTTATGGAATTTCTGTATTTTTTTTCTTGGGTGTAAACTGTAAAAGACAATAATATGTAAATTTTTTGATATATATGGCCAATATAAATTCCGGCATGGCAGGTATCTATGTTGGTGGAAACAAGGTTATCCACTTTACGCGTGAACCAAGTACTGGCTCCAGTGGGGATTCCTCTCTCAGCCGTTTTAGTTCTAGCTCAGGCTTTGTTCTTAATATTTCATCTTTAAGTTTTAAGGCCCCATCAACCTGTCCAAATTTTCCTGACTGTGTATTTCAACAACCAAAGAGTGGAGTAGCACTCTCTTGTTTGGAGTGTTTTCTGGGTAATGGATCATTGTATCGCTTTGAGTATGAAGTCACCCCATTGGCTTTTCTTATCAAACTTCGCGGGGGAACCTGCACAACTGCAGGATCTGACCCACCGAGAGCAGTGATCCACAGGGCCATGTATTTGCTTCAAAATGGATTCGGAAACTATGATGTGTTTAAAAATAACTGTGAGGATTTTGCTATTTACTGCAAGACAGGTCTTCTGATTCTTGACCAATCTGCTCTAGGAAGGAGTGGTCAGGCATCTTGCGTCATTGGTGCTCCACTGGCAGCCATTCTTTCATCACCCCTGAAATTGTTTATGTCGAGTCCTGTTGGTGTGGCCACAGCAACAGCTGGAATGTATTGCATGAGTAGATATGCTACTGATATCAGGCGTTCGAACTGATGTTGTGAAGGTGAGAGTGGAGGACAAATCTTTGTACCATGGCTGTGAGAGTCCCAAGAAGAAACTTGATGAAGATAATAAGCTATATATTTGAAGGACAGCTTAGGCTTAACGTCCAAACAGAGGGTTCAGCTGCTAAGCGGCAGAGATGTAGGTGATAAGCATATTATTTATGCAACCCTAAACAATTTTTAGTTATTAAAGTAAGTTTGTATCCTTATTTTGGAGGTTTGTACACGATAAATTGTAAGGCTGGCTAGAGTCACTGGACTTGGGGTTTGAAATCTTTTAAAGTTGCACAAGCAATGAGAGTTTAATTCAACTTTTGCAGGATATGATGATCATGTGTCGATCAATCTTGCTTGGTACACGCCTCCTCAGCAGCTAGCTAGCATGTTACGAATGTTAGCCCTGTTTGAAATAAATTTCCAAATACCATCCCAAAATAAAGAGAATGGCACATGAGATGCCAATGTAGTGCTAGGATTAAATATAATTTTTAGGGAGTATGGAAGGTTAGAATTCATTTTATGAATGCAAATGTAGTGAGTGTAGCAGGACTATGCATGCTTCATAGTATATGGCTTGTTAGCTTAATTCTGATCAAACCACTCCCACATGGAGTATTAATTAATTAATTTCTCTAGCTTGTTCCAAATGAGCATCGATCTTCATCATCCTATTGGACTGGAGCAACCAAGTAATAGTAATAAACATGTAGTAAAACGAAACTAAAAATTGTAAAAACACAAAATGTACGTAATTAATTGGACAAATTAAATATATATTGAATCAGCAAGCAGCTTAATGATCGATCGATAACTCTTAATAATTTGGTACAAAATGATACATATATATATATATGTATATATATATATATATATGTATATATCTCTACAAGTCTCGTGCTCTTACAGACAAAGTAGTTGTGACATTATGTATGCCGTCGGTCCAGGTTATGGTTCCAAAATTGTACATTGAGCAACCTTGTGGGGTGATAGAGAAGGTGAGTTGAAACTCTCGTTTGGTAGTATTAGAGTTGAAGATCAATTGTTTGGGTTGGACATCTACTTTTATACCTGAGGGAGGCTTAATGATGGGTTTATATACAGAGTCGAGGGGACCCACGTTGGTGAGAGTTCGTCGAACGGTGGTGGGAGCGTTAAGCGGTAAAAATGGGACGGATATAGAAGGTAAATTGAAATCCATAAGAGCGGCTAGTTTTTCCTCTTCGGTATCTAGGTTGCAAGAAATAGTAGTTGAGGTCTGTGCTATGCGGGAGATTCCAGCTTTTCTGTAGCCCATGGCACAGAGGTAAGTTACGTAATCGCTTGTGTCCATATCGTATACCAACCCAGGTTTTGCTGCACCGTTTGGGTTAATAAGACCAGCGCCCATATCAAATGGAGTTGCTATATTATCCCGAGAATATATTGGAGCACCATATGGATCGGTGTCGTTTGCTGCAGCCAGCCAGCCAGCCAGATAATAATGAATGAATGAATAATGACATGCAAAATTACTAGATAATTTTGGAATTAATTAAGGGAGATCATGCATGCAGTACCAATTAGTACGTACGTACGTACGTACCTGTTGTCATAATTGCTGATTTTATAGCTGCAGGAGACCAATGAGGATGCAATGATTTGAGGAGGGCTACAATGCCTGAGACGTGAGGAGCAGCCATTGATGTACCAGACAGCAGGAGATTATCTATAGCGGAACCCGCAGCTAAAATTTGCACACCTGGCGCTGTTATATCTGGCTATAGTACACGTACGTACGTACGTACGTACATGTATAATTAATTAATTGATTCTCCTCGATCAGATCAGAATTATACCAGTAATTAATAATTAACTAATTTAGCGCATGCATGCATGAAACATGGAGTACCTTAAGAATGACTGGTGCAATGGCGTTAGGCCCCCTTGATGAAAAATAAGCCACTTTTGTGGGCAAATGTGTGCCCCACACAGTTTCGCCTGATTTCACCTTTACTGTTGGATTACGTCTACATATATACACTATTAGTATATATATATGAAAAAGTGTGTCTATCCGTAGGTAGGTAGGTAGGTAGGGAGGGAGGCAGTTAATTAGGTAGCATACCCAGCATTGATGGAGTATCTGATGTAGCGTATAATTTCAATCCCAGTATCATAATCAACTTGGACGATGAAAGGTAACTCAGTGTCGGCGGATAAAGAGATGGATTCAGTATATTCTTTTGCAACGATCAACCCAACCCCCCCGGCGTCATTCAATTGTTGTATAATATCCGAAGAATCATAATCCGCATCTTTTGTGAAGCACAGAATCACCTTTCCACCCACTAGATTATCACTAGGTTCCAAATTTTCACACCTACATACATACACACATACATATACACAATTAATGCATAAATAAATATTATACCTACCTACCTACGTATTAGTTAGTTATTAATTAAATACATGCATAAGTATATACATCCTCTCCATCGTAAGTAAATAGAGACTTTTCATTCATAGTTCAGATTTAAAATTATTTTTCTATCAACATGATGTTACATTGTAATACATTTTAAATATGGACCATGAAATAGAGAGTCGAAGAGGATTTACTCGTACTACTACTACTACATACCCATCCTCAAAGTACTCCAACCTTGTGAATTGTTTTGCTTTTACTTCGCTTAGAATACTGACGGAACGTCCCTGCAATTAATTAGCTAGAATGAATTCAAAGTCGTACGTCTTCATGAATTTTGACATGCATGATGATCTTTTTAATTAGTTTACACATAAACATGCAAACATTGATTAGCAATTAATTAAGCATATATATATATATATATATATATATATACCGTCAAAGTTTTGTTAGCGTGTCCTAGGGTGATGGGTATAGGAAATATTCGATCAATAGTACTGGCAGCAACAGTTATGACCCAGGGTGCAGTGTTAACAACTGTGTAAGGGGCCGGCCCACTATTTCCGCCAGCGCACACAACAGGGATTCCTTTGGCCATAGCATGGAAGGCCCCAATGGCAAACGGATTTCTGGTTTTGTCAACTTCTAAACTGAGCGGATCCACGACGTGACTCCCCAGCGACACGGATATGATATCCACTCCGTCTCCTATGGCCTCGTCAAACCCTTTAAGCATAGAAGCCGCCGGACACACCAGACTGGGCTTTCCCTTTTTTTCTTCTACTACCCAACAAATCTTGTACATGGCCAACCGGGCTCGGGGCGCACCCCCTCTAATGGTCCCTGTAGCCAGCCCAGCATAGTTAGCATTCTCCACAAATGTGCCCCCTATAACCGACGCTACGTGGGTCCCGTGAACCGACATATCCCTAGGGGACAAAGAATCAAGCGTGCTGGAGGGTTCCTTTCCCCCGGATGCTTCTTCAACTCCGTCCTTAAACCAACGGGCCCCAATCAGTCTCTTGTTACAGGCTTCCGTCGCGTTGAACATAGCTCCCGATACACAATGCCCTTTCCAACGAGACGGGATTGGCCCAAGCCCATAGTCATCAAATGAAGCTGCCTCCGGACATATACCTATACATACACGTACGTACGTATTAATTATTCACGAGTCTCATTTATTATTAATTTAATATATTATTCCATATATACTATCCTATAGACTATAGTACGTACTTATTACCTGAATCAAGGATGCCTACTATGATCCCATCGCCCATGTTAGTTTGTTGGAGAAGATTGTTTGGTACTGTTTCATCAGGGGTTAAACCCAAATATTCATAACTCCTGGTTGTATGCACCTCGTGAAGGGTATTCGTTAGCACTTCAACTACATCCGGATGCTCTGAGAGAGAGAGAGAGAATTCATGCATGCATGCATGCATCACGCACGTACGTATTAATTACTTCTATATATATAATATTATCTGTCAAAATTTTATTAATTGCAAATCGATCTGTACACGTACATACATATATACAACGGTAGTACTCTATGTACGTATTTATATATCTACATACCAGACATTTTTTGTGCCTGAGTCTCTGTAAGCCTGGCAGCAAATCCGGAGAATCCATACTTGTAATTATACACCAGGGATTTGGACGCTGCTTCCTTACTGCATGTATCAAAACCATAACCATGCATATATATATATATATATATAAAAGTATGTATGTAGTAGTACGCACCAAGGAGTATTAGTTATAGGTATAATTAAATAATTAAATAATATATATATTGCATATATATATAGTCATGCCATGCAATTAATGGTATGGTTTACGTCGGTACCTGCCAACTACAGTGGCAAGAATATCATGATGTGAATCTGTAATAAGGTTGAGATCATCGTGTGGCCTTCCTCCCAGGTAAATAATGTATATCTGCAGTTTAAATTAATTTGATGATCAAGATAAGTTAACCCGCCCTCCTGCCCCTCCACAAATAAATAAATAATTAATTATTTTAAGGTACGTGGTTTAATTAATTTATAAATCGTACGTAGATATATGTTTATGTATAAATAAATCTTGATTTTTGTTTTGCTAAGAAAGAGATAAGAAATGGATATGATTAATACTCTCTAGCTCTTTTTCAAAATTAAAAATACATTTTAACTTTTATAAGTTCATTCATAAAATCTTAAAATTTAAAATTAATACGAAGTTACTTAATTTTAATTAATACAAATAAATATAATAATTGTAAACTAACTATAAAGTACTACTACTTATATATCATCTTTGTTATTTTTAAAACTTGAAAAAATTATATCAATTTTGAGTTTTATTAAGACTTTAAAAAATCAAAATATATATTTAATTTTGAAACACAGATCATATATATATACACGTACATACATGGTGCTTGCATGCATGCATTAGTACATAAATATACGTACTTCACTAGATTCTGGGATGCCCAAGATGCCTTCTCCATAGAGAACGAAGAAGAGAAAACAAATACAAGACAATAATGGTAGTTTGCTCATACTTCCTCCACCTCCTCTTGGCTTTTAATTTGCATTCAGATATATATATGTATATTATTATGTATGTATTGTACGTGTGCGGGAGTAATAGAAAAAGAGAGAGCTAGTAAGAGAGAGAGAGAGGAGGGCAGTGAGATTAATTTGCTGGATATACGATCTCCAAGTGGCCAAAAGATTTGATGCACACGATCGATGACCAACTATATTTATGTATATAGCAAAATTAAGGATTATTTTAGACCGCTCATCATGGTCAAACTACCAAAAATAAACTTGATGAATTCTTCTTCTCCCCATAATTACCAAAAATTTGTGGTCCACTTTTCATTCACTTTGATCTACTCATTACCATATTCTGTATTTGACCTGGACAACCTGGACTTTTGTCTCTTTTCTATTTATACTATACTCTTTTTCTTTCCTTCCAAAATTAGAGATGTAATTTAACTTTTGAGATGAAACGATAATATTAAATTATTTAATTTTAATTGACACAAGTATTATGGGTTAAATAATTTTTTTGTCACTGGACTATATTTTAACTTACAAGCGAGTCATTCAACCAGTTTTTTCTTACAGTCAATTCATTATACTTTTGTTTACTTACAAATCATTAGAAAATCTGTTAAATCATGTTGACTTTTAACGAAAATACACATAAGCTGCTGAGTTGTAAAAAAAAAGCTTATGTGTCAAAGATTATCCTACGTGACCTTCATTATGTGAATTTGGAGAAAAAAAAATTATGAAGAAAATCAAAAAAATATTTTAAAGTATAATGTAAATTAAAAAGTTAGCCCAAAAAAAAAAAAAAAAAACTAATGAAAAAATATATTTAATTTTTTTGTAATTAATATCAAATAATTTTTTATTTAATCAAGTGACATAAATATAATTAAGGAAATAATACAACATATAACTAAAAATATGCTAATTAAAATTAAGGAGAATATGAAAGAATTTTTTTAAAATAAAATAAAATCAAAAAATTTAAGAAAAAAACATGGAAAAAATAACTTTTTTTACTTGTTTTTGTAATTAATAGAAAATATTTTTTTAAGTAAGGCTTAAATATTATTTCAAATGATTTTTTTACATTTATTAAATATCATACACTTTTCTCTCTCTCATTTCATCAAGCAAAGCAAAGAACAAAAACAACACCGTTCATCATCTTCTTCAATCAAGCATCCATAGTTTGCTCAAATACACAACACGATATGCCCAAAGTCTAGTGCTTAATTACAATGGTTATAATTTGAGCAATCATCATTTTCAATCAAGCCTCCATAGTTTTCATCTTCTTCGTCTGAGTTTTCAACCAAAATAACTCTCTACTGTTCATCATCTTCTTCTCTCCAAACTAAATCATCTATATACATTAAATTTTCAAAAATAAAATTATCCATAAACCCAAAATCATATATCTTTGCTACTCTTTAGACCCAAAGATCGATGATGTTTTAGATCACCAAGATCCGAACCCCAAAGCCTTTAGCCCCAAAACTCCACCATTCCGGATCATAACTATAAAATCCATACTCGATTCAAACCCCCTACTAAGCTTCTACAGAGAAACCCCCACAATCTAAAAGCCCTCAGATCTTTTTCTTAATTCTTCATTCGGGTCTTCTTCTTGTGCCATTTCTTCATTTGGGTTTTGGGTTTGCTGATGACATTTTGGATTTTCAAGAAAAGAGAGAGAGAAATCAGAGAAAAAAAAAAGAAAAAATTGAACGAAAATCTTTCCCTTCCCTTTATTATAGCCCTGTTTGTATTGGTAGAACATAGTATATGGTTTGTGTATGCATATATCTTTTTTTTTATAATTTTTTAAATAATTATACTTGTTACTAATTATCTAAAAACTAATTTTTTAATAATAAAAAAAATAAGAAAATTTTTATTTTTATTTTTATTTTTTCCATTTTTTTACTAACTTTTCTGATTTTATTTTATTTTTAAAAAAAATTTATTTCATTTCCAATCAAAAGTGGCCACATCATAATGTCAGTCTTTCTCTTTCTTGTCATGTCAGCTTTCTCTCTCTTATGTGGCATCAGACGTGGCAAACCGTTAAAAGTCAACATGATTGAACGAATTTTTTAACGGTTTATAAATAAACAAAAGTATAATGAGTTGACTGTAAGAAAAAACGGTTGAGTGACTCACTTGTAAGTTGACATAAAGTACAGTGACCAAAAAAAGCATTTAACCCCAAGTATTATAAATGTATAGTATATAACAAAAACTATTAATTACAAAATTTATTTTATTCTAACTTTTTAAGATTCGTATCAATTTTAAAGTTTATTGTGTCGTCGTTTAATCTCAGAACTCAAATTATATCTCTTATTTTGGGAACGAAGAGAATATGATACTTGTCTAGCTATTTAAAAGCGGAGACAATATGATACTTGTCTAGCTATTTAAAAAGTCGAGGGCAAATAGATAATTAATTTATATGGTACATAGAATGAGACATAAAATTCGGACTAGCAAGCAACCGCATAATGACCGTCATAGTTAAAGTTTGAATGATATTTATGAAATAACATTATTAATTAGTAAGTAAACAAAAAAATGAAATCAAGAAAGTATAAAATAATGAAACAAAAGAATGCAATTAAAATTTCTTGTTGTGAACTATTTATTTTTCTTGAACGCGTTAATGCGATTTAATTAGAAAAAGAAATAACAAATCTTGTTATAGGTAGTACTCTCTCATTTTTCAAGTGGTAGAAGTATAATGTTCCCTTACGACTTGCAACTCAAACATTATTCATAATTTATTCACAAACATGATATTGTTTTAGTGGAGACAATAGACTATGTTACACATGCCAAATTTATAAAAAAAAAATAATTCAAAAAGATTTACAGTACACTTAAATGGACTAGGATTCTCTCCATTTCAAATAAAATGGAGATTGTTTGTTCCTTCTCTCTCTCTCCCATCAACAAGACATTACATTCCAACACATTTTAAATTGACTTTTCATTTAATTTGAAATAGAGAGGATCCTAATTCCACTTAAATGGAGACAATAACCAAGTATATTTGGTTCCAAACAAACCTTTTTCTTATTAGTAAAACAAATAATACTCATTTTCACAAAAGAATTTTAATTGACATCATATACAATATTGATCAAATTTGGTACTCTTATATTTTAATCAATAATAAGAATAATAATAGATGAAACTCTTATTGTAACTTTGTTCTATGCCACGAATGATTTACAATATTTGAACCAAATTAGTGAAACTCCTTTGGAGCCTGCCTGCCTGCCTGCCTGCCTGGATAAGTTCTTTTGATGCCAAGAAACAAACCAAGCTAGCTAGCTAGCATCCATCCATTCAACAACAAGAGTCATTTGTGTGTACATAAATCGCCATCTTAAATTCTGTTGATACTCTCTGGTCTCATTTTACTTGTTTTCGAGTTGGTTTTGTTTGGGCTTGAACTCTGCCAAGTTTGCTACCTCTTCAACTGCTTTGACAAGGCCTTCAATCCTCCCGGCAATTTCAATCAGCCAAGAAGCAAAACTTACTAATGGAAGGACCTCCACAAGAGGCACTGTCAATATTGCTTCTTTATTCTCGTTTTCAGCAGTTGCCTCTGATGCTTTTGGTTCAATTATATATTAGCAAACAGGATAGGGACTTCAAATTCTCTTGCAGGTCTTGTACTGCATCATTCATTTCTTCGATTGAGACGTCGATTTGGGACGATCTCTTCGTGGTTGTTATAGTTGATGCTAGCTCTTTGACGACATTCCACGAATTGGAGCCAACTCTAGAGCAGCTGTCACCTGAGATGCCTCTGTATTAAGTCAGGGGACTTATTTTCTGAATGCATGCAACTAGCGAGTGCTTCAATGCAGTAAGCACAGTTTCGAATGGATGCTCCAATTTTGAGATACTGTTTCCACGGATGCTTGAAATTGAAGCTTCCATGAGCAGGCTCCCATCTAGCAAAATTGGCCTACAAAAATAGACCATGCATCTCTCTATATATTTAGTTAACAGAAACCAAATCCTATTCATCTTGTCGCATACCATTGAATCTTCACTGGCTTTTGAATTCAGTGCACATCTGTAAGCTTCCAGATTCTTAGAGCATTCTTCCGTAATGTTAGCGTTTCCCTCGGTAGCATTAAAATACTCGGCTACACAACCTAAAAATGAAAATGAAAATGAATAAATTCTTTAGAAGATATTACACAAAATTTCACCATAGATAAATTGTGTATTGTATGTTAGCAAAATTAATACTCACAATCTAAAGAAATTGCTATTGTATCCATGCTACCGACAATTAGGAGATGAAGCTCCTGGCCAGCCCAAATGGGATAGACAAACATGCTTGTGAGAATGCACAGAGAAGTTCCTATAAGAATGGTGGATAATCTTTGATGAGCCATATCTACCAGTTTCTCCACCCGATAGCCCGACACAGAAACCAAACTGAAAGTGAGGATGAAGATGGTAACACCATAATCAAACCGCGCTTTCACTGTTGGAATGAATCTAGAAAAGGTTGCTGCAGAAGCTGTGATCAAGAGTAAAGTACAAGTCAGTCTCTATATTAATTCAAAAGGGGGCTCAAGTTTGTTTGTTTTTTGTTTTTTTTAGCGTAAAGCATTTATACCTAATAGGAAAACAGAAGCTCCCATGATTATAGGTTCAAATTTTTCTCCCGACTGATTAGCAACCCAATGGACTCCAATGGCCAAAAATCCAGCAAGACAAGTTGCAGTAATTCTGTTCAAGCTCTTATAGAGAGTAGCACCTGAAATACACTAAGGATTAGGTTATACTTGGTTTTAATCCTAAAGCAGTTGGTCGATAACTAAATAGAATTTTGTTAAAAAAATAAAAAATATTCTTCCAAGTAATTTTGAAACTTAGAACACAAGTAATATCAACGAAAAAGACATGAGTTTTGCAGAATTTGATAAACTTTTGAAGACTTAATTGAAGGGGCTAGTACGTACCGACAGTGTATTCAAAGACTACTACAACTGTCACGACTGCCCAAATAGCATTCCCGCAAACACCATCGTACAAAGATCTCATATAGTAAAACAATGAGACAACACACAGAGCAATTCCCACCCTGAGGCAATGAATAAACTTTCTGGGTCATCTACCCCTATTTTCCATGCCTTTTCCAAGAACCTGTACATTCTTAATGCAATATTCACAATCAAGCCCTTTAAAGCAACCAACAATCTGTTGAATACATGCTTAGACTCCTCAGGTGCCAAAATCTCCTTTGTTCCGTCACCAACTTGTATGCCTCCATTCAACTTGTTCCTTTATGTTACTCATCTTTAATATTCACATAAGATACCGGCCAGAAGGGATTTAAGTTAACCGTATGTTTGGTCGATGGATCTGACTGTTGAATCTAATTTATAACGGTTCATTTGAAACCTTTCACATCACTTTCTTGGTAGTTGTATAAAGAGAGGTTAACTTTTCAATGGCATGAAATTTTAGAAGTCTACTTTGATCTGAAAAAAAAATTCTGGGTAGGTCAGTTGGACTTGTGTGACATATATACGACCAATATAATCTCTAGTACGTGTATAAACAAATGCACAAAACGACCAGTAATGCATGCATACGGACATAATTAAGTGTTAAAAATAGCTTATTATTATTTACACCTGGACTAGCTTACATTTTTGGCACGTCTGTAACAAAAAGTATTTGGAATAAGGAAACTTGGTCTCTCTTTTTTTCATCTTTAGGATAAATGTTCAAAAAATTACCACTATTTCATGGTCATTCACAAGAATCAATACCTGGAAAACTTTTTGGAAGATACCAAGTTGGTTGTCTGTGGTGGGCTTAAAAACTTTCCATTGGACGTACGGTTGATATATACTATAATAATGCTAAAAGAAAACATAAATATGGAACAGATTACATATATATTGGATAATTTTATAGTATGGTTAATTAATTAGGTTATGTTGTCATGAAAAAAATTAAACCTTTCTTTCTCAGTAGTGGGTCTTGGGCCATATTCCTCTCTAATCTGCCTCTCATGCATGGTCATGATCATGGTCATTGATAAACAGCACCAACTCTAGATAAACATCTTCAATTATTAAATTATGTGATTATTTTTGTTTTTGCTTTTTATGATGTATTTATATACATATAATAGATATATCTCTCTACCTCAATTGCTTATGTAATTACTAGTCAAAACTTTGTGTTGATTTTTCACATGGTTAATCCACTTTATAAGTACCGACAGTAACATGCACTTCTTGAAGGCACTATTTATCTCTCTCTCCCTCTCTCTTATTGCAGCCTGGTTTCTTAGCCTTCACAGCCAACTAATTCATATTCTTTTTCTCTGTTGGGGCGCACCAAGAATGGAAGGGCGATATGGCTGCAGAGCGATTCTTTAGGCTATATCAAAACAGTAGAGTTAAATGTAGTGGGTTTCTACCTAGGTGTGGAAAAGCCAATATAGTTCAAGAAAGTCTTATTAAACCATTTAATTAAGATGAGGAAAAGGATTAGTGCATTAAGTGGTCATCCCTTTGCACTAGCTACTATATATATATATATCAATATCTTTTCTTGTTTTTTAAACACATGAAATTAAATTTAGGACATGAATGGAACACTTGAAGGAGAAATTAACTTTTGTAAAAGTGGAATTGAGATTTCAACAGGTTTAATTGGTTTATTTGTAGTGATTTCGCTTGAATGGGAAGAGCACTTGTCTCCATTTCTTTGCAGGCCTTTCACATCTGTGCAGTGACTTGAAAGGCAAACTCAACTATCAAATGTGTTTTTTTTTCCCCTTCTACTTCTATACATTTTTCAAACAGTCCCTATCAAATGCTTCATGATACGCACTTATATTTAGCTTTACAATACTCTCTCAAAAGCTGGTTTTAAGCTTTTTATTTGGACTGTCCGTAGCTTAATAATATGTGGGTTGAACTTTGAAAATGCATCCGTCCGCCCGTCCGTATGATCTTAATAAATAGTATATGGTTTGAACTTTGAAAATGCATCAGCTCAGGTGACATCTGTTTATTTTGATTTGTTGATCCTAGTGAAATTAAAGGGTTTTCTGACAAACTGTTCAAATGACATGAGTTGTGATGATCCACATATCGGCCTGACTCGTTAAATGCATGATATCTTCTTCTTTTACTTGCCATCAGAATGTGATATCGGATTCTGATATGTCTACTCCATATAACCCCAATTATGATTACTGCAAACTCATGTACAACAATATATATAGCAGACAGAAATTATGATTACAAGTTGGTCGCTGAGTTACCACTGCATCTAAGCCCTGGTTAGCATATCTTAAATAATGCACCATACCATTTTACCTCATATGAATGTAAAACACCAGTTACAGAATTTTAAAACATCCTGAGAATCTTCACATGATCCGAGAATTTCCACAGATTTCCTACTCCAGTGACACAACTCATACAAGTATGGAGAGAAGAGAGAGAGAGAGAGAGATGTAACAATTAAATTGTCATACTTATTATTAATGAAAAGACCAAAAGGACAATCACCTAGTCGGTAGTTAACCTATAACTAACTGGTTTGTTAGCTTCGAACAATGAACATGTTCTTACAGAGAGAACCAAAGAACAATAAACTGAAGAAAAAAGAAGAAACAAATCAAACCAAACCACATCTCCTCCCCCATGTCTCTCCATTGAAATGTGCAACCTCAACCGAAACTCCTTCCCCTTTGAATTGTAATGAGTTTTTCTGGTATTTCCTTTTTCACCAGATAGTCTGTCCCAATACATTCTTTTTCAAGTATTTCAGTGTGTGCACCCATTTATGTATATACTTCAGTGTTTAGATATGGAAAAGAGCATTTCTTCATAATTGTACTCTTCAAGACGTATATTTGTGCAGTCTGAACACACAGAGAATTACACGCTCCATTCAGATTCTTTATCATCTTCTCTCTGTCCTTTATTTTAGCTCCTTAGTTTCAACTGTAAACACCAATCATAGCAGTCACTTTATTGTTGAATGCTCAAGGTATTTTCTTAGAATCTTGTTATAAGTTTGCATGGTGTAGTGTCTCAGCCAAGCTGACAGGAAGTAGCACCACAGATTGCTGGTGATTGTTGACTAGAGTAGTCCCCCCCAATAACATTTCCAAGTTGCTCTCTGACATTGACTCCATTTGGGGCTTTCACTTGTAGAAGCTGAACGAGGGTAGAAAATATCTCATGCCTTGATACATGTCTGTTTCCCTGAGAGACATTTAAGACGAAATGTAAGGAAAACTGCAAAAACCCACAAATGAAAGCTTTTGCAGCCTAAAAGAGATGACAACAATTATATACATAGTTCCCTTTTCCGCTTTTCAAGACTTACGTCAGATTCAACAGTGAAACGTGCCCATATCTTGTTCTCTCGAACTTCCATCACTCCCTTCAAGATTGTCAATCCAAAACCTCGAACTGTATCCACTATCTCAAGAAAGAAACCTTGTTCTTCACAGAGCATCTGCATCCAAAAGGTTGAAGTAGTTCAGTTTTGAAAACTAATTTTCTTTAGAAAGAATTTCTCCTTGTAATCAGGATTAGTGTGCAGGAGTGCGTTTATGTGTGTACAATTGTTCAAGAACACTTACCTCTATAAGCATTTGTCCGGGATTGCTAAGGTCCTCAACTAACAGTGGACAAACCATTGATTGATCCAAAAATTCACATGCCCATGTAACACCACCACCTCTACTGCTGGAGTTGTCTTTCTGAACCATCTCATTATCCTGAAGAATCAGGAACATTAAAATCATGCTAGTTTGTTAATGTCTTAAACCTAACATGTAAAACCATTTCCTTTCATTTATGTTGTTCAAAATAAATGTCTGAATTCAGAAAACAAAACCAATTTCATTACCTTTGTTTCATCAGCTTGTTTAAGTGTGTCTGCATGTTTTGTCACACTTTGCAAGAAAAGCATGTATTTGATGGTTCGATCCAACAAACAATCAATGCTCATCTGTAACATCATCCAGTTGAAGTATAAGTTGACATTGTATAGCATACTATATTTCAAAACAGAATTCAGCATGCATATGGTATCTATCCCCCATCAAGTGCATCCCCAAATCATCATGTTTCAAGTACTGAGAAAATAGAGAGGGGGCCTTTTCCATATATTATGGGGCTCTTCTCTCATTCTTTACTTTTTCTTTAACAAAGAAAACTCACATACCTTCTCCCCTTTAGGAATGAGTTCTCTCAACTCTGAGAGACGGTCTTGGATCTGCTGACGGTCCTTTGGCCTTGGTCGAGCTCCTGGTTTTGCCTTTTTCTTCATGGGCTTCGCAGTTGTGTCATGTGTCTTATGCTGTAAACCAGTGCCTCCGGGATTCAATCCATAGTTGTCACTTACCCATAAACCAGGATCCAATTTTGGGATGTCCTCTTTTTGCTGTTGAAATGTATTCAGCTTCCTGCCAAAGCAAGGATGGCCTGCTATTTGAACTTGATCACTGCTCCCCAAGGAACTTCCAGTTTTCATTCTTTTATATGTGGAAGATAATTGATCCTCAAAACTAGGTCTCCTAACACTGCTAGAAGTACCAGAAATATCCTCAATAAGCTGTTCAATTCCTAATTTGGAGAAGAGTCGTTTCTGCTGGCCAGATGAGGAACCAACATGTTGCCCTGAGATGCATTCTGAAGTATTATTATTAGAACTCAACTGGCCGATATTTTTTACTGGCATTAAGATCTCAGCCCCTGCCTGTCCGTACCCAAAATTATCAAAAAGATCATATTCAACTTTGAATAAACTTGAGCACTTCTCTTTTCCATTAGAATAAGATTTGTCTGTGATAGAACTTTGAACAGAATTAGCTGGATGATTGACTGGAAATATTATAGTAGTGTCAGCTCCATTAAAATTATATGGTGCTGAAACAAGTCTCGTTGCTTCTGACAACAAGTCATCATTCAGTGTGGTAAAATCTGTGCCATTGCTCTGGTGTAGTGAAGGAGCAAACCACTGGTAAAAACTGTCCATTGGACACAATTTTAAATGATCTGTAGTATAATTAGCTGCCTCAAAGAATTCCTCAAATATGGGTTCACTTTCGATTCCATGGAGTGGAAGTGTAGAATTCTGCTGATTTATCAAAATTTCTGAGCAGCGTTGAGAACTGTCTAATGAAGTAAATGTTGGGTCCTGAAAATTCTGAACTGTATTTCTGCAACTTATAACTCTATCTGGCTTAACAGGAAACAGATTGTCAGAAACCTGAGACCTCAATTCAGAAGGCTGATTCTTGATTGAAGTCAAAGTAGAATCTCCACTACTCCATGTACTACTGCAAGGAGTCTGCTGCAACTGAGTGTTGAAATTACTAGATAGCATGACATGAGATTCTGTTCCAGCACTTCGCAAATAATTATTACAAGGTGACAACTCCCTGATGAGGGGGCTCTTCTTTCGATGATCTGAAGTGAAAGATAATGACTGAATAAGATTCACTGAAGAACAAGTTGTTCCCATCAAATCTTGACAGCCAGCACCCTGCTGGATTTTGATATCTGAAGCATTGGTGTTTCCAGATGATATTAGGGAAGTAAACAACCCAATAGAACCATCACATTCATAATTTGAAGATGAAGGTGAATTTTCTGGTAAATTAAGCCCATCACAGTCTCTCATCTCCCAAAATACTCTTTTTGTTCGTTTCACAAACTCTGTCCCTTCCGTAATCTGCAGCAGGCAAAGAAGTTGATTCATTAAACAGCAGGGACACAGGTCACACAGAAAATTAGGTCTCGCCAAAATTGAGATAACCATGTGAGGTAGGACAACCTATAATTAAGTTCTGTAGCTCTTTTGAAGTTCAATATGTAAAGGGAAGTGAACATGCATGAATGACTAAACAACACTAAAATGCATTCCTAATTAGGAACCACCTATCAATGAAATTAGATTAGGATTATGGGGAATCTGAAAACTCTAGCAATGATTAGGGGCCTTCAAGTTCAAACAACACACCAAGATTCATAGGCAGACATTTTACTTCAAATGCACCCTTATGTTGATAATTGCTAGATCTGAAAGCCTAAAGAAAAATGCTAACTTATAAACATTTTAAGAATTCCCTTGTCCCTCAAAAACTAGACTTTAACCACAATTTTTAAAAAAAAAGGAGTATATAATATTGAGATGGTATATGTAATAATAATATCCAGAAAATTAACAGGAAAGAGCGATAAGGTGAGGGGTTTTATAAGAGACAGAACCAAGCCTTCGGTGTTTTCTTGTTCATAATTGCATGATGTTGAATTATATTGCTGGCATGATCCTAATACTAACCTTTTGTGTGGATCCAAATTGTAATACCCCATGTGGTTCAACAGGGATCACCACAATTGTCTGCAAAAATGAAGTAATGATAAGAAGATATATCTTATTCTTGGATCAAACATACAAAGATGAGAGTAGCAGTAGGAACCAAATAGTCCCAAAGTAAATAGGTGTATCAATAGTCATATTGTCAACAAAGGAAATTTTCTAAAATTTAAAAGACATGCTTACTGAAATTAAACAAAGAAAAGTGGTACCTTAATTCCAGAAGCAAATTGGTGATGAAACTCAGAATCATCCTGTAGTTGAAAAGATTGCAAAATAAGTAACATGAACAAATCACTCTCCATTTTAGCTATATCATTTCCCAAGGGAAAAAAAGGTATTTTGCAGTTCAACAACCATTTATATAATCTCAGACATATAGGCAAATTGAGGAAACAAGAAATTTACACATAATCAACTAGCACATTATTAGGAGAAAATATAGATTCTTGTGGGGAAAAAGACCGATAAGAAGCTTTGATTGATACCTGAGATGCATCACATCTGCCAACTGATCCAACAAAAGTCTGTCCCTCGTAATGAGCATCTGAGAACATCCATCGATGTTTCTTAGTGAAAGCAGCTTGGCCAATTATTCTACAAGACAAAAGCATAGGTATTAGCCTCAACAACGTTCAGCCTAATGCTTTAATGTGCATATTGAACGTCTAAAAAAAGGGAAGCTTGAAACATTCACACGAAAAAAATCTATAATATAATAAGCATACCCTCCACCTAGCATGTGGACTTGTAGAAACATATCATCCATCACAGCTCCCAATTCCTCATCGTAGTAGGCATCTTGCATAGTCAACAACCTGAATTTGCAAAAAAAAAAATCATGGGAACATCAGATTCAAATTAGCAAACTCCGTAATGAGCGAGATTCATCAAGTCTAACCACATTACGTTGCAATATTCACAAGATTTTATTGTGAAAACAAGTTAAGAAGACAAAGTTTTGTGCTTTTTCCACAATACCCAATTTTATCAGAATTACAATTAGTATAGAACTGAACAGAAAAAAAAAATTATTATATTTTTATTTATTAAAAAAAGATAGACAAAGATTAAGATTATCGATCACATAGGGCATTGATGCCAAGCTAAAAATTTACAGGAAAGAAACTCTCTGACTTTGTAATTGAGAAAAGAAAGTATTTGATAGTTAACTAAATTAAGCTTTAGTATATTACTAGTACCTATTAGATATAAGAAGAATACATATATACAAGGCATGAAGATTTGAAATTCTTGAATAATAAGCCATGAAGATTTGGAATTCTTGAAACTATTTACGACAGAGAAATGTCAAATCCTATTACAACTGACATGCACAAACAAAAAACAGCCAAATCAGGAAATTGGGAGAGAACTTACAAAGAATTTCTGTGGTCAAAACGCCAAAAAACACCATAAGACCATCCATTATTACAACAGAGACTCTTAAGCTCTTTTCTAATAATCGAATCGCTCTGTTGTGCATACATTTTCACGGATCAAACTGAAGAATGCAACCTTTTCTTTTCTTTTAAACAAATCAACCCAAACCAACCCAAAAAATGTTGCTACAAAGAATTGGTTTCTAAAAGCAAATACCCAGCAAAAAAAACAATCTTGAAGATCAGTGTAGGTGTAGGTGTTTGGGCTTAAGAAGCTTCAGTCAAGAAAAGAAGACAAAGCAGATGGTGAGAGATGGAGAGAGTTTTGGGGGGTTTTCCAAAAAAGAAATAAGGGTTCTAAGAGGGATTTAGTAAACATGCAAACAGTAGCACTACAGAATTATGGTTGGATGGATGTCTGACCCTCCAAAAGTCCAAAAACTCACTTCTTATAAAAACAAAAAACACTGCTTAGGAGTATAAAGTAATCATAATCTCTCTCTGGTGAGAGGCAGGAAGACAAGGTTTTTAAAGATGTTTAAGATAGGGAAATGATATTTTTGGTGGCCATTTACAATGAATGAGCAAAATTTATGCTGAAAATATTAGCCCTTGAAATTCTCATATGGGCAGGATGGATGGGTTTGTCTTGCAAGAAAGACCAAATTAGTCTAGTCCATGGAGTAGTATCTATCACGAAAGAAAAACCATCCGCATGGGAGTAGGATCGCAAATATGCATAATATAATTCAAGGGATCGCATTTTAGTCCATCTGTGAACTAAAAGTTTGTATTTTAGCTCTCTGTGTCATATGCAAATAGTTTAACTAAATCAAAAAAAAAATTAAGTCTTAATTTTAAAGCTCTAAACCTCAAATGAAATGCATTTGATCTTTGAATATTGCTACGTACTGGATACTCTTTTTATTAGTTAAATTATTTTATAGTACATAATTAGTGTTCAAGTTGATAAATTGACAATTGTCACTTAATATATGTGAAATTAATAATTGATTTTTACAAGTATTAAGTTTATTGACTATATATGTTTGTAAATGTAATAAAAACTCTATTTTATGTTATGGTTAAAATTGAATTCTGTAATAATCAGTGTGAGAATTTATACTGTAATTTTCTTTGACAGTTTAAATCTGACATGAGAGAGATATAAAACATCATTATGGTAAATGTTGCGCATATGAGCTACAATATTCTTATATTAGAATAATTTATATTTCATTTTTGTAGAATTTTACGATCTTATGATCCGATTAAACCCCAAAAGGATCCTGCATAGAATCCCGATTTTAACAACCTTGGTCTAATCAGATATAAGTAAAATGTATGAAAGGATAAACGTTCTTCGGGAAGGGCAAGTTTCTCCCGAAAGAATAAATGTCTTCCGAATTGACTCACATTCTTCGGGACGGATAAACATCTTCCCGAACGGACTTAACGTCATCCTAAACGGATAACGTTCTCCAAGACGGACTAACGTCCATCGGACTAAACACCCTTAGGATGACGTCCATCGTGACTAACTTATGTACTCTCTTATTTTAAATTCCTTATAACAAGAGAGTGGGGGCAATGTTGCGGCATAATTTTGTGGACCCGGATGATTCGGTGGGACCAATCCCACGTGGAGGAGTTTTCCCACGTGGAGGTATATTTCAGTTGGGAGGACTTGACTTTAAAAGGTCTTCAGTCTTGATTTTATTTGACTTCTAATTCATAAGGAAAGAGTCGTGAATATATTTGACTTCATTTTCTTTAAGGAGATCGACTTTTATCCTATTATGGTAATTACCATAATAAGGAGTCATATTCTAATTTGGGTATAGGGCATTAAGGAGGTGTGATCAACTATAAATACACGGTCATAGTTCAAGTTCTAGGTATTTAACAGGTAATACAACTTATTTTATGCACTAGAGCAATTAAATACCTTAATTGTTGAACGTTTTCTGACCTATAATGATTCTCACACCGAAGCTATCCCCCAACGACCCCGACCGACAGGCTTTATAGTGTGATTGTTTGTTTTCTATGCAGGTTTTTCGCTCGTTGTTTGATGATTTTGTGGGCGGACAAATTTTGACGTTAATACTAAGATCTCTAGTATATAATACATCCATAAAATAAATTTAATAGTATATAAATTTATTAGGTTAATTATGTGTTATAAATTATTGTTTGAAAAATTATCTTATACTATTGTCAGGTATACAGTTTCTTATGCAGACTATAACTACTTTTGCTGTTAGTACTAAAACAAACTCTAAATATCTTAATGGAAACGGAGATGGTAGAGGGTTAGATATAAGCATGCACTTGAGATAGTTTAGGCCTTACGGGTTGAAAAGAAGCAATAATAAATGATAAGACTAATGTAAATTACTATTATATTTTAAATTCAAGTTTTTGTAATTTTTTTTTAAATAAATATCATTGAACGAAAATGAGCGAGACAAATTGCACTAAAAATAAAAGGGAAAAAAATAAGGAAGTTATAAATCAAAAAATATGTGAAACATAATTGTATATATTCTAGTATTTATTTGATTGATTGCAATGAAGTATGATCATGATACCAGTCTTAAATTGCAATTTGCTTAATTCATTAATTAATTCTATAATTAAGAATACTTATACATTATTTTATTGGTTTCAAAAGATGAATATATAACTTTATTACAGTAACCAAGTGATCCTGCTAAATAAAGTCTACCTTGACTAAACTTTCTTTGAAAATGTTGGTCAATAGTTTTAGTATAATGACAGATTTTTATTATATTTATTTATGACAACACGGGAGATGTGAGATATTTCTCGTTTATATAATAATAATATTTTGAAAAATTATAAAACACATTTTTATACATGACTACATGGGAGAAAGTGTATTTAATAATAAATTGAATTGGATTTATATATTATGTCGCTATATATGTTCTTCCATAAAAATCAATTAAATTTATTTTAATGATAATATAAAATAACCCAACGTTTATTGTATAAATGGGGGCTGAGAATATTCCGGGGGTTGTAGAACGAGGTGGTCTGTTAACATCCATCATCTTGGGAACTGAACTATGATGAGCATTAGCAGCAGTACCAAACAAAGACAGTGTGGTGGGGCCGGCTGGGACTGATGTATGTGTGGTTTGTAGGGATCATTTTCTGAAACCTCTTTCTGCCAATTGCACCCCCCCCCCCCCCCCCCGCTCCTCCCCCCGCTCCTCCACCCGCTCCTACCCCCCTCGCCTATGCCTCACTATTCCGTAGTCACTACAAACAAACAAACATACAAACTAACAAACAAACATTAGCCCACCCCTTCCTCCCCTCGCACTAACATCTATCCGGCTAAGATAACTAACTTGCATGAGAAAAAAATGCTAAAAAATAAATAAATAGTATGAATATAATTTTTACGTACAATCTTATTATATAAGAAAGTGTTGCATTAATAAATAACATAAAATAAGCTCAAAATATATAACATTCTTTTATTATATCATTATTTACAAAAATTTATGGTCAGGATTTTTTCTAAAAAAAAACTCTAATGCATGCCGTCATCTTTATCGTATTGTAAATAAAAGCATAAATCAGTCGAACCGAAGCGAATAAGGAATTGTTCGAATTCGAATCGAAACGTTAAATTTATAATTGAATTCAAATTATATTTGAAAAATTCTACTCTGATTCGACTCGATTCAAATATTTATTACTCGGATTTGATCTGACTCGGATTGAATTATATTCAAACTACTCACGAATTTCAAATTCAAGTCTCCACATAATAACTAACTTTATAATAAATATAATTATAAATTGAATTTGTTATTTTACTTAATTAGAAATGAGAATATATATTTACTATTACACTTTACAAATATAAAATCATAATTAAAATTAAAATTAAAAACAAAACAAAACAAAAATAATTAATTATCCTAATTTAATTTAATTTATATTTATTATAAGAGAATGTATCGAGTATCTAATCGAATCTGTATCAATCGAGTATGTATCGAATCACAATCAAGATTTCGAGTAGTTTGAATCTTACACGAGTCGTGTATAACTTTGATCAGATTCTACTCATATTTTCATTCAAACTATATTTTATGCTCAAATTTAGATCATATTATTAACGAATCCGAGCATCGCTCGTATTTTTTTGAGTCGAGTCCGTACTGTTTGACTCATTTAGGGCCTTAATTGTAAACGCAATGAAATTATGCTAAAATGTGTAAACACCACTCATATCAATAAGGAATATTTAAATCCTATATATACATGCTTCTATCCTTAAATCTTTCAATCTACTGTCCCCTTGTATATATAATATATAGAGCAGTGCTAGACACAATTTATTCTACAATTATTTTATAATTTATTGATATGATATACTTCATTTCAGCATATTGATGAATAAATTGTTTCAATGTAGTCTTCGGTCCCACGTAAAAGCTGAGGTGGAGTATGTCCCATCAACAAATTTTAAAATAGTAGTAGAATAAGTTGTCTCTAACATTATTCTAATATATATTGGTAGACCTAAGTTCAAGTTCCATTAGAATTCAAAAAAATCAAATAAAAAAATCAATCATTTTAAGTTGACCTCTCTACTTTATATATATATATATATATATATATATATATATATATGATAACACTCTGGAACGAACAGTTCGTTTACGAACATATGTAGGATTCAGTGTTGGTTCGTTTACGAACATATGTAGGATTCAGTGTTGAAGGTTGTTGATTGGATGAGAACAGGGTCGGCCCTGAGGGGGTGCAGAAGGGGCGACCGCACAGGGCCCCCAAATTCTTAGGACCGGCCCTGGATGAGAATATTTAACACTAATTACGAATATATGATGGTACATAATTGGGCCAATAAACAACTTTCAACACTGGACCCTATATATGTTAGTAAACGAACTGTTCGTTCCACAGTCTTATCCTATATATATATATATATATATATATATGTGTGTGTGTGTTCATTTTGGGAACAACTAGTCTATTAACTCGTGCAAGGCACGCCTTTGTTTTTGATTTGGGAGAGACGGGGGAGATCGACACAGTTGTGGATCTGAAATGTCGATCTGGGGCAGGTGTATGGTATGAAGTAGGTACCGCACAACTATTGTGGTTGTGCGGTAGGAATTAAATTAAAAACAGCTCCGTTAGACAGTGGTGCAGTGCCCTATCGCATAATTCATTCTGTTGTCACCCCATTTTTCTTTATAGGAATATTTAGGTCATTGTACACCATGCATAGGCTCCGCACAACAGTTGCGGACGAGTTTACTCCCATCCCTTTGATCTTGCAATGGACAGTCTAGCTAGATTAGATTGAATGGGTAAATAGTCCGATCCATGCAAGTCGTCTAACTTTAGACCTGATCAATATGGATCAATATAGTATATATAGTGATTGAGGTAATCGATCGGTAACAGCTGCTTAATTGTAACGTCTCTCTTTAACTACCACACCCTCATCTTGAAACGTCAACAGCACCAGAACCATCCATATATACTACTACTACTACTACTACTATATAACTTTTCATTCAGGGAATAAAATAGTTAATCCTATAGCTATAAAGAAGAGGTAGCTAGCTAGTCATGTACTCTTAGTACTCTAGCCTTTTGGTTTTCATAATATGAGGAGTATAAATATATATATCAAATGTATTAATTTATATATCATGTTAGCTCGCTATAACTAATATAAATAAAATTAACCCATCATTATCGTGTCCTTGCGGCTAGCATATTTAATTAATATAATAGCCATTGTACATATATAACTTAATTTGTTTCAAGTTACATCATTGTTGTCAATCACAGCTAGCTAGCTAGCTCGATAGCTAAAGGAAACCTAGATAGCTAGCTACACTACCAAGCATCTCTCTCGCTCTCTCTATTTAATTTCTCTCTCAAAGTCTCAAGTGAATGAATATTGTAGTGTAGGGTATCCAAGGTCCAAGCTCTAAAAACTGAAGGGACCATCAATTATTTGTGATAATAGGAAAGGAATGTTGTGTCCCAACTCACAGCCGGCCAGCAAATGAATCTCCATTAGATCATACTGGTCCCTCCAAAAATGATCGATCTTGATCTAGTCTGAGAATCTTGACTTTGGCACCCCCACCCCCAAATCTCTTCAGCTTCTTTACTCTATTTTTAATTTTGGATTAGTGATTAGCAATTCAAGCATCCATTATATAATATATTTATACAGTCCAAGAAAATTATTTTGTTTCATTTTACATGTCAGTTTACAATAAGAGTGTATATATATATATATATATATATGTTTAATAACATGTAGTAGCAAATGATTGATTAAGATTTGAGAGTCCCACCCCCACCCCTACCCCCAATTAAAAGATGTTTAAGACAACTTTCATTGAAATGTTTGCTACTTAGTTAGTATTGGCTTTTTATAAGGTGCAACTTTAGGGATCTTATAAGTAGCCCACCATGCACCCTTAAGATACATATTTAGTGGGTGGGTAAGTGAGAAAGAGACCCACAACACAAGTGATCGATTGCAGACGCAAAGTGGAAATATATATATATATATATATATATATACTCATGTTTAATTTACTACTGTATTAAAGCTTTTAATTGTGTCCCCTCCAAACAGCACACGCTTCATCATAACCGTTGAGACCTAAGTCAACCATATAGTAAATTAGTTTATACTCATCTTAATTTCCTTTTTGTCTTTTTTTCCATAATTTTCTTGCATTAGTCACTCAAGGGGTAAGTAAAGCAAGAGATGAATAGCTGGCTCTTTTTAAAGAAGTCCAAAATTTTCCGTCTTATCCCCCTATTTCATGTTATATATTATTGTCCGAGTGTAATTCAATTAATTATTTATTTACAGTTAAGTACTTCTTAAACTTATCGATCAGTATAATTAGCTGATAGGGACAATGCATAATACACGAAAATGGAGAGTAAATATAAATTCTTCTTAAAGGCATGCATAGTACCTAGATCTCTAATCCCTGCTACGTACGTCCAAAAATGAGGATCCACCTTTTTTGTTTTTGACTATATAGATATAGATATATATATGAAAATAATTTATCCGATGATATAAATTCCATAGATCTTCATTTCGAGCTTCCCATAGATCTTCATTTCGAGCTGCATTATATACGATAATATTAACACTTGTGATGATTTGAATTAGCAATCAACAGACCGGGATAAAAACAAATTAATAAAAGTAAGATTTGCTTAGAGATTTTTTTGTAGAAATATGAATCAACAATGAGTAGTGTTCATTCTTTTCAAGGAAACAGCAGGCCAACCTAATTAAGGAAAAGGGATGCATGGGGCCGGACAAATAGAGCGGAAAAAGGAATAGCATATATATATATATATAATAATGATGTTATGAAACTAGCTACTAGCTATTATTCCATATGATTATGTGATTTTTACTTCCTGCTGCGGTGCTTACTGCTCGCTAAGTCATCACATTATTTATTTACCATGTACGTACGTACGTTATACGTACATTTTGACTTAACGTACGTAATTAATTAATGGCTCTCAGTAATGCATGGTGCATTGGGAACGTTACCAATAACACAGCCATATTAGCAAAAATGATTAAAATTCATCAATATCTTACCCCTATATATTCTGGATATCACAAAGGTTGGGGGGGTAACCTTGCTAATTCAAGAATATATGTTAATATAGATACTCATCACGTATCATTAGTTTTAGTCTGCTCAAGCTCGGCCCTTTTATTACAAAAGTAATTATTATGTCAACTTTTATTCTAAATTTTATAAACAAACTATAATATATATGATGAGTTGTATTGCAAGGGTGACTGAATAATCTTTTAAAAAATAATTTATAAAATAATGTGAAAGTACTGTAATTAATTAATTGACGGTTTACGTACCATGGTGAGTCAATCATAATAACCAATTACAACTAATCACATTATAATAAGTAGTACTTGAGATATCTTCCAATATTCATCATGCATCGTAATATTGACTAAAATTAAAGAAATTCATGTTAATTTTGAGTTTAAAAATATTTTTAGTTGATTTTAAAGGTTAATAATAATTTTATATTTTGGAGCGGAGGAGTGTGTGTGTATATATATATATATATATATATGTTTATATCAAATATATATATATTGTTAATACTTGTATATATGTGAACAATGCTAAAATTGACAAAAAGGTTTGGTTCATCTAGCTAGTTGACAGCATTCAAGTTGGGTAATAATTTATTTGGAATATTAGCAATTAACAAATACAGATTATTGCATAATTAACTCACACTTAGCAATACTTGGGATGCATGGTCCTAGACCTCACGTCTCTAACTACGTACGTACGTACTGTTCATAAAGAAATAATTAAGGTCAAAACTAATTAAGTTCCCTTGCCGGCCAGTGGCCCACCCAAATATTATCAATTAACAAATACAGATTATATCGATATATAGAATTAATATCATATATATGAATCTTAAGCATGCGAGTGAATTAACTTGGGAGAATAATTAATATTTCAAGTTGCTCTTTACGTGTTACCAAATTATATATAATAGTATACATATATATACTATCCCATGTCCTAGGCTCCTAAGCTATGTGACAAAACGTCATTTGTTCAAATAAAATAATGTCTTGGGAGGTAGTACGTAAAGTAAGAGCTTATGATTAATAATTATGAGTGATAGAAACTGACGAGGAACAAAAAGCTGCAACCCATCGATGGCATGCACAAGTCATACAAGACATTAATACAAGGTTTGTGTTGCTGCTGGGGTTTCACTTTGGAAAATGCAAAATTTTAGGGACTTTTAGAATCAAAAATTGACGTCCGGAGATTGTATGATCATATTATTAGAAGATTTGTATTTGGGTTTTAAGCATATAGTTTGTTGATTGTATGGATAATTTTGTTGTGACCTATTCATACCTTTTGAATTTACCAAATATCGCATGACTTTTGATTTTTTAATAAAATTTATTTTTGTCCATCAAAAATATATGTATATATATATATATATATATAAAGAACTAATATTAATTTTCACATGATCCTCTCTTACATGAGCAGATCTCACTTTCATGTGAGAAAGAACCATATAAAAATATCAAAAACACACGTAAAAATAGTAATCCCTTATATATATATATGATCTCTCAGACACCCATATTTATTCACTTCTCACAAATAAAATTAATATCGACTTGCAACTTATTTATATTAAATAAATAATTTGGAACGATAATTAATATATTAAATATTCGGTAAAAATGCTCGGGCACTTCATGCGTGCCTCTCTTTTTTTTTGGATACCTTCTTCGCATGCAGTAAGTAAAATTTTTTAACCAACTTTCTAATCTCATAAAGAGATTAAAAAATGATTCTGTATTAGTATAATTTTTCACCTATTTAATTTAGGTGGGATAGGAGAGATGAGATTCAATGCAACTTGTGAAGAAATGTTAATTATGATAATGGAGGAGCATATGGAAGCAAAATTTGGAAATAGGGTCCCAAAATAAGTGGACCACTTTTCTTTTCTTTTCTTTTCCTTTTTATGGTATTGAGTTGGTTCTAATTAATTACTAGTTCTAACGCTACTTCCTTCCTTCCTTCCTCCCCACCATCCACCCTGCACTAAAGCTGACACCACACCCACAATGTCTACTCTTCTTGCTACACCCTCCTGGCTTTGTCGTGATTTTTTCTAGGATATATATATATATATATATATATATATATATATATATATATATATATACTTTCAAGTTAATAATAAGAAATAATGCTGCTATCACATAATTTTGTGTCACATAATGTTCATATACACACACATACATATTATAGATCATACGTAACATGCAGGATCCATAAAATATACATATATGTGTATGTAAATTTTATGTGACCTAAATTATGTGATATTAACATTGCTCAATAATAAGATACAAATAATAGAATTTATTTGAAAGAAAAAAAAATACAGACGTGCGGCCCAGTAACTGTAAGGTAGTCATAAGGCAAGTACATCCAGTTATGGCAGGCAGTAAACTTTGAATAAGGCCTATGTGTGTGTGTGTTACTCTTTTTACCCATATACAAGCAAGTATTATTTTTATATTTAACGAAATAAACTTAAAATTATAAAGTTGAGCACATAGTGTTTTCCCCCTTTTTATGGTCTAGTACAATTTCATATTAATAAAACTTGAATTTTAATATGATAGAATGATGTATTTGATCAGGAAATTATTAATACGTTATTAGTAGAATTTAATATAATCAAATAAAAAACTCTCCTATGGACCAATCCTAACCAAAAGCCCATTCACTTTTTAAATTTTTAAGAGCTTGTCCAACTCCTGCAACTCCAGGGCTGGGCTGAAATACTCTTGCTTTTGCATTATTTGTTAGGTTTGATTAATTTATCATATAATGATTGTATCTGTACCAATTAAAGAATATCATATTACCAATTTTATTAATTTTAGTTTAACACTTCACCGGTTTCTTAATTAAAGTTGTATATGTCAACCAAATATTTGCTTATTTTTAAAAATTCCTACTAAAGAAAGATGCATCAATTCGATCACCGAGTAATTTGAAAATGTGTTATGGGATATGTTTAGGGGTGATAATGGTGTCGTGTTGTGTCGAAACTCATGTATACATTGTTTATAACACAAATTCATTTATGAATCGTATCTGTGTGAAAAAATTAATACGTGTTTAACATCATGTTTATGACACGAATCTGTTTATGACACGTATTTATTACATCAACCCGTTTATAAATTATGTTCGCATCGTGTTATCAGAACGTAAGCATCCCTAATCCCATTATACAATAATGTTTAATATATTACTTACTACTTATTTCTTTTTCTTATAAGAGTAAATAGTTTTTATAACTTTATTTAATGGGTTGACTATAAAAGAAAGGTAATGGTAAGAGACTTAAATTTTTGCTTTGTGTTTCAAATTTGATAGCATTATTACATTACATTATATTAATTATCTAAATGTGTTCTTAATATGAGTCGTGTTATATATGATGATAGATTTATATACATCGATATAAAAAAATGTTGACGTATGTGAGTAATAGGTAAGAAAATTAAGGAGGGACGCAAACATTAAAGTTTTATTTTTCTCTAATATTCGTTATATAATAATATAATGATGATACATGAATTAGACTTATTTAAAATATCTAACAGTATTTTTAAGTAAGTACCAAATAATATATATGATTGTAATTGATTATAATATTTATAGTGTAAACTTACTGTCCGGATCTTAAGCTCACTCAACTAAAAGCTCACCTAACTCACCCCCTTTAGCGATGGACCGGGCGACGGTTTGGTCCGTCGTTATATATACAATTATCGTCTTAGCTTTTAGCGACGGACAACATATAAACGACAGTTGTATATATAACAACGGATGAACTGTCGTCCGGTTCATCACTAAAGAAAAATGAGTTTAAGTGAACTTTTAGTTGTGTGAACCTAAAATCCTTATCGTGTAAACTTATGCACTGAATGTATATTTTAATTTTGTTTTTACAGCCTTTGTAGTTTTAAGTGCTCAAGATCCAATCAAATTGAAGAAGCACTCTGCCAATCATTTTGTTTCACGATTTTACAAGACATAACTACCCTTCATATTTTTTTTTTGGGAAAGCAACTGCCCTCGTATTTTAATTATAGTACTAATAGTAGTAGCATTTGCGTATAAGATGCCTGAAACTTCAAAGAGCAAGGACAGTATTGTCTTTTATGCTACATTTAACCCTTTTTGTCCTCCATGTACGTCTGAATATCCTTATTTTCTCCGGAAAGCACTTTCTTCTATGTTCTCATCACTGAGGAAGTAAAGCTCATCTGCAAAACCCTAGTATTTTATCAGTTAGTTTGATAATTATTGGTAATTAATTTGAACCCAGCAACATTGAAGGTTATACAAGTAAACCCTTTTGATAAAGGTGCGTTCTTTTTCTAGATTTAAGGGTTTATTTGTTCCCCATGGTTGATAAATTAGGGCTTTTTCCAGGTGAGTCTTCATTCAGTTACCATTATTTCTATTCTTACAATTCTGTAATATTTTTTATTCGATGCTCTGAATTTTGATGCTAAATTGAGCATCGTCAGGCATGTTGAATCGTGATTTAGGAGTATTGCCAGCTTAACATATACCTTCTGAAGTTAAGGTCCTCAAAAAATATGTTAATGTACATACTAAAATGATTGTTTAGGGATTGAGTGTTTCTTTTTCCAAAAAAAATTCCAAAGAAAAAACCACCATCTTAAAAATAGAAATGATTTCTATAAAATATCTTTCTATTGAGATTGGATTGATTTTATAATTACCCCTTTTCTGTTGAATTGAGGGTTTTGTACCAGTCCACCTAAACCTACTTCACTGTCCCTTTCATACTATTTTAGCTATTGATCCAATTCCAAGCTATTGAATATGTATGTGGAATGTAAGAAACAAAGGGTCCTTTCTTCTTATTGTATAAGTTATCATTTACTTAAGCTAACCCATATCGTGATGTAGATTATCTCTCCTATTGTTGAAGTAAGTATTTTGTGTGCTAAAATTACAAAACTCTGCATTTTGAGGGGTGTGGTTGAGCAGGAGAATATCATTCTCACTTCAAATTTGTATGTTCTCAATTATATGTTTCTGGATATTCTCATTTCTTTGTTCTTTTTCCTTGAACTGAAATCTAACTTCTTTTCATTCTTGATAATTTTAGTACAGACTTTCTTCGTAACCAGCTTATGATATCCCTTCGTTTATCTTTCCAGAAATACCTTTACCTGCAGTCTTCATTCTAGAGATGTAATTGTGTATTCTCATTCAGAAATGATTTGTAGGCCTATTAGAACTTGCTGACCATGTTGGCCGAGTAGACAAATATGAAAATAACCTCTGTCATGTAATTAATTACAACCACTGTCATCATGTCTACTTGACTCACATTGTCGGCCTGTTATATTGGCAGATAAAGCATTGCCGTTTTGTAGCTTAATAATATAGCGTTTATCTTACTTCGACAAACTGAAATAAAAAGTATCGTGCCATTAACATAATTTATACATCTACAATAAACACTTGCATGCATGAAGGTAAACTGCAATTGCGTGTTCATACAGGTTATATGTAATTCATACTAGGATCATATATATGCTGCTAATACTACTTCCCATTACATAACCAATATGCCAAATTCTTGGCGATCTTTTGGATCAGAATTCTTTTCACACAAATTTGAAGAAGTTATTTATTTTTGTCTCATCTGTTCTTTTCAGTCACATGGCAATTTGAAGGAGTTCTCTTGCTGTGGCCTCAAGCATGAAATTTATTGTATTTGTCTTTTCCGCATGGACAGAGCTAGAGTAGCAAGGCCTTCTGAGCTTGGTGACAGGAATTCAAGTGACCTCGTTATACGATTGAAAAATAACGAAGGAAGACCCGAACTGCTCCATTCACATTGTTTTATTCTTAAGAAGAAGAGCAAATATTTTACAGATAGGCTGTCCCATTCAAGAACTGGTGATTGTATTGAAATTCACTGCTCGGATTTCAATTATGAACATCATGTTGAACTTTTGAGGCGCCTCTACCTCCCTGCAGACACACTCTTGGACTCCTGGGACTCTGTTCAATCTGCTATTGGAATTCTTCAGCTGGCAGTTGCTTTCGGCTGTGAAGAGATCTCGCAGAGCTGCATCCAATACTTGGAGGCTGTTCCTTGGGAGGACGAGGAAGAGGAGGAGATCCTAAAAGTAGTTTCAAAATTGGGTCCAATGGCCATGCCCATATTGGCCAGGATCCAGCCAGTAGATTTAACCGCGACGAAAAATGTTTTTATCTCTGCAATTCGCTTTGCCACTTCGAATGGTGGAGATCACCCTCCATTTATAGATGATCTCAGAATTTCAGCTCAAGAACAAGTGGACTACATGTTAGGTGATGACGAAGAGATACCTTTCGTTACTGGCTGATGATGAAGTAAAATTGGAGATTAGAATGTGTCTGTCCAAAGTTTTTTGTTCATTTGAAAAGGAACTGTGTTCCCTGCTCTTGGAGTCTGAACTCACATCTGAGGCAGCAGAGAACAGGATAATGCAGAGCCTCTCTGACCTTGAATGGATGTGTAATATTCTTCCAAAAATGGATCTACTGAAAGATTTTGTTGCTAACTGGGCTGATGCATCAAATAACCTGTTGAGGGTTGTCCAGGACAAGAAACTTGATTCTATCATGTGGGGTTCAAAAGTTAAGATTCTAGAAATAACATCAAAAGTTTTGGAGGCCGTAGGTTATGGAAATGTTATTCTTCAAACCCCATGCAGAGTTCAATTGCTGAAGACATGGCTGCCTTATATAAGAAAGATGAAGCCTCTTCTGGATTCTATCGGCAATCAGGAGACAGGTTTTCCTTACAAGATGGACGAAGACTTGTGCCAGAGTATCGAGGGGGCAATGGTCTCATTGATTTTGGCACTACCATCAAATGATCAAGCTGATATACTAACGGAGTGGATGAACACCGAGCAAGTAAGGTATCCTGACCTGAGTGAGGCTTTTGAGGTCTGGTGCTACAGAACAAAGTCTGCAAAGAGAAGATTGGTGGAGGGCTTGGACAGAGTTGGCGAAGCCACTCTCAGCGCCTGTGATTTGTTACACTGATTTTGTTGTAAGACTAATTTCTTTCAGTTGGGTGGTGGATGGCAATAAACCCCACTGCTGTATGATGATAGGAATATGCTTTGGTTTATTTAAATTTTGATTTATTTCCTTTTAATTTCTAAATGTCTGGTCAAATTATTGAATGAGGATGTGGCCAAAGATGGCACCTTTTTCATATAGGTTGGTTTGGTGTTGCTGGTGAGCCTATTAAGTTAATCAACCTATAGAAGGCTTTCGGTGTTATGGTTCCGGCAGAACTGTGGTGATTCGGGCAGAGACTATCTTAAAGTCGTGCTCGAATTGGATGCTAATATGGTGTTGCAGCTTCTTCACAATATACAAGTAAAGCCGCTGGAGTGGTGAATGTTTTGAGAGGGCCAAATGTCTTATGCTTCATAAATTAAAAAAATAAGATTATTATTCAATTTTTTATAAAAAAATTAATATATATTGAGAATGTTTATGTCAATTTTTTGAATTTGACAAGTATTAGAGGTAATCATTTTAAAGAGATGTGTAATAAGTGGAGTTTGTTTTTAATTGTATCTAATCTCATGTATGTTTCGTAATTGTAATTTGACAATGTCATGTATGTTTTGCTATTGTAATTTGGTACAAATTTATATCGATAGGTTTTGACTTTAATGGTCAGATTGATTATTTTTTTAATTTTATTAAACTATTTTAAATAGAATTATTAATTATAATATTTTTATTTTATAATTTTTAATAAAAATATTAATTTTAAGTTTAAAAATATGTAAATTAATTTTTAAAAATAAATAATAATTTTATAATTTGAAAGGAGGGAGTAATTCTTAAATTTTCATTTGAATGCACATTAAAGATACTAGGAGTCTATGAGCTAATTTATCTAACATGGTCCCACCCCACGACACCACCCTTTGACAACCAATTGCCTTTCCATTAATCCATCTCTCAGCAATCAACATAGCAATTAGCATTCTCTCTCTAAAATGATAGTAATGATACCCCCAACTAATTAGCATTACTTGTTAATCACCATTTAATTTCTCGTCTTTCATTTTTCCAATTGATTGATATATCTATCCAGTATCAGCCATCATCATCAAGAAGCCAGGCATCAAATACAGATTTAGGAATTTCACGACATAATAAAGTGTATATATTATACAGCAAAAGAGCTTTGAATTGAATAAAGGGCAATTGAACAGTGAATGGCTTGAGATTGTTTCGTTGTTGTCATCAAGTCATCGTTTCGATTGATACATATATATATATATATATAGATATATATAGACACGACACGCACTGAGAAGAAGAAGAAGAAGAAGAAGAAAAGGGGGGATTTAGAATGGCGAACTATTATGTAAGAGCGGTTCCACCGACGGATCTGAACAAGAATACGGAGTGGTTCACGTACCCGGGGGTTTGGACGACCTATATCCTCATCCTCTTCTTCTCATGGCTCGTTGTTCTCTCCGTCTTCAATTGCTCCCCTGGAATGGCTTGGACCATCGTTCATCTCTCTCACGCCCTCGTAATTTTTCTCATTTCTCCCCCCAACCTTTACTCTCTCTTTCTATTTCCTTTATATATATATATATATATTTGTCTATATATGTATTTTGATGCAAGAAAGCATTTTTAGGTTTATTCTTTTGGTACGAGGACTAGATTGCTTGATCTGTTCCGGTACTGAATTTTTTTGAAGATTACTGGTTTAATTTATGTTTGAATTGGATTGGATTGGATTGTTTTTAAATATGCATTTGTGTTTCTCTGTGGATTACAGTTGGAGTTACTTATCAACATAATTTTTTTTAGAAAAATAAATATTAAATAGTTGGAATTCTTTTTGATTTTTTGAGCTGTGGTTATTTTGAACTTGTAATTTCTGATTTTTGTTTTTCCCCACTGTTGTTTCAGTTGGTAATGGCAAGTGAGAGGTTTAAACAACCAAGAAATAAGTAAATTAATGCCTTTTTCATTATATACTACGTAGTGCTTAATTTTTCTAAACTAGAGCATATAATGTATTCAAGTATTTATGGTACTATTATATGGAAAAGGAGCTTAGATAATCAGCTCATTCATAGAAATCCCTGAATTTAAGAAGAGAAACAAGATTAATGTTTTTGGTAGGAATATTGGGAGATGACAGGTACAAGTTGGGAAAGAGTTAAAAGGACATATATCCCACTGGGACTGTTGATATAAGTTTCTTAATTAGTGTATAGCTACTATAAGTGGTATCTTTATCGTGAATTGTCCTTTAAGTTGTAATATGAACGAGGGGACAGATACCAATGCCTATGACGTAAATTGTTC
The DNA here is from genome assembly GCA_020205555.1 of Panax stipuleanatus. Lineage (NCBI taxonomy): Eukaryota > Viridiplantae > Streptophyta > Magnoliopsida > Apiales > Araliaceae > Panax > Panax stipuleanatus. The sequence continues at coordinate 149,198,300 of CM035121.1, read as the reverse complement.
ACAAACACATTGTACTTATAAACACGGTTAAATATTTTATTTTTAAGCACGTTTTTATGATTGAACCTAAGTACCCAATTCATATTGTGTGTGCAGATGCGAGCGCGGATAAATTTAAAATACTTAGATATCAGACTATCAGAGTGGCTACATTTAGTTTTTTATTTATTCAACATACATATATATATATATATATATATATATATATGTATACACATATATATGTATATATATACACATATATATGTATCTATATATTTCCTTATGTGAAATTTCAGAATTTTCAGTTGTAAAACTTATATGTTAACTTCTGGCTAAATTTTTGAAAAACCTTATATGTTTGTTCTTCACTGGTATTCGATATACATAATTAGAGTTTGTAAACCAAATGATGAAGTGGTCCAGTGGTAAGACACTCGTGGTTAGAGTTAAGAGGTCTTGCTTTTGAGTTTTGTGCAGGTCCATTTCTTTGAAGTTTTACTTCTGAATTAGTGTGGTTTCACTAGATTAATGCATTGACTAGAATAATCTGAGACTTTGATTTCCTCAAAGCGCGCATTAAATGTGAATTGAAACTAAAGTTGACTGTTCACGTATCTATTGCATGTGCGTCGGTGACAGATTATGTCAAGTATATTTGAACTAACGAAATGTTTCCATGGGCATTTTAGAACGATGACACACATGATTTTGGAAAGTTAGCAGTTTCTTATTGTTTTGCAAATAGCTAACAGTTGGAAATTTGTGTTTTTTTAAGGTTACATACCAGTGCTTTCACTGGAAGAAGGGGACACCGTTTGCCGACGACCAGGGCATCTACAATAGGTTGACTTGGTGGGAGCAGATAGATAATGGCAAGCAGCTCACTCGGAATAGAAAGTTTCTGACTGTTGTACCTGTGGTGCTGTAAGTGTTTTTAAACAAAATAAGCATTTATATTGGATGTATGATGCACATACCACCATATCATGTTCTTTCATCTCAGACCATGTGTGATGCATCATTGCAATAGCAGTAGCAGCATGGGCATAACTTTCAATTGTCAACCAATTTATTGTGTAATCTATGTCTGCAGGAGCATTTGATTATAGTTATCACTCTTAGCCTTTGTTCTTTCAGCGATACAAGTATATATGCACATGTTACACACGCAAATACAGACACACACACACACACGTACATGTAAAGAGTTTACATATACAAACATTTTTACAATAAACTAATTCGAGTGTCCTTACCCCCCCCCCCCCCCTAACAGGAAGCTAATTGTGTGTGAATTTCTTTTGAATAACTTATTTCCTTGAGTTTGTTTTTTGTTTCCGATTGACAATATATTATGTATTTTGTTAATGTTATAAATTAACCTAGGCCGTAAACAATGGTGATTGTAATGGCTATAATGACATAAATCTTCTCCAATGATACTACATGCTATTTTATGAACATAAAATTATCTTTCTTGGGCAGAGATTATGTAGTGAGAGTATATGTAGAATACTAGAATATGTGCGTCATTATAAAAGGTTCCCTATATTTGTGGCATTGCTGCTTTGAACCTTTTAGCCTTCTATGAATCTGTAAGACTTTTCTCTTTTATTATGATCTTTCTGAAGTGTTGCACATCTGACCCTAGTGGCAGTTCTTCTTCATTGTGAAGTTACTAAGTACAATATAGGCAAACCAAAGCGCTGTATAATGCTGTTTAGTGGTGTGTTGGAACAGTAGGTTTGTTTTAGCAAAAAGGTTTCCTTTCTTTACTATTCAGTGACAAACAGTTACATCTGTATTCCCTCCTAGGTGGTGTTGATTTCTCCTTTACTTTGTATTGTGCCTCTGTCATTACCTAGCTTTGTTGACTTGATTAGTTTGGTGGAAAACTAACCTAAAGTGAGACTTCTCTAAAGAAGGGAAGGAGACATTTTTCCTAATCATATAATCAACTAGAGACCCTGCCTGTGTAGCTCATCAAAACTTGTCGGTTATCTCCCTCACACCTTTTTTCTACATTTATTTTTTCTTTTTTATTTTTGAAGTGAAGGCAGTGGTTGAATGCCGGACATAGCTTCTTAACTCGAGAGAGTCACTAAGTGCTATAAGACCAGAATTATTATCTCTAGCTTAAAAGATTTAAGTGTCAGCTGAACTTTTACATGCATCCACATATTTCTGTTATGAAACTTTACAAATGTAAGATTTGGTTGTTGCAATGCTATAAGTGGCATATTTTGGCTATGGCGTTACGAGTTTTTTCGCATTTGCATGGAATTGGAGATGATTATGTTATTTTGTTTTTTCTGTTTCACATATTTGATTTGTCCCTCAGAGTGTGATATCCTCCTTTATTTGCTCTGCTTCAGTAAGATGACTTAGCAGTGTTTTTTCAACAGATATTGATGTTTATGTTTCTTGGACAGGTACTTGATAGCCTCGCACACAACTGACTACCAACACCCGATGCTCTTTTTCAACACGCTGGCAGTCTTTGTTCTAGTAGTTGCTAAGTTCCCTAATATGCACAAGGTCCGGATATTTGGCATCAATGCAGACCAATAAGCTGCTATCCGGTAAAGAATATAATTCTGGTCTACTCCTAGCTATAACAATATTGTTATATAATTTTGGCATTTCAGTATGACTGGTAATACTCCGAACGGATGTTGGAACTGGGAAGGTTATATTATTGTTATTATTATTATTATTATCATTTTTTATGATGGAAGTAGTGCTCTCTTATATAGGTGTCTTATATTTATTGTATGACATCTTTGTACAACTTACACTTGCTTAAATTATCCAAAGCTGGAACAGTTTTTTCATTTACCAGAAAATTAGTTTGTATATTTGTTGCTGTAATGGATGTCTTTTCCTTTATCCAGAGAATCTTTCTGGAATTACCACTTGACCGAGCTAGTGAGTAAGACTTTACCTTTTAGAATTTTGAGGGGAGCACTATTTATTTCCATATGTATTTTTGATATTTTTATATGAGGTGTGACCCACTTTATGCTCCTATGAGAGAGGATCATGTAAAAATATCAAAAACACGCGTGGAAATATCAGTTCCCAATTTGATTCTCTCTTTTTTTCTCTTTTTTTCCCCCACATGAACTGGACAAGTCAATGAAAATGGCCTATATATATATATATATATGCTAAAAGAAGAATCCCTCCACATTAACAATAAAAAGGAGCTAGATCGAGGGGATGGGATGAGATCTCTAGAGAGTAGTAATTAAAGAAACCATGAATATATCCTCCTCCCATCACTTAGTTTTGGATTAGAAATTAACTCACCCAACACCATACACTAGAAAAATTAAGTGAACCTTAATGTTAGGATATATTTTGCAAAGAATCATGGTCTGCTGCAGCTGGAAATATTACTAGTAGTTTCTTAGACGATGATGATTAATTGTGAAACAATTAATACAAGAAGAAGACCTCTTGTTCTTCTTTCTTGAACTTAATTCCTCCAACACAGGAATGTTTCTGAGGGAACCACCTTCAGTCCAATACCTTGTACAAGTCTTGCAGAAATATGATCTGGGCTGTGAAAGACTGTAATTAATGTTGTAGTAACAGATCGAACTTGGTGTTACTTGAATTGCACCTTGGACACTACTTCAAAACTAGTCGTACAGCTTGCTCTTTATGTGGCCTGCAGCTCTCCAATGAAGAATCACTAGCCTTTACTACTATGACTTGGAACTACTACCAGTATTTGATTCCATTGGCTTCACCACCATGCATATCCTGAGAATATATATATATATATTGATCAAACAACAAATTTAATTCAGATGAAAAAGCTAGAAGATCAATATAGCACGCACACAATGACACACCAAACAAAACAATACTACTTTACACTTGAAAAGGAAAAAGAGTACTTTAACATGCAGGGAACCATATTTAGCTAGTTAAATTAAAAAAATTGAAGTGATGGACACAGATCTATATATGCTGTGCCTGTGGCCATTGAGCGGTATTCCATGGATAGAAAGAAGCTATATATATATATATAGCTAGCAGATCAGGAGGAAGAAGAATTGAAATGGTATTAATTTTCAGAAGAGAAAAATCACTTACTTTATTAGACAGTGGCTTTAAAAGGCAGAAAAAAAGAGAATGTTTTAGATGGTTGGTTGGTTTGTGTAGACGTTCTGTGTGCTTTATGTGTGTATGATCTACTAAATGCCGAGACAAAGAGAGACTAGGATTCTCTCCATTCCAACACATTTCTCATCATCTCTCTCCCATCATCATCATCTTACATTTCAATACATTTTAAATATGGACCTTTAAATGGAGAGGATTTTAATTCGACAAAGAGAGAGTGAGAGGGAGTTTGTTTGTTTTTTTACTCTTTTTTTCAGGGAGAAATATATTATAGTTATTCTCTGTCCCTCTTTTAAGTTTACACTTTGTAGCGCAGTGGCTTCATGTTTCAAAAGGGATGTCATGCTGATAGGAGAGAGATATGATGATGGGGAATATACAAAGAATGGAGACTCTTTATTTCACTTCATTTGAAATAGAGAGGATCTTAATCCTCCCACTTGCACGAAAGTCTTCACGGTATAATGGCATGCGTGTTGTGGGACGCACGTGTTAGTAAGTAGGGAAAAAAAAAGAATATGATCAATATTTAGGGTAATAAATCAAATCACATATTATTGGATGAAGGAGAATAATGAATCTATTATTGACAATTTATTGCAAACGTTGATTACAATTAGATATAGTAAATAATTTTAAAATATTATACGTACTTAATTGTTATAGAAAAGTCTAAATTAGACGTCTCAAACATTACTAATTGTTAAAGGAATTTATCATTTACTACTGTAAGCAGCCGGACTGGAGCATGCCATGCCGACCAATCCATTTATTTACTCATATTCTTGTTCTAGTCAATATCTAATAGCCAATAGGCATGGGACATATATTGAGGCTTAATTTAATTAATAAACCACACAACGAAAATAGTCCAACAGACCAGTATTGCTGACTTTTTTGATGAACAATAAAATTGGCAATAAGTTGTTGAACTTTATTGCCATAGTCAAAGTCAAAGTCAAAGTTCAACAATTACAAACTAAATTCCTACAAACACCCCCACTACAAGTTTAATTACAAAAGAGTGTTTGTTGACATGGCACCCGCAACCAAATCCTCAACTACATACGTATATAATTAGCAACTCACACCCTTTAACATTCCAACTATGCCAAACTAATCCTTCAACTTCTCAATTCGTGGCACATTTGTCCTCCATCAACTTTAAAAACAATGGCTTTAAATAGAGGACGATTGTAACACCACAGTCCCACATCAAAAGATATAAATTTTTTTAAAGACTTAAGTAACTATCAATAGTACCTTCAGTCATGACCTGTTGGGTGAGCCTATGATGGGCTAAGACTATTGAGTCAATGGTTTAAGGCTTTATTTGGATGAATTTGATTCGATTCAGACTTGAGATTTGACCCGAGATTTGTTCCGGACTCTCGATTAGACCCCCGGGTTGTTTCATATGGTATCAGAGCCAACTCTCAAAAGCTCGGGTTCGGACTTGAGATTTGACCCGAGATTTGTTCCGGACTCGCGATTAGACCCCCGGGTTGTTTCATATGATATCAGAGCCAACTCTCAAAAGCTCGGGTCGGGTTATTCGATCGGGTTGCTAGAGTCGCACTTGGGATTTGACCTAGTTTGTTTCACCGATGGTTGGAACTTGAAAGAACATCGTGTTATATTGTTTCAACGTAAAAATATTTAAACTTTTGTAAAGTGTAATTATTGTTGAAATTTTTGCCGCCATTTATAGGATTTCAAACACTCCTTTGTAAAGACATATTTTCAATTTGAAAAGATATGAACCAAACACAATCTTTAATCTAAGGGTCACATCGATTCAAATTAGTAACTCAAGTTGAATTATTATACCGATTCAACATTACACATGTTCAAACTAGTAATCATACCTTTATAATTAAATCAATTCATGAATTATTTGTTAAAATAATATAATATATTTATTATATAAGAATAGATTTTAAAAATATCCAACAACTACTACTAAAAAAACCAAGTTATTCCTGTTTTTTCTTCAATGTTTTAATTTCTAAATATATTTTTCCGTGCCTTACAAAATACTACTTCAATCTACTTTATTTAATTGAATTTCTATTGTAAGTAATTGTTGGGATTGTATTATTTTATTGTAATCTAACATTTGGCATAACATTTTTATAACTGGTGATGAATTGAACTCTAGCCATTTGAGATTTCATTATACAATACCAATTTAAGTATCTCATAATTATTAATTTCACAAAAAGAATTTCATTTTGACATTATAACTAAATAGTGACGAATCCTAAAATATAAAATTAATTTGAATTATGATATGAATAAAAATACATTTTAAAACCTTAAAATTTTATAAAATTGACTTTACAAGTAATAATAGTATTGTTTTTGTGTACTAGATGGATAAATAGTTTTCAAATAATTATTCCAACTAATTTTTTAATGTTACTACGATCGAGTAAAATTTATTATTATTGAGGCATTTCACCAAATATTACTTGCCTAAGTGGCTAAATAAAAAAAAAGAAAAAAAAAAGAAAGAAGAAGAAGCAAATGTTAATTTTCAATGGTAAAAACAAATCATGCGGCAGGCAGTAGTAGTAGTACCCATCCAGACAAAGTAAAACTGTACTTACATTAATTAATGAGAGAATTGATGAAATTGAGAATTATCGTTATAACCGTTGGTTGAACGGGCGCATCAAAGTGGGGTTTGGGCTAATATCCTCTGTAGGCCGCTTGTTTGTACTACTATCCCCATAGAGAGAGGGGGAAAAAAGGAAAAAGAAATTTTTTATTCCCATTTCCAACTCGATACTTACCCTCTTCTTCGAACTCTCCTTTGCGGGTGTCATAGATTTTCTCTCATTTTTGGCTTAGCAAAGATCGGCCCTTTTCTGAACTATTCAAACTTTGGTCAGTCTTCATTATACAAAGAAGAAAAAGAAAAAGAGTATTTTCAGACTGAAACACTTGTTTGTCAATAGTTTGACCAAAATCCATGAGAACCCAGGTGAGAGAATTTATCTCTCTCTTCAGATTTTATGAGTCTTGACTGATTGGTAGACTGTTGTGATTGTCTTCAAATGTTAAGCTTTGATTTCAATTCCTTGTCGGTTATGGTGGGTATGTTTGTCTTTATGGAATTTGTAAGATCTATGTTTGTTTAAATTTTTGGGCAAATACATGTTCTGGGTTCAGATTGATCTGTTTTGGGTGTTTCTGTTTGATGGTTGGATTCAAAAACCCATATCTCTTGAATTTTATGGTTTCTCTCTCTATATCATAAATACAAATGATAACTTTTATTCTTGTCGATTGAGAGTGAGTTTTATCTTTGGGGTATAAAATCTGCTTCTAATTCTATTGTTTAATTTTTGTTGGGGGGGCAGGTTTTTATGAATTGAAGTTCAGTAATAATGGGTAACTATAGCGAAGCTGAAGAAGATAATTTTTTTGATGCCTGTGAGGAGGTGAGTTCTGTGTCTGATTTGGGTTCAGACTGCTCGGAGGATTGCTCTAGTTCTAGGCTTGCCAACTGTGTTTCAAATGGTTTCGGATATGAATTTTGGACTAAGAACATGGAAAATGTTCATGTACGTCGTGATAGGTTCCTAAGATGGATGGGATTAAGTTTGGATAGGCATCCAAGCGAGAGAGAGGAAGTGGGAGATATCTGTTGTGATGAAGTTAAATTGGGTATAGATAAAATTGGTGAGCGCTGTGAACATGTCTTGGGAGATTCAGATTTCAAAGACCGGTTTTTGTCTAGTCGTTCTTTTCTGTCTTGTCCGTCGGATGAAGCTCTGGAACAAGTTGATGCTATGGAGGAGAGTCATATGTGTACAATCAGGAATTTGGATGATGGGACAGAGTTTCTGGTGGATGAACTGGGTCCTGATGGAATGCTTAGCAAATTACGTGTAGTGGGATCAAATCAAATGGTAACGATTGAAGAGTTTCAGGAAACCGTTGGTTCATCTTCTTTGGTTCAGCGGTTATTGCAGAAAAACTCTGAGACATGTAAATTGGTGGATGCAAAGAAGAAAGTGAAGAGGAGTTGGATCAGGAAATTAGGTGTCATGGCACGGATGGTTGATAGGAAAGGAGAAGTCAAATCGAAGGTTGGGGCTCGTATGGGTTCAGTTCATGTTCATTCATACAGGAAGCGGTTAAAGGAATTATCCTCTCTCTATGCAGGACAAGATTTTCCTGCACACGAAGGCTCAATCTTGACAATGAAGTTCAGTCATGATGGCCAGTACCTGGCGTCTGGTGGTGAAGACAATGTTGTGCGTGTCTGGAAGGTGGTTGAAGATGAAAGACCAAGTACATTCGACATTTCAGATTCTGATCCTTCTTGTCTATATTTTTCATTGAATCATCTCTCTAAATTTGCTCCTCTTGAAGTGGATAAAGAGAAGATTGAGAAGGTGAAAAAATTGAGCAAATCATCAAAATCGGCTTGTGTCATTTTTCCACCTAAGATCTTCCGCGTATTGGAGAAACCTTTGCACGAGTTCCACGGTCACAGTGGTGAGGTTTTGGCCCTCTCGTGGTCTAAGAAAGGGGTTAGTATGTATTATTAAATAACATACTTCTTACTGTTATTTTATTTTTAGATTTTTTTTAGTTGAATGAAATAAATCTTTTATAAGTTCCTCAATTACAATTCTGTTTCATTGGCAAACATGATGTAGGTTTCCTGCAAACTTCTGGGCCTAATTTTGTTTTCTTAAACTGTATATTCTTCAGTTTCTGTTGTCATCCTCTGTTGATAAAACGGTCCGTTTGTGGCAAGTAGGGCATCACCAATGCCTCAGAGTCTATTCTCATAATAACTATGGTAAGCCTTTGTGCCTTTCTATTTAAAATCTAATGGATGATTTAGCCAGTATCATAACTCAATCTAACTGTTTCTTCCATTTCTATTTCATATCCATTTAGAATCATTACACACGATAACTTTTGTTTATATTGGTGCAGTTACTTGTGTTGAATTCAATCCTGTAGATGATAAATATTTCATAAGTGGTTCAATCGATGGGAAAGTACGCATTTGGGAAGTGGGGCGCTGTCAAGTTATTGATTGGATTGATATTAGAGAGATAGTTACGGCTGTGTGTTATTATCCAAATGGGAAGGTTTGACAAACATCTTCCTTATAGCTCATCTCACTGTTTCCAGTATTTGTTGGGTACTTGAGTCAAATATTTTTTTCCTGGTTGGTGCAGGAAGGCATTGTGGGCACCATGGATGGCAACTGTCACTTTTATGATATCATAGGTATGCACAATTTCTTTCTTCTTCTTTTTTTCCCTCCCCCTCCAAGATTTAGCACATTTACTTTATTATTTTCTTCCTGAGAGTGCACTGCCTTAGTAAAAATCAGATTCATTAGACAACGAGAAGTTCCAAAATTCTGATTGTTCACTATGCATATTGCCTTTACCCGTGGAATGCCATGTTTATTTGGGATGGTATTGTCTACTGTCTCCCTTAGCGTACTAATAACATATAAGGTATCTGATGAGTATCTCCTTCTTTTGCACTTATTTTATCCTCTTTGTACATATGCCATATAGTGTGACTACTACATATATATGCTTCTTTCATCCCTGATGGCACTGCAGTTTGGATGAATGCAACTATCCTTTAGAGAGCATATATCTGATGGCATGATAGCAAGGATCATTATGTTAACTTGTCAAGACAGTATTTTCCATGCACATGTTTGGAAAATTTTCTAATTGAGGGTGTCCATTGGCTTATTAATGACAGATCTGAAGAAGTTGTGTGTAGGTTCATATGAATCTGTCAGATATTTGTGAAAAAACCCATAACTGCCAATAAGATACCTAAGAAGGAACATGACTTTTTGTTCTTGATGACTTTTACCTGCATTTTTACTCCATCATAACTTCTGAGGAAACTGAGTATCAAATAGTAAAGATGTTTTCCGTTGATATATGTTCATATTTCATCTATTTTTTAGTTGAAGAATAGACTTTGTCTGAGCTTTATTTAATACTTACAAGAGTGATACCTTTTCCATAACTTAAAATGTTTCTTGGTTAGTTATAAACTTATAATCCGTTGCATAAAAAATTGACACTAGCCTGTCATTTTTCTGGTTTAGATAATCGTTTGCAACTAGGTGCTCAAATATGCTTGCAGGGGAAAAAGAAGTTCTCAGGCAAGAGGGTAACTGGGTTTCAGGTAGTGATCCTTCATCTATGCTTATCTTTTTAAGAAGTGGTCAAGTGTTTTGCCTCTTTGGTTCTTTTGTGAAAATGATTGTCATTATTCTTTCTGTTGTCCAGTTTTGCCCAAGCGACCCAACCAAAGTGATGGTCACTTCTGCTGATTCTCAAGTTCGAATACTTAGTGGGGTCAACATCATGAGCAAGTTTAAGGGTGAGTGGTAACTTCTCTAAGAAATTTATGAGTGAGCACTTAATTTGATAGGAGATGTTTTCTGTTGTTGTTTACTTTGGCACAGTGCTGTCATATTGATTCTTGAGTCTGTCCCCACCATCTTCATTAGGCACTCGAAGTTCAGGAAGCCTGGTTTCTGCATTTTTCACGTCAGAAGGAAATCACATTATCTCAGCTTCTGAGGATTCAAATGTCTATATGTGGAACTACAATAGCCAGGACAGAAATTCTTCTCGACCAAAAAACAATGCGCCATGTGAGAGTTTCTTGTCCCACAATGCTTCGATTGCTATACCTTGGTGTGGTTTGAACAGCGTTCCAAGGACACTCCCATCCCCAACATTTTCAGGTCCTGATCTTCCGCGAAGTTTCTTAGAAAATAAGCATTTGAGCGATGATTTACAACACAAAATGCCCGTGTCTGCCCCTGATTGCTTCTCTTTGGGCCGAGGATTTTTCTTGGAGTCCTTGTGGGGTTCCCCGACTTGGCCCGAGGAAAAATTACCTAGTACTACAAGTCCAAAGGGAGTCTCATCTTCATTTCATAAATCCGAGTACAAGTTCTTGAAGGCAGCTTACAAGAATACACTTAATTCTCCTAATTTGTGGGGTCTTGTTATTGTAACTGCCGGCTGGGATGGAAGGATTAGATCATACCTCAATTATGGGTTACCTATGCTTGCTTAAAACCCCATGGATCAGCAAAATTGCCATGGTTTTGCAAGTTTAGTTTCTTATCATTCTTGTTTAGGCATCCATTATGTGCAGATAGATAAATATATAGATAGACATGTAGATGATAGTTGAAATTTTTGGGTGCCACGGTGTGGACCCTTAATTGATTACAAGGTGTACCATAAATCAAGTTAGGTTATGCCAAGAGGGGGGCAATACGTGTGGTCTGTTTTTCAATACAATCTGGCCGTATGTCAATTATGGGGGGGCTGGAAATTATTCTGTACCATAACAATTTTCAGATATCAATCACATGATTCTTTAATTTGTTATTCGACCATTTTAGTGATGTGAGGTTGGAATTATAGAGCAGTTCATCAGTTCATGTGCTAAAGGACCCATTTGATTTATGTGTATTATAGCATATTAGCATGAAAATGTTATTTTGTGTTTGTAAATAATGCTGTTGGGTCTTCTTCATACATCACATCACTTTATGTTTGTAAATAGTAAAAAGGGGAACAGTTAGCATGAAATTAACTTTGATCAATTAATTAATATAGTGTCGACACGCAAGCTAGAAAGTGATCTCTCCCTACGTGCATTAAATAGTGTTGTTGGGTCTTTATTCGTTTCGAGTTTTAACCATTAATGAACACTGTAAATTTAGGATCAAGCCAATAAAGGATGTTTCACAGCATTTTAGCACTGAGCAGTTGAATCTAATGGCTAATGCTACTGTTTTGTTATGTCCACCACCACCAAGTATATAGTATATTCTTTCTCCAAAAAATTAAAGCTGGAGTCTTATTTTTCTATAAACATGAGGACCATGCTTCATGACAAAGAACTGGTGGGGAGCCAGATAAAGACTTTACAGCGTGCATATATATATCCACCATAAATACTTGTTTTAATCTACGTTGCTTTCAGATCTAAGTAAAAACTATTCGAGTTTAAACATGAGTTATCGTATTCATAGAACTATAGCACAAGGTGGTTCTTACTCGAGATTTAATTTAAGAAGAATAAACAATCTTGCCTTCCCAAAGATTTACAAACGTATGAATTACATTTACATTCAGGAAGACAACAAAATAAACAAATATATATTTCAGAAGGGCCACAAGTCTCCCCAGAGAGATTTTTTTGCCTGCTGATGCATAGTAGGATTCTTACTCTGTGTTACAACAACACGCTCAAAAGCGCCCTCGGACCCCTCACGATTGATTGCACGACACACATCCATTTCAATCCGCTTGCCCCTCCTAACAGGACTGTAAATAATTCTGGCCCAGCCGCTTCCAAGATCAGCTCTGCTTACTTCTTCTTCTTCATCTTCATCATTCTCAGTAACAGCGTCTGTTTCTGTAATGTCAGAACCATAGGAAACTGGTTCCTCTTCTTCTGGCACATCCTCATCTTCCGACTCAAGTTGTGGTTGGTCCTCTGTCAAAATAAGTACAATTCTCGGTATGAACAACGAAGCACATTGCAAAGCTTTTGTAACTTCATGCACGTGCTAACAATCATATTAGACAAGTGACAACTCCCAAGTGCCCAAGTTTAAAGTAAAATTGCATTAAGCATGAATAAACATGGCAAAAAGTGGATTTGGGTTGGTTATGAATTACAAAATATGATTATGGTTCCGTTAAGAACTTAAGTTTAAAACCATATAACCTGTTTTTAATATGGTTTACGTGGGTTGGAACCAAATAGTTATATGTTCAATATAAGTCAACCAATTTTTCAAAATTTTAAACTTACTACTATTATGGCCTAATAAAGATTTTTTTATCTTCATTTAACTTCTCTCTAATTTTTTTCATACGCTCCTCACCCTCTAAAATTTTTTTTATTCTCTCCCTCTAGAACTTTTGTGACACACTGTCTCTCTCTCTCTCTAAAATTTTATTCTCTCCCTCTAAAACTTTTATAACACATTCTCTCTCTCTATAAATTTTGACACACTAAAATTTTTATAACACGCTCTCTCTCTAAATTTTTTATACTCTCTAAAAATCTTATTACTCTCTCTAAAATTTTTATACTCTTTCTCTAAAATTTACTTGTCTATAAATTTTGTCAGGTTAATATCATCCCCTAATTTTTTACTTACATTTTAGGTTACTATTTCTTTTTATTGCTGACAGTTTCTTTTTATTATCCCTTTATTTTTTGTTTAAGGTCTGTTTGATTTTTTTTTAATATTTAGCCAACTTAGTAGTTAATAAATCATATACTTCCAAGGGCGTTTTGAACGTTGGAACATAAATGTGATAAAGCCGTCACTTTCTCTCTTTTGGTCCCTCCCTCTCTCTTTCCTTCCCTTTTCTTCTATTTTCTCCCTCTTCATTGAGGATGAGAGAGCCGTAACAAGTTAGAGAAAAAAATGGGTCGAAACTTTAACCAACTTAATTACTTTAAAGTAATTAACCAACCCAAATGGTTCTAGTTAATTTGTATTGACCCACTAGTTTATTAACTAAATTGACAGGTCTAAGCATGAAGTAAATACCATAGTCAATCAAGAGATCTTCTGGATTTCTTTTGGCATGCTGCTCCTTCAAAGTTTCAAATTTCATCCCATCAAGCGGCCAAGATTCTCTGTTTGAAATTAGAATGATTAAACAACAATGTTTAAGATGATATACATAAATATATGCGCATTAGATAAGGAAAGGCAAAACTAAGTTTTATCCCACTATACTTGGCACACTTTATGCAATAGCCCATTAAACTTTCAAAAATCGCAATTAACCAACTAAACTAATTAAAATTTTAAAATTAAGTCATTCCATTAAACAAATTAAACATCTATTTATTTATTATATACGTGGCTGAGAAAATAAAAGGAAAAGAAAAACATAAATGACATGGAAAATATGAAGACACGTCGAGGAAGGAAAAAAAGTATTAGCAGCCACGTTAGACTTTTGAAAGAAAAAAAACTCTCTTCTCTCTCCCCTCTCCTAAGTTTTTCTCAAATTTCTGTTATAGTGTTCATCTCATGTTCATCCTATTCTTTAATGGGTATCCCAAAAACCCCAGAAACAGAATTTCAAACGGAGAATGACACCAAAGGCCAGGAAACAAAACTGTTTTCAATAAATTCATTTTAATCGCTAATTCCTTCTCTGAAGTTCGTCTTAATCACTAAATAAGCCTTCACAAATAGTGATAAAGATCTTCCATATATACATATATAGAGAGAGAGATAAAGCTGACAATTTTTTGTATATATATATTTGGGGATATCTACATGTATGTATACATGCATAGTTACATACACATATTTACAATGTTAACCATCTTTTTTCTCCATAACCACGTTAATGCTACGTTTGGATTGAGGAAATAGAATAGAGGAAGGAATGACATAAAATAATGTATGCGATGATCATTTTGGAGGAAAAACCATTCCAATGGAATAAAAATTCATTCCATCTCTTTTTTTTATTCCATGTGGAGAAGGTAGAATAAAATTCATTATAATGGAATGGATATATGTGATAATTTTGTCATTATATGACAACACCCACCACCAACAACAACCAAGCATACAGTTAAAATAGCTAAAAATCATTCAATTTCATCATCCAATCCATTCCATTCTTTCAATCCAAACGTAACATAAGGGATCACCGTCATCAACAGGGTTCCGGTAAATAAGAGAATAACAAAGATAACTGGTAATATTTGTTAACCAACAAACTGTTGAATGTGCAAATGATTGCACTAAAAGAAAAACTAAGATGAATTGTGCTGAGAACCACGCATAACCCAAACCATTTGAAAAAAACTAGTGATAGCTCCATGTCTGTCTAGTCCCAGATCTGTTTGATCTTTAGGTTACTTTAGCAAAATAAATAAGGCATTCTGATAGGCAGCTTCAATACGAAAATTTTGACATATCATTCATATAATTTAGTATTAAAATGATAAACCTATGGCTTTCGACCCGTTTTACAAATATATAGGTCGGGTTTTACCCGTCGAGAGGTTGAAGGTGACGACCATTTTCAAAATTTATGTTGTTTTAATCTTACATGGCTGCTACTCTTTTTTTGCTCTCTCAATTGTCTCCTTTTATTTTCCATGTCATTTATATTATTTTTTTATTTTTTTGGCACAGCCATGTAAGAAATAACTTAACCCCTGTTTAATAAATTTGACATAATGATGAAATTTTATAATTTTAGTTAGTTCAATCAGGTAATTAAAATTTTTAAAAGTTGAGTGGTTTATTCCATAAAAGGTATCAAGTACAATAGGAAAAATCGATAAGGAAATATGGGACATATTTACACTGAAGTTAAGAAGTAAAAGAAAAAAATATTTTAAAGGTTCTGATTACGGTTTTTATTCATGCACATAATAATCATGCAAGATTGGATAAAGAAATCAAATACTTGCCTTGGTCGTCGTCCTCGTCTGAAGGCAATATAACAGAACTTTTCATCCTCAAAGCCACGCAATGGCTTTCCCTTGGACCGCTATAAAACAATAATAATTATAACAAGTGATACAATCTTTTAGTCAAGAACATCAGGAGAGATTGTGAATATGTTAAAGCTCTCTCTCTTTTTCGCTGAAAAAAGTAAAGGTCAATCACAGTGCTAACAGGCATTAGAAGAAAAGGTCTTTTACAAACACATTATGATAAGAGGGAGAAAATCTTCTTAATATTGAGGTTATGAAGACAAGGACAATGTTTCCAAAAAAATTCAAGTTCAGAAAAGGTACGAGTATGCTCCACCCATCACCAGAATCATAAGAGAAATTGCACAGATGGATTATTTGATCACTGAACTAAAATGATGACAACAGGAGAAACATGCACACACTATAGTGAATAGTAAATATAGTTTAACAAGTTTGTGGAAATAAAAGAGAAACCAATTAGGGGCAGACAAATGTAATACTGGCACATGCTTTGAATAGAGACCTTGTAAGCACGTTGTGAAGTTGTCCTCTCCAAGCGCTGAACAAAATGACAATATTTTCCCGTATTATCCAATGGACAAGCTCCATCATGCGGACACTACAACAAGATCAATGAAGAAAGGAAGGTCAGTGACAAACCAATTTACAAGGAAAAAAACACTAACAGAAAAAATAAAACTCACTGGAGCAATAATATGTGCATCACTTTTGAGTGCCATAAAATCTTTAGAAGCTTCATTAGATTTACCTTCTAGTTTCCGGCATTTCTGAAATGTCACGAAGATAAAACAATACGTCTTTTTATTAATTAAAACAGAGGACTCCCGGAATAAAATAATTAGAAGCATTTTAATAGAAATATGAGACCAGGAAATTGACTTACCCTTTTCTCCTTCCATAGAATATGAGATCGCATTTGAGATATAATATTAGCTCCATGTGGTGTTCCAGGTTCCACCAAAACCTGCTCCATGTTTGGGATTGTCAAGAAAATTGATAATAGGAAAAAATATTTTTAATAGAAATTATCAAATATATAAATATACATGCACAAATACATTTTAGTTCTGATTATATAGACTTTACAGCATAATGGTTTCTTAAAAATATTATTATTGGGATCGTCAAATAAACCAGTCAAAAGCTTCACATGAATGCTACAATATATATTTGCAATTTTTTCTTTCTTTTCTTCTTTTGCTAATGAGAGTTGATCCTCAGGATTCTCTCTGAAATTTTTGGAATCAGGAATTGTCTTGTGGGAAACCAATTCAAACATTAGCAGAGCTATAAGCACAGATAATATACATAAACTAGGCATATAAATTGCATGCCATGAATACATAAATATGCAATTGAGGATTTCGAATATTTATATTACTAAAAAATGAAACCAAATATTTAATTGTATGAATGCTATGAAATAACTGCATAAAATCACCGCATAGTCCTTACATAAGAAGTATTATTATAGCACCTATTAAGTTTATCCATGGACATTAATACTTACCAAAACATCTCGTGTAAGATCCCAAAGCTGGCGCACAATAGTTATTCTGTCCTTCAATGAGGGTATCTCTCCAAGCACATAAGACTTCACCGATAAGTAACAAAGATGAAAACAATATCAGAACTGAGTTTTCATATAATACTTAACCAGTGAAGAGTCAAGGATATGAACATAGAAAATATAAGACATTGCTACAAGACTTATCCTACCATTGAAAGATCATGGCCACGAAGAAACTTACAGCAATTACAAGGTCATGCTCTCTGTCAGACTTATTGACACTCTGACTAAGTGCTTGAATGCTATTATAGCTTTGAATAAGTGGCAAGTTGTTCAGATCTACAACAATTATTGTAGAGTAAAGTTAAATTCGTAATTGGCTGTCAAATACCTCTCTCTGTTGGATGACATGCGAGCGCATAGAGAGAAAGGAAAGATTTTCAGCAGAATGGAACGTAATATGAACCATGAGGAATTAAGGTACCAGAACAATCTAAAGGAGCTCAAACAATAGCTAAAGCACAGTCGACTGAAACATGTTTCTAGAATAAATCATCGGCTTATTTTTTATGACCTAAGATCGAGAATATCCATTAGATATGTGTCAGTCACATTTAAATTTTGAAACCATACTACAAGCTGCAGATTGGGATTGTTTCACCCAAAAGAATATCAATTAAACTATGCCAGTTCTAGAATTTCATAGTCTGATAGTTTTCATCTGCTTGTAATTCAATCCCCTTTCAAATAGTAGTGAAGTATTCAAAGTTAACAACAAGAACTTTACCCCTTGCTTACCCTATCAAAATTTAGTGATATGGATACATGTTTAACACCAAGAAGAAAAGAAACATTTAGTGGATCTCATACAAGGATGGACAAAGAGAGTAAAATAAAGCAATCTTAAAGTGTCCAGGAAAGTAATGGCCTGTAAAGATGTAGACACTGAGGCGTACCGCAATAAGTTGGAATTTGGATACCTCTTATAAAAGAATTACCATTTTAACAAATCTGAATTGCAGAGGGAAACAAACATGCATCAACGAAAGCATTTAACTGGAGTCATAGGAAAAACATTACAAGAAAGAGGGGGGGGGGGGGGGGTAGAAACGTTTGTACTTTTTTCATGATTATGAGTAAGGCACAAGGACATGGAAAAGCACCCAATTGATCTAGTCATGATTTATATAAAACCAGATTCTGACATGTGGATAGTAATCTACAGAAGTCAATATAATGCTAGCTGCCTATGTAAATTGAAAATTAAATAGAAAATTAAGTTTAATTCTTTACATATATATCTAAATTCTAAACACGTAGGATATGAAGAGAGAAATGAAAGATATTGTATCAATGGTGAGAATAACATTATACTGAAATTTCTTACATAATGAGATGAAGAGGATGAAACTATTCAAAGCTAATGTCCCCTCTAACTAATGTGCAGAAGCAGTAAAATTAAATTCAAAGAAATTGAGCAAAATTTGATCTCTTCGAATAGGTTGGTAATAAAGCATATATCACCTTTAATGAGGCTCTGTCCTGCACGTTGCATTGACTGTGATGGCTCAATCAAATTAATTCTCTCCAAAGATTGTGGCCAGACTTCTCGCAATGCCCTGTAGCATTTAATTGACGTCCACATACAAACAAATCACAATGAACATCAAGAAAATGCATCAAGAAACCTAATATGCAAATTAAACAAGTTTCTCACCACATAGCTGAACCAGTACCAGCACCAAAATCCAATACCCTAGTTGGCGAGAAACCAGGAATCCTTTTCCGAACCTACAAAATCAAAAAAAATAAAAATAAAAATCTTGCTTCCACACTTACATTACTGATCCACATGAAATTAAACACTCGCAATCGCTCAATTTCAACCTAAAGTTAATGTTCATTTAGGTCTCCACTCAACTTTCAACACTTCTTTGTCATTTATATCCCTAATCAACATCACATAACTGATGACACACACCATTCAACATGAAATATAACTCCACTAAATCATCCACATTTAGTCTCAATATGAAATTACACACACACAATCAGTCACACACGTGCATATAACATATATATAAATATGTTGTATGTATTACTCCATCATTTTCAAAATTAGATTTTCAAAATTAGAGAGACATTTCTAGACCAACAACTTTTAATAAAGACTTTATTTTTCCAAGCATATCACTAGCATTAGTTAGTAATATAGTAGCGGTGGCATAAGATTAATCAATTTATTTACAAATAACAGTAGGAACTTCATGCCACTATATAGTCTAAATATAGAAACGTATCTCAAATTTTGGAAGGGACTAAAAAAGAAATAATTTTGAAATGGAGGGAGTATGTTTGAGTAAAGTTAAGGCTACCTCAGTGAGAACTCGGTAGCAAGCAGAGAAGACGGCAGGCATTCGAGAAGCAACATAAGCAACGGTTTGGCCGTCTCTGTACTTGAGACCAATATCACCATAAGAGCTCTTAATTTTCCATCGCTTGGAGCTCTCCATAGAAGATTGGAGAGGATCTTCAACAAGCTCTTTCGAAGTTGAGGTGGTCAGCTGTAAATTGACGTCCTTAATATCGTTAAATGACTCCGACAACCTCAACACCTTCCTCTTCAAGTGAGGTTCCTCTTCCTCTGCAATTAATTCCCAGATATATGTATATATAAATCCTTTATAAAAAAATGTGTATAAATGTAGAGATATAGAGAGAGAAACCTTGAAGGTACTTTTCGATGGCTCGTCGGAGACGAGGTGGTACGACGCGGCATCCTTCCGATTGTTTGGCCGCCGAGCGGAGGGCCTCGGCGGTGAACTTGGGGACGGTTTCTGATACTAGGGATGCCATTTTCGTTTCGGGTTTTGTTTGGGGATTGATAGCGCGCCTTTGGAGGGTTTTAGGCAGGATGGGGTTTAAGGATTGGGCTGTGGGCATAGATCCGAATAAGGTAAGCTTGAGAATCTTAGCCCAGAAATGTAAGGCCCTAATCATTTGTATCTGGAGTGCGGAATGAAATATGGATAGGCTTTGATCGCGAGGCCTATTTGGATAAAATCATAATATTAAACTTTTAAAATAAAAATAAAAATAGAACTTCATCTTTATTAAAAACAAATTGGCAGGAATAATATGTGTGTATTTCTCACAAATTTTAATCTTTAAAAATAAATAAATATAGTAAGACTTTTATTGTCAAACCAAATTAGTACATTAATCTCGAATTAACATGGTTGGATAAGGGAGTATCAAACACTAAGGTACTTGTTAGGAGGAATATTATTTTGGATGAGTAAGGAGATATATATTTATTGTCATGAATATTTCTTAGAAAGTATGAAAAGTGTAATTTTATGGGACTAATTAGTTACAAGATGTTCAAATACATAATTAGTTATTAACATTGAGAATTGATATTTTTATATCACATTGATATTTAGTGAGTGGATTGACCAGACTCACGTGAGTCTCTTCTTCATTAACATCTAGTCACATATATAGTAAAATGTTACCCTTCTTAATGACTTTCTTATAATCAAAGCAATAATGTATGGTGATAAAAAAAGGATCCAGCAGACATAGAAAACCCACCTCATCAGACTCATATATGGTATCAGTTGCAGGAGGAAGATATATATATATATATATATATAAAGTTTATTGTAATCTCGTGGAGTATATATATAATGCATGGCCAACAATATAATGTATACTACTTACTTTATCTTGTACCCATAAGAAATTTCCTTGTCATGCATGGTTGAGTGCTTGTTGGAGAAAAAGTGGAAACATATTGGTCGTCAGGCCCATTTCCTCAAGCCCCATGTCTTTAAAGCATGCTAGCTCACCTTCCAGATCTGAAAGGAAGGAGGGGCCCTTAATTTTCTCACTTCTGTTTTTTTTTTTTTTTTTTTTCCATCAAAAAAAATTTACATATAATTCCGCCCAGCCCAGCTTGATAATGATAACTACCGAGGCAGAAGATTCAACCCCCAAAAAGAAAAATTAAACTTAACTTGATGGAAATAGTAGCCCGTGTATAACTTAACTTGCATGTTAATGGGAGAAAATTAATTAATTGGTTTCCTACATATATGCATCATTTTGAATACTGACATTTACAAATTATAACTATATATTTTTTGTTAGGGACCTTATATTATATTTAGTGGGGATCTATCTAATTCACCCATTAAGTACAAGCTTAAACTGTAAGGTTTTAGCAACTTTATTTGAATTAATCGAATTATTTGGCTTTTATTACCCAATAACAACAATATAAAGTTTATTTTAGTTTTGTTACTTGTAGGAGTATAATTATATAGGTTGTGCGAGCTTAATTATAAATCTCTACCTGCTTAATACCAGATGCAAATTAATGAGAGGGCAAGATGGCGAAATATTATACGTCATTCGAAGGAAGGCATGCCATATCCCCATGCATGTTCACGTTCCCATTAAATATTCAACAGTCACATGTAACGAACCAATCCATGTTCTTGATATATATATATATATATATATATAATACTGGACTGGTCTTCATTTCTCTTTATGCATGAGCAATAATGTCACTGGCTCAACATAACATTTTTAAACCGCTCGCATATAGCGGATGCCCATATATGCATGCATGTATGTAGTAATATTATACAATTTAGAGGGTGTTTGTTTAGAGTTGAATAAAGTTAAATGATTGAATTGATCAGCCATTCAATATGTTTGTTTTGAATAAAAATCGTTTGAATTGTTGAATCCGTTAGATTTTTGGACTGAATGGTTAAGTGTAATTTTTTTTGACTGAATGAGTACTGCTAAATGAAGTAGTTTATATTTTTTTTATAATATTAATTATTATATTAAGTAATATTAAATAAATTTACAACAATTTTGAATTTTTTGAGAGGGATAAAATAATAAAAATAAGTTATTTAGATATGTTTCAGACATGTCAATTATCAAACAATTTTTTTCATTCAGTATTCAGAATTCTGCTTTATTAATTTTATCAAACACCCCCTTAATTAATTTAGACCGCTCCATACATTTTTCCTATTCTATATCCATCGATCTGTATTAAACTGATGCATTTACCCTAAATGGAGTATTAATCTATCTATATAATTCAAGAAATGCGTACGTACGTATATATATTTGTGGACATTGGTTTCATCATAACAAACATTCAGAACTAGAACTGATCATTAAACTAATTAACTAGTGGAGTATTAATTAATTAATTAATTTCTAGTGGAGTATTATAAAGGGCTAGGCAGATTTTAATCAGAGACGCACGCACGCACGCACGCTAGCTGAAAGGATAAACGCCAGCTTGTGTTGAATATTTGGAAACCATGATCTCGGAGGCAGACCACAACCGTGCAGCTTCCGTTGAGCTTGTCCCTAGTTTGGATGTGGATGCTTCGTTACAGTCGGCGAAGTACTTTCCACTCATCCCAACCACTCTCGGATGCGTTGCCACATAGCAAGTCGTTGCAGCAGCCTAATTTCATTTATATATATATATAGCGAGTTAATTAATTGGTCCAATAATTCATCTGAATTATAATTAAATACTCCCTCCGTCCCAAAATAATTACTTAGTTTTGATTTTTTAAAGTCAAATTGACTTATTTTTTAAAGCTATTTTTTGTACCATATTTACATAATATAGGTGAAGAGGTTATAACAAAAAAATATATATACAATTTATTACTAATACCAATTTTTATAATGTTAAAAATATATTTATACATGCTTAATTATTAATTTTAAAAATAGTCAATTTGACTAAAAAAAATCAAAATTGAGTAGTTATTTTGGGAGGAGAGAGAGTACTAATCAATGAACAGATTTCTTGAATGAATGATATATCGATCCATTATAATATATATATATATTATCAATGACTAATATATATTGGAATTTCATTAACATGTGCCCTTAGGGCACATGCTAAGCACACAGTTTAAGAGAATATTCTCTTGAATTGTGTACTTATTCCCTTGAACTAGATGCAAATACAGAAATCAAGAGAATTTGCACACAGTTCAAAAGAATATTCTCTTAAACTGTGTACTTAGTATATGTACTTAAGACACACGTTAAGAGGACCCATATATATTATAATCAGATCGATCGATAACTATCTAGTGACACAAAAACAATTGGTACCTGAGGTATCGTCTTCAAGACTTTGGATGTCAGAAAGAACACCAGATCTGCAGAAATACGCATATCATTACCCATTATAATTGAATATTAAAAATAACGTTCCCATTATTACAATATTTTATAGTATATATATTTTTTGATAAAAAAAAAGATTTATGTTAAAATCAGTATCGTACAAGTATTATATTTTCTAGCACTCACCGGTAGTATATTTTGTGTACTAATACTCCATCCGTTTTTTAATATAAATCGTTTTAAAAAAATAAATTTTTTTTAATATTAAGCGTTTGAAAATTTCAAGTAAGTATTAATTATTTAATTTTTAATATTATTTTAAATATTAAATATAACTTTGATTCTCTTATTATTATTATCTGTTCAATAAATAATTCTCACTTTTTTCAGTACAAATGCAATATTGAACAAACCCGTTACGAAGCCTTCGCGATCTCTAGTGAGTCTAGTTCTGACGATTCCTGGATGAACGCAATTCACACTTACATTTGCCACCACTTCCTGCTCATCACATCATAACACTTGGTACAATTAATAGAAGCACATGAAAAAATAATGGTTCTACGTAAATCTCCCACACATGGATGCGAGACTTGTTAATTAATTATGTTTCTTAATAAAACTCTATACAAATAAGAAAAAAGGAAGTAATTCAAATTAATTTCGATTACTGTAATTTATATTTACCTCGAGTCTCTGAGCAAGTTCCCTGGTGTGCAAAACGTTGGCGAGCTTCGAGATAGCATAAGCACATGTCGCATCGTAATGACTGTATGTTGACCAAAACCCAAATCACGGTTTCAGTATAAAGTCAATCTCTCATTTATTTCGATTCAGTACACTTTTTAAAATAATGCTACTTATCACATAAAAATTATACATAATGTTCATATATACACAAATGTATACTGTGAAATTTCATCTGACATGCTGAACTCGCAATATATTTATGTGTGTATGTAAATATTATGTATAATTTTTTATGTGATAATAACATTATTTCTCTTTTTCTCTTCCTCTCTCTATATATATATAGCAGTGCGTAATTAATGCACTACTACTAGTAGTAGTATTATACGACTTTTCTTACCAAACGCGTATATACCTTTTGGTTCGAGTAATAACTTTTGGTTCGAGTAATAGGTACTAGTAGCAAGTACAAGTCAAAGGCGTATATACCTTTTGCTTCGAGTAATGAGCCCGAGATAACGAATCAAGTCGCCGGAAAACCAGCCGTGAATGTTAGACGATACGTTCACTATCCGTCCTTCAACTCCGCTTATCTTCGCCGTCTCAATCATCTTTCTCAGCAACAATTTCGTCAACAGAAAATGACCTACATTTTTTCGCAAAAACTTTATCATATAATATTACCCTTAATATACATATATGTATATGTATATATATGACGCACGTACCCAAATAATTAGTTGCAAAAGTCATCTCGATTCCATCTTCAGAAACGGCATGATCGCGTGAGAATTTTCCGGCGTTGTTTCTGAAATTAAATAAAATTGTCATGTCACAAGCTCTGATATTATGATCTATTTAACTGTTAGTATTTAGCTGTATAGTACTATAATTCTATGACTTGCATGAGGAGATTGAGAGGCAAATTGAGAGACTCGAATTCCTGGACAAAATTTCGTACGGAATTGAGAGAGCTAAGATCCAGAGCCATAACCAATATTTCGGAATCAGGAAATTCCGATTGAATCCGAACTTTAGTTTCCTCCGCAGCTTTCATGTTCCGAGCCGGGATGACGAGCTTTGCTCCGCGCTTGGCTAAAACACGTGCCGTCTCAGCTCCGATTCCGGACGTGGCTCCTGTGATGATGGCCGTTATGGAGCGGAGATCGGCGCAGGACTCCGTGACTTGTTCGGCGGTGGATTTGGAACCGTAGCCGCTCGGGCCAATGGAGCCGATCAGGTACTTTATGGTTTCAAGCATTTTTCTATCTTCTTGTTGGTGTTTTTCGTGTCTTAACTGTTGATTGATATAAAGCAATTAAAGAAGAATGTATATGCACTTTGCAGCAACAAATACTGTTACTGGAATTTAGATAGAAGAGTACTATATATTCCTCTCAACGAAGAAAAAACAAACAAAAGATTAGATAGAAGAGAAGAGACAAGATTTCTGTACCGGTGGCGTTTGTCAGGTCGAGAGAGAGAGAGAGAGAGAGACGGTACTTGTTGGTGACTGAGAGGTGGAAAATGACTATGCTTGTATTAATCGGAGATAAAAGGGGGGAAAGAATGGATGGAGATGAGATTTTTATAATAATGGTCCTGTACTGGTTTTGGCTGGAACTGATTTAAATACATACATAGGATTACATATTTGTCGCTCACTGATTTGACATTTAATTTTGTGTGATTACCTTCATTATTGAATTACACTTTTAGCTTGGAAAATGATATTTATGCACGTAAAAAAAAAATTAATGTTACTATCACATAAATAATTTTATATAATATTCACATACACATGTATATATATTGCGGGCTCTATATATTATATGGGAGCCTACAGTATACATGTGTGTATGTAAACATTATGTGAGATTTTTTTTATAATAGTAACATTGTTGAAAAAAAATATAATATTTTGACATAAATGTGAAATTTACTCATTATTTATATAAAAGAGATTATGTGAAAAAATCAAAATTTCATGTGAAAAATATGTTTTTACTTTGTCTCTAGATTTGAAACCTTAAATGCAATCTTAAGGGATTTTTTTTTAAAAAAAAACACTTTATTTCAACGGTTGTGGTATATATGATTTTAAGAGAGATAAAATAAATTATATTGATATTGTCAAAGTAATAAATATTAATTAAAATGTTAAATATAGTTAGAAATACTTTAAAAATATTGCTAATTACTATTATTTAAATCTTATCACTTCAATTTCTACGTTAATTGCGATCCATAATTGCGACCAAAATAGTGTGCATATAAATTATTTTCCTTATATTAGATGTTATATATCTACGAAATTTATTATCAAAACTTAGCGACTAAAGATTGTAATAAAGTAAAAGGTTGGCTTTACAAGATGATTAAGCGCTAATTAAAATTTTATTAAATTATAATAGGGGGTAACTAAGGAAGGCATATATTAAGGGAGTGGTGGAGAGTGACTCCATTTATTTATTTATTATGGTCAGTCAAATGGAATCGCACGTGAGGATTCCGAATTTGCAGAGAATAGTCAATCCTAAGGCCTCAAATTAGGTTGATCAGAAAATGAAAATGATATCTGAAACATTTTTTAATTATATATAATTCTATACCAAACTCGATCCTTATAAGTCATTACCATTAAAAACAAAATAAAACAATCAGATAAATTGAAACAGACAATATATAAGCAAAATTCCAATATATTTTCTTTTCTTTCCCCCACCTACCTACCCCTGCCTTGGGAATGCAGCAACCATGCATAGTTCACTAATAATATATAGGTTTACATAAAATAATAATTTTGTTTGATTATAAGGAGTGTTGTTGGCTATATATATATATATATATATATCAACTATCAAGTCTATAATTGTGAGCTTCGGCGTTTTCATATCATTGTCATGTAAAAACAAAGCATATTTCCATGCTAATGTCCTAAACATTAGGCTTTTAATATATTAGAAAATGGTTTCTCTCACATCAAAGATATCTATCATCAAGGACCAGCCACGACCAATATCACCCACTGGTTAGACCTTAAAATATGTATATTGTGATTCTTAATTAATTTTATGATGATGCCACACAATCATAAAGTTCCAATACGAGTTTGAGAATTGCTAGTATATATACATATATTCAAGAATTAGGCAACTAACTCCAGTGGTTTTAGAATCCTATTTTATGTAATCAATGCTTTAATCAGTTGGCTAGAGAGCAAATCCAAGAATTTATAATTAATTAATGTCACCATCTAAAAGCCTAATTGTTTGTGTCACCTGCACCTAGCTAGTACTAGTATTAATATCAATTATGATGAATGCTAATTATACCTCAATTATCCAACTTTTCTAGCTTCTAATTAGCATAATTTTCTCGCTCTCTAGCTAGTCTCTCCACTTCAAGTAAACACAAATTAAAAGTTAGTTTGAATGAGGAAACAAAATTATTATAAGAATTTAATTTAGTTGTATGAATTGAATGGCCGGATCAACCTACAAATTCTTATTCCGTTTTGAGTCTTGTAGGAAAAAGAAACAACTTACATCAGACATGAAAAAGAGAAGAAATGAGTATAATCCCAGCATGCCTTCATTCGCTATCATTATGAATTACTACTACCAAACTAGAATGCTTATTCTCTTCTGCATGTAGTAGTAGTATTATTCATAGATCTTCAAATTCATATATATACTTCTGCATGTACATATATATCGAGGGAGAGATTTGAGTGTTTAAATTTCATCCCTAGCTAGCTAGCAACCTAGGTTCAGGTCCTTGGGCCATCCAAACTCCTCCAAGAATGCCAATACAACTCCGTTTGACCAACCAAAACCTGTCTGCAATATTAGGGAAAATCAAAAGATAAGGATATTAAATTATAATACGTACCAACTAGTAGCTATATATATATATATATAGGAAACAAATTAAAATGAAATTAACACCATTTGGTTATTAAGCTTAAACAATCCTTACTTGGGGTACATATTCGCCACCAGTTCCAAATGCTCCACATTTTTCGACATCGTATTTTTCATGCATGGTACCCGTTTCCTTGTAAGCAGCATAGTTGGTTCTGATCCATCTCATAGCAATATCTTCTGCCAAAGACCTTGCTTCTTTGGATCCAGATTTTACAAGACCTTCAACAATCATGTGTTGAAGTGGAGCCCAACCATTAGGAAAATCCCTGTTAAATTAATTAAACAACAATTTCATTTAGATAGATTGAAAACTTCTATCTGCATGCGCATCTACAGATTTCAAGTTGATTAATTTCATGTTAAGTTATTTGACACTCAAGCTAGTATCAAAAGCAAGCTTACTTACCATTGTTGTCCTGTATTTGTCAAAGATGTTGCGATCCCAGCATCACGGACCAGGCCTGAACTTCGAAGACTTCGAGAAACTTTCTCCACCAGACCATGATCTTCACATATTAATTTACACAGGCCAAAAGAAGCCTTGTCAGTTTCATTTTTTGGGCATCATTATGGAAGGTCACAATGGCATGCTTGGTTGCATTGTTTTATCAGTGTGTGATCGTTTCAGATTTTAAGAGATTGATCATCAAGCTTGAACCTAATTAGGATAAAACCATGGGTTTTCTATATAAATATGATCATTCTTCCCTACATAATATACGGCGGCTCTCAACTGCATTTGTACATAGTTTTATATAGTTCCAGCTTTGCTAGAAGACGAGTTGAAATAAACTGCAGTTGAGAATGATCGAATGTTCAGATTAGGAAATAGATGTGATAGCTGGATTGATCAGTCTATTGGAACTGGAGAGAGTAGCGACTTTAAAAAGAAACATATAAGAAAAATAGATCCATAGGTGATTCTAGGTCCAACATACCGCCAAGAGCAATAGAATTCATTTTGCAACCCATTAGTCACACAGGGACTCTTTAGCATTTGCAACTCCAGGTGAAACAATTGTAAAAGGTTAAGAATCTGATCAGCTTCAAATACTAGTTAATTACGGGATTGTTGGATCTGTTATAGGTTCGTTCTTTAATCTTTGAGGTTAAATTTAGAATCTTAGATCAGAGTTTAGACATTGAAAAAGGCTTGCTAAGTTAATCAAAAAATAAAGGTCTGGATACAACCAGCTTGAGAAAAGATAGCACAGATTAGGAGAGTAAATTCCACCATGACCTCAACTCAAAGTATAATGGAGCCATGTATAAAGCCTAAGGTATGAAGAAAATCAGATGTTACAAACCTGAGTTGAACAACTGAATCCACAATGGGATGAAGTTTGAAGCAAATACATTCTGATTTTGGTCCGAGGCCTCCCATTTGAAAGCATCCTATAAGCAGCAAACTGGAGAATTTATGGAATGGAGCAAAAATTGTTGTTCAAGACAAGGACAGATTTTTTCACATAATCACTACCTGGCTTGTAGAGTTGGTATTGATCCAGTAATCAAGCCACTGTCCCATCTCTTCATTCCAGAAGATAGAGTTCATTGCTGTCTGTCTTGCTTTGGAAGCTCTTGTAAAGCGCTCAGCAGTGCTACTTTCTCCGGTAACATTTGCCAAGAAGGTTATGTCAAGTTCCATCTGGACCGACAGATACAATAGGACTTTATTATATTAGGTACATGGATTATTGCATTCAACCCCATAGTTTCTTGTAAGAGGTCTCTGACCCATACCTTGAGTATGAATGCATTCAAATCCACAGGTACAACTGAAGTTGCAGCCAAAGTTGTGAGATCAGATGCATTCCTGCAGCAGACGCTTAAATCATTTCAACCCTAATTCATGTATACTATGTAACATCCATGAAAAAACTTGATGCACATAAACGTAAGGCCAATTCTTGATTAAAGACTTTATCATTGCACAATGAGAAAGTTTGAAAACTTATTACTGTATTACCTCATCCATCTTGTACTGAAGTCCCATCCAGATTCAGCAGCTGAAGCCAGTTCACGGTATAGCTGCTGTTTCTCACAAAAATTTGAGAGCTTGATAGCTGTTTCCTTGTCCTGTGAGAAGAAGTATACTAGCTTACATTCCATAACTAATTCATATAAAGCTAGGCCATTTTTATGGTGTTAAGTTGGAGAGGACATACAATAGTCGAAGATTCTGGCCTTGCTTCATTCCACATTGCATAGTACCGACTCAAAGAATGAGTTGCTCCTTGAGTATCCTGGATGTTCGTCTTATGTATTCCTTGAACAACATAAGCATTGGCGGAAGACAGATAAGTGGTCGCATAACAAGTAATTTGAAAAGAAAAAGAAAATAAGCAATTGACAACAGTGTCTGCAAACTATAAGTTGCAGCCGAAAAGTAGAATCAGCTGCAAGAGGAAAAGTATGTTGAAAATAAAAAGCAGAGTGATGGCAATCAAGAGATATATTTGTGAAGTTGTAGGATAGAAAATTCAATACCGGAATTCCAAAAGTTATGTTCAGTGAGAAGGGCTGGGAGAGACTTTCGAACAAAGTCCAAATCGCCAGTTCTAATAAATATATCTACAATCATTGCACTCAGGAGTGGAGGTTGGCTGCAGAAGAGTCCCACCAAAGTATAACTTCCTTTTAGCAGATATAAATGAATGGAAGAGAAAGAAGCAGGTTGCAGTTGTTGATTGCAATTTTTTAATTACCGAGAATTTTAAACTAGTTAATATCAATCCATCATTTGTAAGATAAGCGAAAGTGAGTGCATTAAACCTTATGCATGATAATTAAACCTTGAATAATAGAACAACAGTATATATTATATAACTTAAAAAAAACAAACTTACCTTCTATTAGTGTAGTATGCCCTTGCACCATTAAGAACATATCCAAATTCTTCGATGAGAGAAATAAGATTAGCCACAATCCCTTTGGCAGTGTCATACATTTTACTTGCCAACAAGCCCCTGCATTATAAACATACAACTCTGTAAAGCAAATACTTGACTACAAAAATCAAAGTTTAAACAAGATTAGACAGTTTACCCTATGATTATCATAATACAATCACCGATTAGTAAACTCCAAACTGATTTAATTTTCTTTAACATAATCCAATCCTCACATTTTAAGTCATTTGGGTAAATAAGCTAACAGCAATGCTAATTCTAGTCTTCGTTTTCGTTTTCTTATGCTAATATTCATAATGGAAAACATAATAAGAAAATGAAATGGTGCAAGGCATTAACACAACAAGAATTTACCTTATTACCCAGTAAGAATCCCAATAATAAACCTCTCGAAACCTCGATCCAGGAATTATAACTGGGTTTGGCAGAGGAAGCAGTGTATGCAATTCCGGGTGCTCCAAAACCTGATCCGACACTTTCCGGCTCAAATTCTTCCAAAGTGAATGTACCTCTAATGCCCAAGCCCTCACCTCCGGATTCTCCACTTTTGGCAAAAACCCCTCCGGTACAGCCACGAAATCAACCGGTTCAACATATACCAAATCCTCATCTGCAGCATTCAAGTATTCTTTGAAAAACCCGTTCAAATCACTGGCCAATACAGACCCCTTCTCAGTCCTAGGAAGCTTATTAAAAGCTTCATGGGTGTCTGAAAGATTGAATTTTAATGACATGTCCACGTAAAGTTTCGGGTCAAATCCGGTGTGGCCAAAAGTATTGAGGGCAGTTTCTTGAATTCTTTCCAGAAAAGTGACTAACGGGGTTGTGGGTATTACAGGGCCCGAGTCTGTAGGCAAGCATGGTTGGCCTTTTGGTGCTGGAACTTCTTGTGCTGCTGCTGCTGCCAATGAAAACAATATTGAGAAAATGAGAGAAAAACAGAGGAAATTAGCTGGGTTGGGCTTATTGAACAGAAAAGAAGCCATCTTTGAATGAGAATTGGGGGTTTGCATGGGTTTGCATACATATATATATATATATATATATATTATATATGCGTATATGAAGAATCTAAAGGAAAAATAGCTTTGAACAGGAAAAGGCCGGCAAGTGGAATATCAGTGGATTGGTTGAATTGGTTTATGTTCCGATATATACTATGTAACTAAATATATATTCCACTATTTGACTTGTGATATTGCGTGTATGTATTTGATTTCTCCTGTATTGTTCCCGAACAGAAACATATATAGTCTATTTTGTATTTATTTGTTATTGATTAAAATTGAATTCCCTTAACATGTGCTACATGCTAAACACATCATTAAAGAGAATTGTTATTACCAGAAGGAGATAGAGCCATTCTTATAGATTGATCAAGTCAAACATCCGTGGCCAAAAGAGTTTCTGTAAAAGCTGGCAGGCTGTCGAATCGTGCAAGAGGAGTTGTGAAAATAAAGGTTGAATTAATACTTGGTACTTGTTTAAACAAAGTTGCTTTTGAATTAATTATGTAAAAAGAAAATTAAGGTGCATCTAGGATCAATAATTTCACATAAAATCAAATTTAAATCTTGGGTTAGGCGTGACAAGAATAATACACCCCACCCTTTCTTCTTTTCATAGGTTTGATTGTTTTTTCTAATCCTAATCCTTGTTGGAAGAGAACTAGACCTGGTAAACGGACAGGCTTGACTCAAACGGGTCGGGCTATTTGTGGGCCGGGTCGTAGACGGATCAGGCCAAAACAATCCAGTTTTTGCTAGGCTGAAAGTGTGCAGTCCAAAACTCGGCCCATGGCGCGCAGCCCTGACCGATTAATGCCTACATTTTGCTAAATTTTTGGGTTTGGTCCAAACAGGCCGGGCCAAAACTGTCCAGCTTTTGCTGGACTGAAAATGTGCAACCCAAAGCCCGGCCCGCGGACTTGGGCCAAGTTTTGCCAGGTCTAAAGAGAACACTTGTAATTATAAATCCAAGTGGGAAGTATTAAGTACTCCCTACGTTCCTAAAAGATTGTTGTTTTAGAAGAAAAAATTTGTTCCAAAATGTTTGTCGTTTACAACTTCCTAGAAGAATAAATTATTTACATTCCTATATTACCCCTATCTTCTCTCATTGTCCCAATAAATTATCTCACTTGTATTAATAGTTTTCAATTTCCCATAAAGGGGTAGTGATGGAATTTCAAACAAATTTTACTAGCATTAAATAATTTTTTTAATCCATGTGCCAAAACCTTAAACGACAATTTTTTAGGAACGGAGAGAGTAACATTTATCAACTGATAACTGATACATCCAAGCTATAAGAGGACACCGACGAGTATCAATACAAAAAATGGCCTTTCGGGAAAAAACTATTTATAGATAAGCTATGCTACTAAACAAATATTTTCTGGACAAATATGTGATCAAGTTAGATATGCGATAAGATAGATATTCTTACCTATCTCATGTATGTAATGCACATAGGTTGTAATGCAATAGATAGAAACTTGAACTCGTAGTCAAGTGGGATTACATCAACAGCCGAGGCATGCCAGAATTGAATGTGATGACAATCAGTTATAGAACAACATAGCGGCATAGTATCCTGAAAAATCCGTGGCAAGTTATGCACTATAAAATGCACTAAACCAGACCTCCTTCAAGCTAATTCATCATTCACTTGTATTCCTAACAGTTGGCCATCAAATTCACATGAATCTCAATTGCTTTTGCCTGTATTCATGAATGTAGTCATTTAAGAGGCCGGTTTAAATGGAGCAGATTTTCTTAGTTAGTGTATCAAATCGGCTCGTCAGTTGTACGTATTATAGCTTCAGGAACTGGAATGACACGACAACTAGTGTCTGATAAACCTCATCAACCCGGAGCATATCTCAAAGAACCACCAATCTGTCTGGCGTTTGCTCCATTCAAAAGAAATAAATTCAACATCTCAAGTTTCCCAACTGGGAAATGGTTTTCAATACCAAGAATGTTATGAATGATATTATTTTCTAGGAAATATATCACTTACTTTGTACCAATATACAATTATTATGCCTGAAAATTCGTCATTTTCACCTCACACTGGATATATGATGACGTCAAAAACATGGATAGCCATACCACACGCATACGTCCCCAAGCACACACATAAAGGAATGACAAAAGGAATTAAAAATAAATGGGACTGAAATACAAGGTGAGGAGGTGTGAACTAAGCAATGAAAGATGTCCACACACAATTAAAAAAATAAGCAATGAAACTGTTGAGTGAAAATTTCTAACCGCGCTATGTGGCCCCCTTGTCCTTTTTGGTAGCAAATCCAAAAAAAACAGCAAGTTCAGGAGACCATAAACCTTGAAATCTGGATTAGAAGCCAGAATAGCATAAGATGGGAGTTAAAGCAGAGAACCACTACTATGGTTAACTGCCCAAAACCCTGTATAATTTAGTCCATACACTCTCTACTTTAAACAATGAATCACAAACTTCAAAGTAACTGAAACATATTACAGTAAGACGAGTTGGAGTTTTAAATATGAAGGACCTCTATTCAGCCTGGGAGAAAATAAGCACAAAGCATCGTACTAGATAGAGCGGAACCGGAGAAAAAGCTTCTGCTTCATGGAAGCCTCTGATTACTCCCAACAACAAAGTCAAGGCAGAGCTCAGGTACCGGGAATTAAGTTTCTCAAGGAGAAGAGGGCAAGGTTCTATATTATCCGCCAATGTATCTACAAGTTACTTTGTTGGAAGGACGTGGAGACTAAATACGACAGACTAATATTCAACAGTCATGCTGCTACAGTTCTCATTATAAATTCATCCTTGTACAACACTGTAGTAGTCTTCTAAATTACAAATCATCGGAGTGCATGGGGTTGGGGGGGTAAGAGAGATTGCAATGTAATTTTTCAAGGGTGGGAGATTCTCTGCACAAGGAGAAATCTATATCATTGATAATACTCTATCTTCACTTGCTAAAAAATATATATCATCAGTGTATTTCTTTGTTTTATTCTTAAAGGATATAACTAAACCAATAAGTAGCAGTAAAAATTTCCCTATGGGATAAACACGCTTTAATATATGTACATACTCCGGAAACACAATGCAAAGTGAACAACATAGATCCAATCTTCATAGAACGCCATGCCTGACATAGAATGACAGTTGCATGCATGTTTATGTGTATGTTTCCGGTTTAATTTGTACCAACCAATATAAGTTGTACTTATTCCCAGAGTAAAAACATAAAATGGTCATCATATATTCCTTCAATGGGACTCTAGTGATGGCCAATCAGTCCGCATTAATTTTCTTATAAATCATGTTAATATAAGCTAATTCAATACTGTAACTGTCAGATATGGAAACCAATACAAAACATATTCTATAAGAAACTTGACAGAAAAATGAATTCTAAAATAACACTCAATTTAGAGCTCGCTGCCAAAGTGATTAATTTCAAGATAAAAAAAAAAGAAAAGAAAAGAGACTCCTAGAGAAAAGAGGTTAAAAAAACAGAGGCAAAACTCTAAGAATGGAAAGGAAATGAAGTTCTAGAAATTAGAATTACACAATTCAACAATACATAATCTTCTTCTACGTTTTGTTGACAGATAGTAACCCCACCTCCCTCCTTAAGGTAATGGTACATCAAAGTTCAGGCACTGTCATAAGACATAATCCCCACATGGGGAGCTAAGCTATACAACAATCAGCTCATTATTAAAGTCCAAGCAACAGTGATTAAGTAGAACATCCTCCCTCCATCCCAAAAATGAGCTTCAACTTTCTTCTTTTTCAGGCATCCCAAAAGGAGAGTCCACTTTCAAAATCAATGCACCAAATCTTAATATATTAGACTAAGTGTTGACATCTACGTCGAAGTCAAACTTTCCTTGACTACAATTTTCTTTAATCGTAGACTCTCACTGGAACATGGGGGGAGTAACACTTATAACAAGGATTGTCATAGGAAGTAATTAACTACTGCTACAATATCAATCTCAGTCAAAACTTTAATAAAATCATGCAAAAAACAAAAATTAAAGTTTAGATACAGAATAAACTACAGATTAATGAAGAAAAAAAATCTCATTAATCAGTTTCCTGACTTTATTCAACAAAACATAAAATTAAAGGAATCAGGATAGGTCAGGGAATGCGATGTATGTACATAAGTATGGAGCCTCCTGTTCATCCATCCCATCATACATCCTCAAAGGCATTGCAAGGGTTCTCACTGCTAGTGCAACTCTAGTTAGTTCATGCTTCCCAAATTTATCACTTTGCTATACCTACAATAGAGTTTCACACCATCAATTCAAAGGGAGAGGGTTGTTTTACACATTTAATAATTTTTAACATGAGAATTGCTTATTCTTTTTTTTTTTTAAAAAATTGCCTACATTAATTGCTTTAACAGAGTTTCAAAATGAAATGGAAATAGATTAATTACAAAACTGTATAGAACATTGACGATGTAATCTATGATTAGCTGATCCACGTCTTGGCCTTACAGACCCAATTTTTTGTGCACAACTGAGCTTGCTACTTCAATCATCTTCTTTCAGCTCCCTTCACGATTTGGTTTTCGACTTTCGAGGAAAAGAAAATGATGTCTGTGTTGCATACCGCAGCCAACCCCTGAGTAACTTACAAAGGACCAGCTAGGCTCACTCTAGCTACAAGAAGAAATCACAGTTTGGTCCTCTACAATTTGCCCCCTTTTCCGAATCGTAATTTATTCATTTAGTTTCCATAAATACGTCACATATGTTACTAAGTACTGTAGATTATCTTATCAAAATTACTTTTACCATTTATTCGAGCGTATTAGTATCAGATTAAGAAAAATGTTTAATATTTCTCAAGTGCAACACAGTTAATTATCAAAATAATCCTTAAACTACATTATTATTGGACATATCAGTCCCTTTATTTAATTTTCAGTCACATCTAGGGATCTCTGACCAATACTTGATGCACAACAAGACGGGGCAGGAGAGTGGCGGGGAAGAGGCTTGCATTTAAGTTTAAATCTCTCTTGATAAAGTGTGCCACATACATAAGCTAAAGATTGAATTTTTTTTCTCCTACTCCTAATCTGATCTTGTTGCTTACACATGAAGCATTTTATTCCTATCTTAATTAAAAAAATCTGAACTAGCAATGGCTAAAAAACTCTGTGCTGAGGCTTGGCAATCTGTGCTTAATGCACATGTAAAACCCCTCACAACACATAAAATCTTGTTTAACTAAATAGATACAATAATATAAGAAGATTGAACAATAATCAATACCTGGGATGGAATGAGTCACCAGGAAGAGCTTTTGATCCTGTAGAGTTCAACCTCCACTTCACCACCATCCCAGCTTAAAACTTGACATGATCAACGTTTTTCTTCCTCCCTGGAGGCTGGAGCGGAAGGTAATGTAATAAATTTCGCCATAAATCACCTGGTACTTGACTTTGTGATTGAAATCGAAATTTAATTTCCACAAAAAGAGGATGATATTCATTTTTCATGTTCATCAAACTATTCATATCATCATCCTCAATTCCTCCTCCTCCGACTCCATCGAGATTAGTTATTCTTCTTTCTTCTCCTCATCATCAGTTGTAGTATAAGAGAATCTTTAGTCTTCTCGTCATCATCATCAAATAGGATTTTTGCAGAAATTTTGTTAAATTGCAGGGATTTCACCCGGGTTCGGGTCTAAGGTAGCGGGCCAACTGGGGGCAAATCACACTTTGGTCCCCTGCAATTCTAGGGGTCACTTGTTGAATTATTCATACCTGTGACTTGTGACTAAAATAATTAAAAAAAATCAGTCTTTTCTTTTCCGTCCAAAATACTCGGACTCAGAGAGAATCTAATTCCATAAAGATTTCAATCTCTCGGCCACAATCTCATCTTCATCCACTTCTGCAACTCAGCACCTTGTTACCCACGTCGTCACTTATTTACTATTCCATAAGCCAGCACCACTGCAATTGGAGATTGAGGATTGAAAATGCGGTTATTGAAGGTTGCAGCCTGCAATTTGAATCAATGGGCTATGGATTTCGATTGCAATACGAAAAACATCAAGGAATCCATAACTAGGGCTAAAGAAGCAGGCGCTGTCATTAGGCTTGGCCCTGAACTCGAAATTACTGGCTATGGCTGCGAAGACCATTTCTTGGAACTCGACACCGTTACACATGCGTAAGTTTCTTACTTCAATTTGCGTTTATCTATATTATGAATGTTTTAAATGATTGTGGAACTGAATTTGGTAAGTATCATTTCATTTGCAGGTGGGAATGTTTAAAAGAGATTTTAGTTGGTGACTGGACTGATGGCTTATTTTGTAGTTTTGGTATGCCAATTATCAAAGGCTCTGAGCGCTACAATTGTCAAGTTTTATGTCTAAATCGAAAAATTATCATGATACGCCCCAAGATGTGGCTAGCCAATGATGGAAACTACAGGGAACTCCGATGGTTTACCACATGGAAACATAAGGAGCAGCTTGAGGACTTTCAGCTCCCAACTGAAATTTCGGAGGCTTTGTCACAGCAAAGTGTTCCTTTTGGTTACGGATATGTTCAATTTCTAGACACGTATGCTAACACTACACGTTTTACTTTGTTATGCTACTTTAATTTTTACATTATCCCATTATAATTGTATAGAATTTAGTGCCTGTAGCTCTGTCTAATTTTTTGAAGCATCCGTTTTATCATCAGAGCTGTTGCAGCTGAAGTTTGTGAAGAGCTTTTTACTCCTATGCCTCCTCACACTGAGCTTGCACTGAATGGTGTTGAAGTATTTCTGAATGCTAGTGGGAGTCACCACCAACTACGAAAACTTGATCTTCGCCTCCGTGCTTTTATAGGTGCTACACATACTCGAGGAGGAGTTTACATGTACAGCAATCACCAAGGATGTGATGGTGGTCGCCTTTACTACGGTAGATAGCATGCCCTTAGAGACTTAACCATGTTTTATAATTTAGTTGTTGATATTCGATTGCTTAGTTTTCCAGTAAATAAACATCCACTTAACATACAGAACTGAAATATTTTGGCTTTGCTGTTTTTATGAGGAGCCATCACCTTTTCTACTAAAACTTAATATCATATAGTATTTACAATTAATAAACAAGCTTTTAGTAAGTATTTGATATGTTGCAGATGGATGTTCTTGTATCGTTGTGAATGGGGATGTTGTCGCACAAGGTTCACAGTTTTCTTTGAAGGATGTTGAGGTGGTGGTTGCTCAAATAGATCTAGATGCGGTATGCTGTTATATTAATAATCTTTGTATTTCCAGTTATACCTTACTTGCCGGTGGGAGAAAAGTGCTTCCCCATTAATGTCATTGTATACTTGTATTTTTTGGTATTCTCTGAAGACACGTGCGCCTACAATGCCGGGCTCCTCATTTCAATTGTGCAACTGTTTACTTGAAATTTGTCAATTGAGATTTGCTTAGACATTCATATTTTTTGGATCATTTTACTATGATAAATCTGTTTGCTTATTTCAACTCTAATACATTTTTTCATGTGTACAATGCCAGGTTGCAAGTCTTAGAGGATCTATAAGTAGTTTTCAAGAGCAAGCAAGTGGCAAGCCAAAAGTATTTTCTGTTAAAGTGCCTTACAAGCTTTGCAAGTCTTTTAACCTCCAAATGACCCTTTCAAGTCCTCTAAAGGTCAGTCCATGTTAAGATAAATTCATCCAGATCAAGAGTATTTGATGACAAGGCCACAAATTTTAGCACTCTCTACTTTTCTTTCCTTTTCTTCTTTTTGTTGATAAAAGAAGATATTTTTATAGATATTGTAGCATTAACTACTGTTTTATCTTTCGTAGTTACAAGAAAGAATATATTTAACATTAATTTTGTATTTTCATCTTCATCATCTAGCATGAGTTCTATCTTCTTCTGCCACTCACCTCCCCTCCCCTCCCCATGGCAATAAATGGCTTTCTTGAGCTGTTTTAAATGTCGGACAATGTCTATCAATTGTGGTTTTATTTGGTCAGATTTCTGCTGTTTTACCTTTTTTTCTACCATTTTTAGATCAGATATCATTCTCCTGAGGAAGAAATAGCTTTCGGACCTGGGTGCTGGCTATGGGATTATTTACGAAGAAGTGGAGCTTCTGGATTTTTACTTCCCCTTTCTGGCGGGGCTGATAGCTCCTCTGTAGCTGCTATTGTTGGTTGCATGTGCCAGCTCGTAGTAAAAGGTCAGTTTTTGCCTTATACTGGCAGTGCTCCAGTAATATGGTTAGTAATCGTAGGTGCTGCATGGTGAGTGCCACTAAATAAAAGCTAGTCATTTTATTAGCAATGATCCAACAATTATATTTTATTGGAGAATGATTGATCCTTATTCGGCAGAGAACCAGTTTAAGCAGGCTCACTGTTGTTCCAAATTGGTGTTTAGCCAAATCAGTTGGAGTTGAGAATTCAATTTTTATGGATTGAGTACTTTGATCATTAGATTATGACTACACAACATAAAGTATTGATTACACAACCTTCGGGAAGTCCAGAAAGCATCTTAAAAGAAATATTAGAATCAACTCATTTGATTATTTATAGACTGCCCAGTTAAACATCTAAAGAACTGAGTTTCAGGATTAATAAGACTTGGTCTGAAAAAAATATGCTTATGTTTGAAGCTAGGACTGTTGCCTCTGCGCACTACTTGATTTTTGTGCCAGGATTGATGAGTAGTGTACCTGTAAGACTACCTAGATTGGTTGAGCCAAAATCTTGGTGGGTTACATCTTCGTATTGTTTTCACATTTTTTGTGTGTGGAATATATCTAATAAATTTATACTATTCAAACTGATGCATACAGAAGATGTTTTTCTCCATTTGGTGGTATAATTATGTAGATGGCGCCAAATAAAGCTTTTCTTACACCTTTTCCGTATTCCGGCCTCAAGTAGTTTAGATAGATACTCGATCAATGTTGGATTTTTGACATTTCTTGATAAGTTTTATTGTTTGATATTCCTTCAGAGCCATGTTTGCAGGTTTTAGGAATGAGAGTAATCTGTATCGAACCTGATAGTGTCATTTGTATAACTGTTAGCCAATGAATAGCTGTTTACAGTCCAATTCTTCTAAAGGCCTAAAAATTGCTTAAAACATCTTTTTACTTTTACTTATTGGATTCTACTGCATTTTTTTTGCAGAAATTGAGAATGGGGATGAACAAGTAAAAGCTGATGCTATAAGAATCGGTAATTACACTGATGGAAAGTTTCCAACTGACAGCAAAGAATTTGCAAAACGCATATTTTACACAGTATTTATGGGATCTGAAAACAGGTATGCATGTGAAAGGCTGACCAATTTATGTTCCTTGCACTTAATTTTGCAATTTTTGCTTGTTCTTGGTTAGTTATGTGTTACATTGACTGAATATCTTCCCATACTTGAGATATCTTCTCAATGGTAAGGTTGGTGCGCTGCAGTTACTGTGACCTCATTGTTACAAAAACTTAATAATAATAATAGAGGCAAGTTGGTAATTTCTGTCAACATGTATTGGCTGGCCTCTTTTCCTTCTTTTTTTTCCTGAAATGCTCCCAAATAACGCATGTAAAAGAAAAAAAGAGGCATTGGATGGCCTTTAGTTATTGTTAAAGAAATCAATCTGGATTCTGGAATGTCAAAGTTTCAGGCAACTGCTTGTTGTTGGTTGGATGCTGGAAACTATCGGATTTATCCTTCGTAAAAATATTGCTGGAGTTTTGTTTTCAGACACACCCTTAGAAGTATCTTTCCTCATTTCTTTTGCTTTGAATCATAAATTTTAAGCTTAAACAAGTAGCTTTTTCTAGATTGTATAGTATCTGAACTGAAGTTAATGAACCTGCTGCTCCCTAATGGGAAGCCCTGTTATATTATTTTAAAGTATATTCTAAAGAGAGCAGTTAATAATTTGAAATCTTCAGAGAGGCAAATTTAATATATTTTCTTTAATCTAAATGGGTTTTGAATTTTGTAGTTCTTTCCGTTAATTTTTTTTTGCCTATTCTTGACCTGATAGTTACTGTATGCCATTGACCAGTAACAGTGTTTGTTCTTTACAGCTCTGAAACGACAAAGACACGGGCAAAGGTTTTGGCAGATGAAATTGGATCATGGCATCTTGATGTTTGCATAGATGGAGTAGTTTCTGCATTGCTCTCTTTATTTCAAACACTAACTGGAAAGCGACCACGTTATAAGGTAAAAGGATCGAACCTATTATGCTTTTCCAACATCAAATACTTTTTTATTGCTAGACTAGTGGACTATAATCATATTAATGAATCTGACTGACTTCTTCTTAACCGATCACTTTCCTGCTTCTGATTACAGATAGATGGAGGTTCAAACATTGAAAACTTAGGGTTGCAG
This sequence comes from Panax stipuleanatus, assembly GCA_020205555.1. NCBI lineage: Eukaryota > Viridiplantae > Streptophyta > Magnoliopsida > Apiales > Araliaceae > Panax > Panax stipuleanatus. The sequence continues at coordinate 149,155,987 of CM035121.1, read as the reverse complement.
AACATTCAAGCTCGAATCAGAATGGTGTTGGCATTTATGTTAGCATCACTCATGCCATGGGTTCATAACAAACCGGGTTTTTATTTAGTCTTAGGTAGCTCCAATGTGGATGAAGGATTGCGTGGTTATCTGACAAAGGTATGTTAGAACATTCACCTGTTTTTATATAATAAGATATTGCGTGATTGATATTACATGGACTTGATTATTTTTCCATAAACTCCTTCACCTTTAAGTGAGTTGGGTTAAGTTCACTATTGTTTTGGCCAGTGGTGGATCTAGGTTTTGGCCAAGTAGGGGAAGAAGTACTATACTAAAAAATTGACAAAAAAATGTCTTGTTAATTTTTCATTCTATAAGCCTGAAAATCTGGAGAACTCTCGGTAGAAATATGAATAATATGATGTCATGAATTTTGTCAATCTTCATTTATACAAAATCAACCATCGATATAATTCACAAGAAAATTATCAATATACAAAACTATGCCCATGTTTGTTTGCAAAAAGCATACTTGGGATTGGACTATTTGTCTCAATTTAACACTATTTTGAACTATTTAATCCTTTGATAAGGGACTATTAGTCCCATAAAGTCATTTGATAGCTTAAAATGGGGGGACTATTATTCTCACATTCATCATTGGATTATACAATCCCTTAGAAATGACAAAAAATAGTCCATATGACTATTTAAAGGACTATTAATCCCCCCATCATGGGATAAAATAGTCCGAAGTAGTATTAAATTAGGACAAATAGTCTAATCCCAAGCATGTTTTTTGCAAACAAACGTAGCCTTATTAAATTCATGCAAGACAGAATTTACGTGCAAATTGGGCATTAACTCATCAACTGAGGATTACGAAATAGTGAAAAAAATATACCAATTAATAGTAATATTCAGTTGCTGAACTTTGTCCACGTGAATATTATTTCATATTATTATGTAGATATAGTATGTGAATATATATCGTCTCTTAATAAAATCTCAATCTTTTATGAAAAATATTCAAAATAAAATAAAATAGATAAGTATGTTGACATAATATATGGAAACATGGAGAAAAAAAGGACCAAGAAAGAGAAGAATCAATGTAAGAGTAATTTGATTGAGTGATAAACTGAATTTTATACAATAGACAATACAAAAAATAATGTACGTACATGCTGGATGTAGTAAGTTGGCACACAGAAAGAGGGAGAGGTCCACTCAATTATTTAATTCTACCTCTTGTATTAGAGGCTTGTAAAAGCTAAGTAAGTCTGCTGGGATAGTAATGCAACCCACATTTTTGAGTTTACCAAAAACAATACTGTTCCATATTTCCAAACCTCTATGGGGGTCACGGCCCATCCCTGTCCCAACCTCTCTTGTTTCTGCATATTATTTTAAAATTTGAATGTTTTATTCAAGCTCCAGATTTTGTTCAGTTGGTATTGTGGTGTGATATTAATAAATTTGTTTTCATGCCTCCAGTACCCTATAGAATCCCAAGTTAATAATATTTTTTTGTGTAATTACTTGCTCCAATGGTAGTTATAAACTTATAATGAATATCCATTGTGTAGTATGATTGCAGTTCAGCTGATATAAATCCAATTGGAAGTATTAGTAAGCAGGACCTGCGAACATTTTTGCGGTGGGCTGCCATTCATCTTGGTTACTCATCCTTGGCAGACATTGAAGCTGCTCCCCCCACTGCTGAACTGGAGCCTATTCGATCCAACTACAGCCAAGTACTCAATTTAGCTCTGGCCCTGATGAGTTTCCTCTTATTCATGTATCTGTTTGAAAACCCATTATTAAATAGATATGGCCTGTAATAGCACCCTGTTTTTCAAATGTTCCAAAGTTGGTTTTATCTCTTTGTTTCAAAGTTTTCTTTCAAATGAGCATTGATTACTTGGTTTTTAGCTGCAGTCATCTTCATGCTCTCTTTTTGTGGGGTTTATATGACCATTATTTTCTTGTGAAACAGCTTGATGAAGTGGATATGGGAATGACATACGAGGAACTTTCAGTCTATGGAAGGTTGCGTAAGATATTTCGTTGTGGTCCCGTTTCGATGTTTCAGGTTTGTATCCATGTTTCAGGTTTGGTTTCAAATTTCAATACCCTCAATATTCATAAAACTCTAGGGAAGCTGCCCTTCTACTTACAGAGAAGTCTAACCGCCTCATCGCAATTAATTTGAAAGATTCTGAGAAGCTACCATACCATCTATAGCTAAATTAATCAACATGTGTATAGAAACATGAGGATAATATAATACCTAAACCAAAAAATCGAAGTTACCACTTAACTATTAGCCTATCCAGTTTAGTAAAAATTGTGGTAGTAAGACATTAGCTTTGAAGTCAATCTATCCCCAGTTAGCAATGTTCCTGACCATTTAACTTTGCGCCTAAAATTTCATTTTGCATTTGAAGTCAAACTTTTATACCCGAGGATTGCCTACTGACTATGATTTGTTTTAGGACCGCATAGAAGATAACAATAGGATCTATATGAACTACCTTCCATGATCTTTCAGATGATTTTTGTACTAGAAATATCCCAAATCTCTTCAATTCCAAGTCTATTCCCCACCCTCTATCAACTGAGCTAAGCATCCATTAGGACTATTAGGTAATAGATCCATTGTTGTGCATGTTTAACTTATCAAAATTATACAACTTCTTTGTGATTGTTTTGACATTTGGATTTCAAAGGATGCCCGTATCCTTTCTTAACATTCACATAGTACAACCCAGGTGCGTTTGGTTGTGGTTCTCATCACCCTCGAGTCATTTTGTTGTTGCAGAATCTCTGTTATAAATGGGGAGGAAAATTAACTCCATCACAGGTGGCTGACAAAGTGAAGTACTTCTTCAAGTACTATTCAATCAATCGACACAAAATGACTGTAATAACACCCTCTTATCATGCTGAGGTACTCCCATGATCTCCAAGATGAAAATCAATTATGTTGAGGCTTTGGACTTTGTGAAGTGAAAAATTTCCTAGTTTACCATTTATTTAATAGAAAGCTTATACCTTTCTTGCTGCACGCAGAGCTACTCACCCGAAGACAACAGGTTCGATCTTCGGCAGTTTTTATATAATGCAAGATGGCCATATCAATTTGGCAAGATTGATGAACTGGTAAAAGAGATTGATGGTGATAAAATTGCTGTTACAAGATCAACTGAGGAGCAGGATCAGCTGGATGTTTCAACAGTAGGAGGTATGGGAGTTGTGGCAGCTGGATCAGGGGATCCAAGAGCTGGTGTTTAGTTTCATATTTGTAGCCAGAAGGAAATATTTATCTCATTAGGAGGGGGAAGAAAAAGCCAGTCATTTTTTTCTTCTTCCAAATGCTGATTTCTTTAGTGATAGTGGACCTTTTTAGGCCCATCCTAAGATTCCTTTAAACTTGTTAACAAAACTGTACAGTAATATTTTATAATCTTTGCTCATACCCTTTCATTTGATTGTATTCGAGTTTGACTCAACTGAACTCATTTTTTAAAATATACATGAATTAGAATCAGATCATTTATATTATGATAATTTATATAAAACTAACTCCATCAAAGTCGTTGAAATAATTAAAATTTGAGCACTTCAAATTGGATCTCTACCATTGTAAAAAAATTAATTAGATAATATTATCAAACAATTAATGAACTACTTTTAATTCTAAAAGCTTGTGGAGAATTTAATTATTAAATAAATCGAACAAGTAAGGATTAACAAACTTGCTTAAATATTGAATCCAAGTCTGAATTTTTGGAACCCGTCTTAAACCAGGTTTGGAACAAGTTGAAATCATTTTTAGCCCTACTCAAAAAATCAAAATGTTGTTTGGTTTTGTGCTCTTGAATTTTTTAAATTCATGCTCGATACTACCACTTCAGTATCCATATATGACCATAAGATCCGAGTCCGACTTTCTGCTCAAACGCCTGGTGTCTTTGTTGCCTCTCATTTTCCTGTAGCAAACAGTGGCGGAACCAAAAACTTTCGAGAGAGGGGTCAAAATATACTTGCAAAATTATGACGGTAGCGATATGAGCTATAATGGCGCAACCGGCGACGACAATAGCAGCGATACTAATACCAACGTCTTAAAGATAAACAAATTAAAAGTAATACCAATGTCTTAAAAGAAAGCAAATCAATACTTACACCAAATTATGAAAAATGAACTATGTTAATTATTTCTTTGTGCACTTATAATAATATGCTAATGCTAGTTCATGGGCTGAAATTAATTTATTACTCTTAAGTAACATATAATTAAATATGCATTTTTTCTAGCCTTTATATGCTTATTTGTAAACTAAAAGTCACCCCAACCTTAAACCCAAATACCTATATTAAAGATAAAAATTTGACACCCTTAATATTATTTATTAATTTAACATGTTTCAAACAATATTATTATTTTTAATAGCTATAAAAAAGATAAAAATTTGATACCTTTAATATTATTTATTAATTAAAATTTGCATAAAAGACCGTATATATATATATATATATATATATATATATATATATATATATATATATATATATATATGAGAATTGATATTTTCACAAAAAAAATTGATATTTTCAGAAAGCTCTCCTCCCATATCTAATATTTATTACACACATCACATAAATAAACAACAATCTAATATAATCTCTCAAGTGGGGACACAAAAAGTTAACTAGAGATTAGAACCAGGGTTAAAAATAGGTGGTGGGTTAAGAAAGATAGCCACAAAACAGATTTATATTATCTACAGTCCTCCTCCTCCTCCTCCCACGAAAACTAAAACCTAAAACCAACAACAAACCCTCTCCTCCTCCTTCCCTTTCTCACATCATCATCTCTCTAATTAGCTTATCTCCCCCTCTTCCCCTTGACTCATCCCTTTTTGATGGATAAAGATGTCCCTATAAGCTTCCAGCCATGGCGCCCCACTTGCTTCCGCCTCTGGATCCGACTCTCTGTTCAAACGGTATTTGTTGTCTCTCATTTTTTTTAGCAAATAAACCCCTAAACCCATTTCGAGTTTATGTGAGCATTTGGCTTGTATAGCCATAGCCAAAAGCTTAGCTAAAATGCAAAGGAAGAAACCCAGCAAGAAGAAGAAACGTTCATACAGCAGGTAACCCATATAACCGGAGGGAACCCGAAAACCCGACCCAAAACCGGATCCGACCCGAATTGTAGGAAACCCATATAACCTGAGGGAACCTGCTCCGACCCGATTGTACGAACCGTAAATTCACTAAACCGTAACTGTACGAACCGTAAACAGCTTCCGAACAGCAGGGAGAGGGTAACCGTAGGCAAAGAAAAGCTGCGCGTTTGGGCGCGTGAGAGCTCCGATCTGGTAGCTGTCTCCGGCCATGGTCCGGGTAAGTATGCGCCGCCATTGGATACCTGAATATTGAAATTAAATCAAATTATGTGGATGATACTAGACCTCCCAAAAAACTCTCTGCGCTGCATCAATGACGGAAACTATTGAATATGCATCAATGATAATTATGTGGATGAATATTGAGGATGGACTATTTAATGATATATGTGATGAAATCCCATATTAGGTGCTTCCTTAATTGTTTACATGGTAAAGTTTCATAAGGCCGGCTAATGTATAAGAGGTGTGTGGTCACTATTTCTTTTTATCTAATTTTCTTAATTTTTGATAGCTAGAATTAATATGGGTAAAAAGTGTATATGCTCATTTCTATAATGGACATGCCTTTAGTTACTGTTCACTTAAGTGTTCTAATAAACCTAAAGATACAATTACATGAGTTACCCTTAACTTCTTTTCTGTTACTATTTTCAGATATGAAGCTTGGGTCATCTATAATTTCCTGTCCTTGCGCCTAGCTTGGGTAGGTGGTCCTGGAGCTGTTGTGTTAAGTTTAAGTGGCCGTGTTATGAAGCCAAATTGGTGTCTGATGACATGTTGCTTCCCTCCCATTCCACTTGATGGGTGAGTTATTTACAAAGCAGTCCTGTATCTTTTGATTGGTTGGTACTTGGTGCATGGTGAACTTCTAAATGTAAGAATTTTTTTGCTGTGTTGAAAAACTTAGAATTTATTAATTGTAGGGGTATATAGTGAAACAAGGAAAAGTGTTAAATCCTGCTGTAATAGATCAAGTGTTTTTAACCCATTCCCCCTTCTAAATGCATAGAGTTAGTACTTAGTAGCTATATTATAGGGAATTGTGAAAATGGAATGTTTTGGTGTTATTGTTGCTGGCAGCACATACCTGCCCAAGTCAGTCAGGGTTGTGTATCTAGTGAAGGGCTGTTATGTTTAGAATTTTCTGGGAGTGTACGAGACCTTTTATCTAAATTCATTGAAGTGATTCACATAGGAAGTTAACATCTCTTACTTTGTACTTGTTGAACCATGTTTCTGACACTGTTAAAGCCATACAGGCGTTTCATACGAAGGTGTAAGCAAGGTTGTTTGCAGTTTGTGATTCTTAAGCCCATGGTAGTTGCTGTTACGCTCATCCTGTATGCAAAAGGGAAATATCATGATGGAGATTTCAGTGCAGGACAATCATATCTGTATCTCACTGTTATATTTATCTATACGTTTTCATACACTATGGCGTTGTATGCATTGGCCTTGTTCTACGTTGCATGCAGGGATTTGCTCCAGCCGTTTAATTCCTGTTCCGAAGTTCATCATCTTTAAGTCAGTTGTTTTTCTGACTTATGCCGGAAGGATTTTTAAACTAGTTTGTTATCATTAACAATTCTTCTTGCAAAGTAATTGTCCTGCTCTGATTTGTAGTGTTGCTGGTGAATTTTGCGTTTATATATGTTTATAATGGATAAAACTATCCAGTTTAAGCTTTCTGACAATTGTGAGTACCAGTCCGTAACTTCTCTCTCTCTCTCTCCCCCCTTTAAACTTCGAGGATACTTTTGCTTGTTTGACTCATTGATCAACTGAAGACAGTGATTTGATCTACTGGAGGAATTTTTTACAATCCGTATTGATATCGAAAAGTCAATTATGTCACCTCTTTACTCAAGTTCTGTTGCTGGAATTACAACAAAATCCATCATATGCAATTTTGCATACTTATGGCTACCACCCTATTTAGTCCAATTATCTCTTCTGTCTTTCATCAATCATGCTGTACCTGTACTTATTCTACATGCACCATAGCACATCTGACCATGCTTGTCAAGTGCTTCTCTAATCTATTTGTCCAGTTGTTTGGTAGAACTAAGTCAATCAGAAAGACCAGGAAATTATAATTTTGTTGGTGGTTGCTAGAAGCAAATAGTCCATCCTCAATATTCATCCACATAATTATCATTGATGCATATTCAAATTATGTGGTAGAACTATTTAATGAATATTGAAATTAAATCAATTTAGGGAGAGTATGGAGGGGTTAAAGGTGTCATACTCTCTGCACACCTTTCATTCCATTTCCTACTTCAATTTTACTTGTTAAATTTCATCCAAAATCCTACCTTTCCCTTTCTACAGGTTCTATTTTTCTTTCCTTTTCTTTTCTTGAATGTTGTAGATATTTATGTTTTTACATATTAGTTTTTTTCCTTCTATAAAGCAATGGTACTCTCTGCTCAAACGCCTGGTCCATATTGTTGCAGTTTCTGTGAACATTTGGCTTGTTTCAACAAAGAAGAGTTTTTTGGGACTTCACTTCGACTTTTCTACATACTTTCACATCATTTATTTGAGTGTCACAACATACTCTCTAATCACTACACCTGGTACTCCTTCTACCCTTTCTTTCTCTTTCTTGTAGGTTAAAAATGTGTATATTTCTTGAGTTTATGACCTTCTGTCTTCTTCTCTTTTTTTTTTTGGGGTTTTTCAAGAATTGTTTCTTTCAGCTGAAACTTGTCTTTTGTTATTTATTTTCTTGGAATTTGGCGCTCATTTGCTCGTATCTTGGTCATTCTCCTTATTGTGGATGTGGGTATGGTGATCAACTTATAAAGCATCTGTTTGTGGCAACCAATAGGTCTGTCGTTTCTATTCTAGCCTAATTTACTGGTGGACATGTATTATTACATTAATTATGCTAATAACAGTAGTAATGTTCTTGTTTAGCTGTTTAATTGTAACTTAAATTGTGTTCTCTCTTTTGTTGGTTGACTCCCACTCTCCCATGAAGGGGTGTCCCCTCAATTAGATATACTGGTTAACTTTAATAATACCCAAATCATTAAAACAAGTTTAGCCTATCTTAATCCAGGTTTTAGGTTTTGAAATTCCCGCTAGGTACACAAAATTTATAGATCACTTATAAGTTCTCTCTCTATATATATTTAAAAATCACGAATAAGACCTAGAGTGAAGCTCTTGAAGATAAATCACCAAGACCATCTTAGTCTCCTTTCTTCTAGTGATAGAAATCCCATCTTAGTCTCCTTTCTTCTAGTGATAGAAATCATGGGTTCAGCTTGCTGATAGCCTGGTGCATTCGAAATTAAGGAAAACAGTGAAGATAGCATAGTGTGTTGAAGGCAAACTCATAGGCCACTTCCTCTTATTTCTTCCTACAAAACATGTCATCGAAACAAACATTTTATTCACCTTACAGAAGAAACTCTGTTGTTGAAACTTTCGTAGTAGGACATTGTCGAAATTCTAAAAAAAAAATTAATAATACCGCCTGAATCGAATGGAAGTCCACTCTCTCCTTTGACAGTATTTGCCCCCCTATACTGAGAAGAAACCTCTCAGTATTGAACTACACAGGGTTACATTGCAAGTAGTGTGCAATGGCAAGGAAAGTTGCATAAATATATGAAAGTTTGATAGCTGAAACTATTAGTGTGGGCCCACTGTATTGTATAATTAAGTTAAAACTAAATGACCTATGAGACACATGATCTTGATCTTGTCAAAGGAGGAATAGTTTCAAGTCAGAGGTTTTGATTGTAAAAGAACTTTTGAGAAAATCAAAATGGTGATGTTTTAATATTGTAGGTGATATTGGTGATCACCATGCATCTATTTCTTGTCATAAAATTGCAAGTCAAAAAGGAGCTATGAGGGAGGACCATTAATGAATTCCTGGCCCATTAAAAATGATTGGTTGGAGACTCCACATGGAACTGACTTTTGTTAAAAACCATACAACACCAGTAAGTCTTGGAAAAATCTGTGGCTTCTGAAAGGGATTGGATAAGAGGATATGAAAAAAGTGAAATTTAAAGGATGATATAAGCATCCATAAGAAACAGTCAACACCACGTTTGGCTGTAACTATCTAGCTAGTACTTAGTGCTACTGCTACTACTCCCCTGCATCCTTATAGCATGGCAGTGTGTTGTAGAAGATGTCATAGCAATCTATTAAAAAATGAGCTGAACATAATGAAGCACACCATTTGAGTATAAGAAAGAAATATTGAATCAAAACAAGATGATTTAGGAGGGAAAATCAAAAAGTGCTGAAGAATCCATGAACAAGTTTATTAGATACATAATGTTATTCCAAATCATGAAACTGTGAAGACTAGACAACCATTAATCTAGGCCAGATGGAGAGTAATTAAAATGAATTATTCCCCATTTGAAAAATATCACCAAAACAAACCATTCATATTCATTTTGCCGACATCACCAAGTATCATGTACGCAGTCTGATAAGAACTAATTAAAATATTATCATCCATTCCAACTAAAACTTGATTTAGTGCACACAAACCATACAGTATTCTACCTAATTGTCACAAATACAATTAAGGCTGCCCTTATAGAATCAAGGTCACAAACAGAATAAGGAAGAGATGGAGATGGAGATGGATTGGTGCATATCCCTAACATGTAATACTGACCTATGCTACTATGTGAGCAAATCAATAAGTCAAAAAGTAGAAATCACTAAAAAGAGATGGATGGACAACTATATATATGCACTACCTCATGGCAAATTACATCGGCTCCATGAGTGGAAAGACCAGCCTAATTAAACAGAAGCGTGGGCAAGGTAGAGGGTTGGGTTCTGTCAATTTACAAGCAGCATGGCATGTGCAGGCAACCTAGAGAAGAAATAAAATCAGAAAATTCTGCAACATAATATGGTATAGTTGACTTTTGAGATGATAACACTGACTTTCCAAAATTATTCAACAAAGCTGTTGAGTATATTAAAGTGTATAATGGCATGCACTATTGCCTCCATTAACTCTCCATCTTTATACCTACCTATATAACACTATATACTTGCTACCCGTCTCAAACATGGTGACATTGCAGAAAGCACTAAGTAAACATGAAACCCTTCTTCCTTCTCATCCTCCTTGTAGTCTTTATTATTATTAGCTCATCTGCAGGTGAGTAAATACATGAGCTGGCTCCATTATTCAACTATTCATTTATATATCATGTTACACATAATATATGGATGGTTAATTAATTTGTCTCGATCTCTTGTTTGTAGGCCGCACTAATGGCATTATTAAAAACGATGTGAAGCTCACTAGTCCACAAGAGGTACGTACTTGTATATTGGAACTTGTGCTACGTTTGGATTAGAAGAATGAAGTTGGGAATGGAATGTCCCATTTCTATGGAATGCTAAAAATTGTGTTTGGTTACTCTATTGGAATGAAATGAACAATTCTTATTTATCCCGAATTTTATTCTTCTCATTCCAGCTAGAATAGAATGAATCATTCTACTCTTCATTCCATTCCATCTTAGCTCTATTCCATTCATTCACTCATTTCATTCCTTCAACTTAAACGTAGCTTTGGAGTATCTCAAATTACTTGTGTTGTATGGATGGCACTGCTATATATAGGAACAAAACAAAAATATAGACAACTACCTAGACTTAGAAAGCTACGGTCTCCGTCTCACAAAAACAGTGATGTTACTCTTTTTGTGAAACGGGAGGGAATATAATTTAGTTGGTAACTGATTATGTAACACAATAGACATGCTTGGTAAGTGAAATAATAATGAGTTAATTTTGGTAAGCAACACGTACTCTAATTAATTAATGTAATTTCCTAATTATCATATATCCACTTATATATATATCAGGTGATTACGACGAAGATGAAGGTGAAGGTGAGAAAGCTAGTTGTTAGTAGTGGTGTGGAGGTGCTGGATTACCACGGAGCTGAAGCCAATCCGGTGCACGATCCCGGGAAAGGGAAAAACGGTGGTCGAGCTGCCAACCCTTGAGGCCTTAATATTAGAGATCTCCGGTAGATGGACTAGCTCGTGGACTATATTTAGTCCATATAACAAGCAGATATGTCCTTTAATCTTCAATCTTCAATCCATCCAGCAGATGGACTATCCGGTAGATTATAATATAAAAAGATTATAAAATAATAAATGACCTCACATTTTCCTTCTTCAACCATCTCTCCCATTCAAATATATTAAAAATTATAGTCACAATTATAGTTTACCGACTCAAGTTCCTTGATATAGTCTTTGTGTCTTGCTGAAAAATTTGATGGACTATATTTAGTTCATCTGTTAGAACGAGATCTGTGTTTCTAAATTAAATATATTCTAGAATTTATAAGTCCGACACTGCTGGATATACTCTTTAAGGCCATATATGCAAGAAGATAGACAGCTAGAGTGCCTCCTTGGTTATATACTGGACTGGAGTCCAATTACATATGTTTGTATTGATCTAATATTTTAATTGCGTGTACGTAACTTCCTTAAGTTCACATTCAAAGGCATTGATCAACCAATTAAGAAGATTAATTATTTTGTACCATGATTTGTTTGAGTACGCACTTTAGTTAACTACGTATATTGTTTTCCACATTTCCTCCCACTCTGTTTTCTTCTCTCTCTACTCTTTTCTCGTGTTCTAATACTGTAGTAGACAGGTATGGCTCGGATCGGACGGACGTGAGGGGTTGCACCCCCCTCACGGAAAGCCATCGGCCCATCATTCTTTCTGCCGTCTAACGGCCCTACACAACCCAACTAGGAATACATGTACATATATATCCTTATTAAAATTTAAGAACCAATAATATAACTCACACAAATATTATACTTCAAGTTTAATAATTTTACTAGTTTTATTTGTTAGATATATATTAATAAGATATCTCACACACTTTATAATAATTATAAATTAAATAATATTCAAAAATTTTAGGTGAATATGAAAATTGAACATGCGTGTATTTGAATTTTACTTATTTGTATTTTGACCCCTAATGGTGAGTAAAAATATAAATAAAGTGAAATTTAAATACACTCATGTTCAATATTTATGTCCGCCTAGAAGAGCTCAATAATATTTTATAATAATTAAAAGACTCTAATCGCTACATTATTAAAATTCAAAACTGGATTACTATTTACTACTCCCTCAGTCCCATGATAAAAGTCCTAGTGGACTTTTCACGCATATTAAGAAGAGGAATGAAATAACAAAATTACTCATAATAATATTATTAATTAATCATTTAATAGTATATATATATTCAGCCCAAGTGCTCAATAAATATTGTTGTGTTTCCATAAAAAGTAGGCATAATCAATTTTTCATAGAGAAACTCCCCATTCAATTCTCATAAAACTACTTCCAACGTGGTGGGAATAAAAAATCAATGAAACAAATTAAATGTATGAGATTTCCAATGTAAGTGAGAGAGTAACTTTCTAGCTTTTCAATTTAAAATATTTCCAGTACATAATTAATTATACTTATTGAATATGGAGAGAGAATTAGAATAAGAAAAATATGAGATATTTAATGCTAAGGGTATAATAAAAAAAATTGTATAAAAATTTAGTTATTAAAAAAAATAAACATTTAATATGAGATTATTTAAAATAATAATAAAAATTTTTATCTTGAAACGAAAAAAATAATAAATAAAACCTCGTCAGCTGAGTAGCCACTCGTTCATCCAAAAACAATACTCCCCACTATCATATCTTAATGAACAGAGTAGTTAATATAAAATTAATTTTATTCAATTAATTAATACAATATCGACCACATGCAGAGACGATCGCCCTGTATATCTATATTATATTAATCAATTGAAAATTAACATCATAATAACCTTATCCCTCCATCAACATTACCCAATACATCCATTATGGTGTTCAAGAATCAAGACAGCCTGACATGAATCATCTCAGCAACTTTATTGCCAAGACGCCAACAAATCACATTTCCCCAGCTCATAGATTTCAGTAGGACCCGCCACACTGATTATTCTGCATTTTCTCTCTCCTCTTCCCCTCTATCCTTTAGCTGCCTGCAGCTACCAACAACCAATCCCAGAGACCTCAAAATTCGAAAATGGTGGTACGTTTTAATCCTTAATTATTCCCCTTAATTCTCTTTCCTTTATTATTAATACTATCTCCTTCGTAATTACAGCTACCTTAATCACATTTTGTTTATTGAGCAAATTGAATAATAGTATTTGGAGTCAATAGCCATAGCCATGCCTGGTTTAGTCTCACTTAAAACTCCACCGGAAGTTCCGCCGCTCCGAATTACTGTTCCCGACGAAAGTCACCCCCAGATCCGACCCACTCCTGACCGATCCGAATCCATTAACCCCAAAACTACCTCACCAGCTCCCAGGCGACCTCCTTCGCCGTCTCCATCTACCTCCCGCGCCAAGCCTTCCCCGGATCGGATCTCCGTCAAGAAAAAATCTCCCGAAAAACCACTCATTGACGAAGCCTCGCTTGACAACCCGGATCTCGGCCCGTTCCTCTTGAAACTCGCGCGCGACACGATTGCCTCCGGGGATGGACCTAACAGGGCACTGGATTACGCGCTCCGAGCCGCGAAGTCGTTCGAGCGCTGCGCTGTCGATGGTGAGCCGAGCCTGGACCTGGCAATGAGCTTGCACGTGGTGGCGGCGATTTATTGCAGTTTAGGGAGGTTTGAGGAGGCGATTCCAGTGCTCGAGAGGGCAATTAAGGTACCCGAAGTATCCAGAGGTGCAGATCACGCGCTCGCTGCGTTTTCAGGGTATATGCAGCTTGGAGATACTCATTCCATGCTTGGACAACTTGATCGGTCCATTGATTGTTATAAGGAAGGGTTAAATATTCAAATGGAGGCTTTAGGAGATGCAGATCCCAGAGTTGCAGAGACTTGCAGGTAAAGTTTCAAGCTTTTTTACTTATCTAAAAAGGAAAATTGTAATTTATGATTCTACGTAAATTAGGATGTGATTGTGTTTGTCTGAATCTAAGTGTATGAGCTTTATGTTATGGTGTTGATTGATTGAAATCCTTGTGACATTTGAAATATGATCCAAATTAGAATATGGAAGTTGATCGATTTGTGTAAAAATTGGGCGAAAGCAAGCTCTGCACTATACTTTTTGTGCACTCATTCATTCCAGGCAGTTAAAGAAACTGAAAAATATATATTCTTTGGCGGTGCTACTGTCATTTCTCCAATTATTGTTGAGACCTGGACAAGAAGTTTAGTTCAATATTCGCTTTAACTAGTATGTTGTTTGAATTCCGGCCAACTTAGGGGAAAGTTGAGTTGGATAGATTAAGAGTTTATGAGCTTTATGTAGTGTTACTGCGTTGACCAGTTGAAATTAATACTTGTAGAGAAATGGTCGAACTCTCAATGGAAATAGATCTGAGAAAAGTTTGAAATGAGAACACATTGAAAAATATATCATGCTTTCCAAGCAGTATGTAGCTAATGATTCTTTTTCAACTCTGTTGTTTTGATTATTTGTCCAAATTAACACATAATTGTGTTTGTTCGATTTGAAATTTTGTGCTTAATGTACTCTTATTTGGATCAGTTGAATTACTAAATTCGTGATTGCGGGAATAGTCAGAACTTGGAATGGTGAATTGAACAAATTTGAGAAAAGTTTGGAATGAAAACAAAATAAAAAAAGGAATGTTTTCCAAGCAGTATGCAGTTAAGTTCTGATAAACTTAATATTCTTTCGCAACTCTGTTGTTTCGACTATCTGCGTAAATTGAGTAGTAAATGTATTGTTTGCTTCTGAGTTTTGAGCTTCTGATTATAACTTTGGATGAAAACAAACCATCATAATGCTTTTTTTTCGTATTCATTCCAAGAAGTGAGAGAAACTATGAAGTATATGTAATAATATTTTGTTTATCCGAGATCTATTCGAGTTATGACTGACAAACTTAAAAATGAATTAATAAATAACAATGAGTAAAAAGGACTCAACAATTTGGTATAAACTTTATTTGGAAGTTGAACTTCATATTTGACAATAGAGTCACTAAAGATTTTAACGGCTATTTCCATTTTGGATGGTACTTTTTATGTGAAAATGCTATATGGATTGAATTTTATTTTTTTTTTAAAATTTTTTTTGTAGAAATGATATAGCTAACTTGGGGTTCAGGTCTGGTTATGTCTTTATTAGTTCTCATTTCAGCTCTCTACTATCTGGCATGATGCTCCTTTTTAGTCATTTAAAATGATACATAAATTACCATAGAACTTGATAAATGAAATTTTAATTACAAAAATATCTGCGCCTCGCACATGGTAAGCTAATATCTAACACCGAGTTACTTGATCAACTTTTTTAATGTTAATATTTTTATATTTTTATACTTTTGGGCGGCTCCTATTGTTGTTTGCAGTCTTTCCACCTTTTTATTAATTTGACGAAGGACAATATATGGTTAAAATATTATAAGTTGCTGTTATTTGAAATACTGGAGTTGCCAATTCTAAGTTTCTTTTTGAATGAAATAAGATGAAACACTACAAAAGTTTTTTTTATTATTATTAACAGGTATATTAGAATAATTTATGTGCCATTAAGATTTAGTTCAAAATATAGAAGGTATTCTTGTCAACTCACAACTTAAAAATATGAGAGGAGTAACAATTTCTTTCAGAAGTTATTTTTTGTAAATTAAGCATGCTAAAGATTTCTGAAAATTAATATAATAGCACTTAAAAATTTTGTGTATTTGTAGAGGCACTTCGGGACAATCTGTTTGTGATACCGATTCACAAATTGGGTGCTTTGGTCAAATGGCTTCTGATGTAGAAAGTATCTTGTTTCCTGTACTGCAGAACTTTAGATTGTCCAAATAAAAATAAGGCCTGGGCTAGACATGCAAGAGCAAGACAGTCTGCAGTTGTGATTTTAATGTGGCTATATATATATATAAGGTAAAAATAGAGGTGCACAACTGTGTAAATTTTAAAGTTACACAGTCTATGATAATAGAGTGAATTCACTCTACTATTGTCGAGTAGAGTCACTCTACGATAGTAGAGTGAATTCACTTTACTATCGTAGACTGTATAACTTTAAAAGTTACACGGCTGTGCACCTTCATATTCCCCATATATATATATATATATATATATATATATATGAGTCCGGATCAGGTCCGGACTCCCGGACCTTTTTAAAATGCGGACTTTTTTTATATATATATTTTGGTTTTTTTTTAAAACAACTAATAAAAAATGTATAGTAATTTATGGAACTGGAAATATTTCATATTATAGTGTTTTGGGTGTGATTTGGAGACATATAACAAAACAGGTCTGTTCTGTACAGTGTATAGTGTATTAGTTGTTTTAAAAAAAAAACCAAAAAAAAATATATATATATATATAGGGTCCGTATTTTATCAGGTCTGGGAGTCCGGACCTGATCCTTATACATATATATATCCGTTAATAAAGTTTATACTCTGTGTATCTTGGGTTGGCTGCCTTTTTCTGATGGTGTTGTGAATAATATATCGTACTTATCAAATAGAAAAAATAACTGTTAAGAGATTATAGTTCTAACATTTCAATACCTCGAACGGAGTTTAAATTTTTTATTATCCCATTTTCTGTTTCTTAGTTTGCTCCATCATCCAAATTTCTTAGTTTTCTACTTATCAATTCGGCTGTATTGAAATTGGCAGGTACTTAGCTGAGGCTCATGTTCAAGCAATGCAATTTGATGAAGCAGAGAAACTGTGCAAGAAAACCCTTGAAATCCACCGGGAACATAGTGCGCCTGCATCTCTTGAAGAAGCAGCTGACCGCCGGTTGATGGCCCTCATTTGTGAGGCTAAAGGAGATTATGAATCTGCCCTTGAACACCTTGTACTTGCCAGCATGGCAATGATTGCCAATGGGCAAGACAATGAGGTTGCTGCTATTGATGTCAGCATCGGCAATATTTACTTGTCCTTATCTCGCTTCGACGAGGCTGTTTTCTCCTACCAAAAGGCACTCACCGTCTTCAAATCGTCTAAGGGTGACAACCACCCTTCAGTTGCCTCTGTCTTTGTACGCCTTGCTGACCTATACTACAAGACAGGGAAGTTGCGCGAGTCCAGATCCTATTGTGAAAATGCCTTAAGAATATATGCAAAACCAGTGCCTGGAACAACAGCAGAAGAGATCGCAAGTGGAATGACAGAAATTTCTGCCATCTACGAGTCCTTCAATGAACCTGAGGAGGCATTAAAGCTCTTGGAGAAGGCAATGAAACTATTGGAAGATAAAGCAGGGCAGCAAAGTACAATTGCGGGAATAGAAGCACGGATGGGTGTTATGTTTTATATGCTGGTAAGGTATGAAGAAGCACGGAGCTCTTTTGAAAGTGCTGTAGCAAAACTCAGGGCCAGTGGTGAGAGGAAATCAGCCTTCTTTGGGGTTGTGTTGAATCAGATGGGATTGGCTTGTGTGCAGTTGTTCAAGATAGATGAGGCTGCCGAGTTGTTTGAAGAAGCAAGAGAAATACTTGAACAGGAGTGCGGCCCTTGTCACCAAGATACGCTTGGTGTCTACAGCAATCTTGCAGCAACATATGATGCCATGGGAAGGTAATAATTTCTTTGACTTTTTCTCAAGTCTACCAATGGATTGGGTCGTAAATTTACTGTGGAATACTTTCTGCTTTTGCATTTTTTCATAGGAGCCATCCTTAAGAATAGAAACGCTCAATTCTTACAGTTGACTCACTTTTCATAGCGTTATACTGATTACTGATAACCTCTTGTTGAGGACTGTCCTATGCCAAGTCCTATGCTCCGTGCCAACATTTTGAGCAATGTGCAGCAGCAGCAGCAGCTCTGTATTATGATTTGATTGCCTTTGCATGTAACAACTGCAGACTTCTCTGAGTTCTCATTTTAGAGAAGTTGGACACCAGAAGAAGACAAGTTTGCAGTTTCCAATCTTTCTTTCATAAAGAGTTTATTAGATATATAGCTGATTACTTGGGTTTTTGAATTGTACGCTACTTGGTTTGTTCTCCAAATATTTATTCTCTTTCTCCAGAGACTGGGGATGTGGATCTTCTTGGCTCAGTTAAGGATTTCCTACCACTGTTCTTGATGGGGGCTGGCTCTTAAATGAGACCATCTTCATGCATAAATCCAATATGTTCTTACCTGCTTCTCTTACTGCCGCTTTTATGTCGAAAGACTTGTATGTTTCGAGCTTTCTACTTGCTTGGAAAAAATAATGCTTTGGTACATCGGACCATCCTCGATTGTTGAACTTGATTCTGATATGCATCCTGAAATGATACAGGGTCGAAGATGCCATTGAAATTTTGGAGTACGTTCTCAAATTGAGAGAGGAGAAGCTTGGAACAGCGAATCCCGACTTTGATGATGAGAAGAAAAGGCTAGCTGAACTCCTGAAAGAAGCAGGCAGGTCTCGAAACAAGAAAGCAAAGTCACTTGAAAACCTCATCGATCCCAACTCTAAAAGGACAAAGAAAGAGGCATCAAAGAAGTGGTCTGCTTTCGGGTTTAGAAGTTGATAAAAGAAGGAAAGAAAAAAAGTCTTCCATTTCATCCTAATTCTTCACGCATGCATATGCATATTCTGTAACATAGAATAGAAGGTCGTGTATAGGGTTATTTTCTAATCTGGCTTCGTTTTCTGTTTCTTGGGCTTTCATCTCAATTATTTTTAAATATGCTTCATTGTATTATTGGATATGTTTTTGTGATCTTGAAGGTGTTTGCAACTCTTTGTTCTTTTATTTATTTTTCCCCCGATATTTGTTTGTCTATCTAACGAAAGGTTTTGAGTTGAGTTTATAATAAAATTTCATAATATTATAACCACTTTTCTTCATCTGCCACATATAAAATATACTGTATGAAATCGCCCACTTTCCATATCCATACCAGCCAGACGCGTAACATTATTTGCCAACTTTTTGTGATATGGTTGTCACTCCGACTAAAGTGGAAAAGAATGTCTGCTTTTCCGGATTTGCTACTACAATATTGCTAGGTCGAAAAAAAAATGCGAATAATAAAATCACAAGTCAACTTAGAAAATTGTAAAAATGATAAAATTAAACTGCCACCCCCGTTATATATATATATATAACGGACATGATTAGAAATGAGAAATCACCCGTCCGCCACTAGTCCCCACTAATAATAGCAGACGGGTGATTTCTCATTTTTAATCTCGATCGTTGGTTCTTACAGTGGATGATAAGGATAGTGAATATTCATTTTTGATCTATAACAAATATATGTTATAAATTAGAGACGGAGAGAGGAAAGAGAGGTTAGGTGTTTAATTGTTCTGTACAACTACAATTTTTGTTTGTAATCACAAGTTGAAAAGGAATGTGTGTTGTGACAAATATCTGTCAGCAAGAATTATTAACAATAACGCAAATCGGTACATGTAGAAGCTTAATTCGGCATGCATACCCTTTCCTGTCCATATTTGGTTGCAATAATTAATACCTCTACCAAACAATATTCTCCTTGTCCATGTTACTATTTTCATGGCTGATCGAATTAACCTTATTATGATTGATGAACACACAGGCGTATTCAGTAGGGGTCAAGGGTTTACTTGACCACCCTTAAATTTGTAATAACTCCAACTAGTAAGTGGTAGTTTGGTAAAGTGATCACCCTTAATCTATTAATTTTTTGAATTATCTTTAATTATAGATCTAGTGACCATCCTTGATACGCCACTAGATAAACATGCATGAATTTTGAACGTAGGTTAGCTGCACTAAGTTTTCACATAATTACTAGCTAGGGTTAGGCCACGTAAAATAAGTACTAATTAATTATGCATATATCCACCAAGTGTAATTAAGAATTCGTTTTACCATTTAACTACTTAACTTGGAATAAATATTATTCTTATATATAGAGAGTGATTGATACAGGTAACGGCGACATTTAATGAAAATATTTCAAAATTAACAAAAAGAAAGACACATATATATATATAGGGTGGTAAATTAATAAAACAAAGTGATATATATATATATATATATATATATATATATATATATTAATATAGGTAGTGGTGGTGCTCCATTTGAGAACCTAATTTGCATGCAAAGATATATACGAGTCTTGTATGTTAGGGACGGTGGTTGTCAGTTTGTGTCGTTTAGGCCAAATGAGAATGTCTGAATTGATATATTTCTGATATTCCCTTTTTGATAATTGAAATTAAGCTGTTCATTACACTCGTGCATGTGGCATGTTCTATTGAATTTTATAGACTAAAAGTGAGGGAAATTGACATTCCATATCAGCGGTGAAATTGATATGGTGAGCTATATATGGCAAAAATCAGAACTTGCTGAAAAAATTAAATGACAAGAACACTAAATTTATGTGAAATTAAATCGAAAAATTCACGAGAATTTCAATATTTAGAATTTTAAATATATATATATATATATATATATATATATAGAGAGAGAGAGAGAGAGAGAGAGAGAGAGAGCTCGGCCTATGATCGGCTCCCTCCGCTTCTACCGGTAAAACTCATCTTATTGTTATTGTTTCACTTGATTTCTTTTTTGTATAATTACTTTATTTGCTTACTTAATTGCTAACACATTATACCAATAGTCTATTGGTAAAGTCTCTTTTTTTACTGTATCAGGTCACAGTTAAAATTGAAATGTAAAGCATATATTTTTTTATAAAAGAGGACGAAAAAAAAAACTGCTGACAAATTAAAGATGAATAACTATTCATAATAGTCTTTCTTCGAATTAGATTCATGGGAATATCAAAAATCTTGGTAGATGATTGGAATATATATATATATATCCTCACCAAAAATAAAAAATAAAAAATAAATAAAAGCAGCTGAACTAACACAGTTAGGATCCGAGAGTACCAACTGATCGATCATTGATAAGATCTGCAATAAATCCTTTACCACTACTATTTGTTGTGCTACGTGTTTGTGAGACCACAATTGCCTAAATTTCCAAGAACCTAAAAAAAGTACTACTATCATGCATGCATATATGGGATATATATATATATATATATATTAACCCACCCATTATTTTATACCGTGCTGCCACAAGTACGTACCGTCCTAGCTAGATATTATTCTGATCCCATTACTACTACTTCATTGCGATTAATTTAAATGCTAATACTAATTAACTACGTACTACGTGGAAAATTAGTACAGTGATTATGATTTGCATATTGTTACTTCTGTCTAGTCTCTAATTACATTCATTAAAAGCTCTAGATAAATTAATATATTTTCAGCACCTTTATTCCCTTTTTTTTATTCATAATGATTAATTAATTAATTAATTAGGCCCTTTATGAAAATTAAGATTGTGTTCGATACTATATACTACATCATAAACAGAATATAAAATTAGGTATTGACTTTTTTCCAAAAGAATATATATTAATACGATCGATCGATATTATTCTACGAATTGGATTAATCCCATACATACATATATTGCAATATTAGTTTAATTATAAAAAATTACAAATGAACTAATAAACAGAAAAAATTGAATTATATTGGATTGTGGGTCCCGTGAAAATAGCGGTCCACTTATGTGAAAGTTTGAGGAGTAGCCTGAGGGTCCAATTAATACAGGTAGGTGCCGGTGGAATGGAAAAAAATCCACAGCCACAGGTGTGACACATGCTGAAACCAAACTAGCTGATGGAGTATGTGTGTGAATTTTCAGGCAGCCGACCAGCCTTTACGTAAGTAGATAGCATGCACATTCAGGAAGCCTCCTGCCTACGTACATAAGCATTTAATTAATTTCAATAAAGATTAAGATTGATCAATTATATATATATATATATATATATATATGTTATGTTAGTGCACAATTACAATTGTTAGTCGTCTACCGCCGAACGAAATGACCTGAACCAATATCTAGGGCAAAGTACGGCGGCCGTCAATAATCACTCGATCAAAGAGAAATTACCAAACCATTCTCTAAATAAATACTACTCCTAATTGTTAGTTTATTTAGTTAGTTCACATATATATAGAATAGAATAGAATAGAATAGAATAGAGACTTATATACTGATTGATAGTACCAATAAATAATATAGAGAAAATTAAGGTAAATAATATGTGCAATTAACGTACGTACAGTACAAAATGCATGCATGCATGCATGTCCAATTCACCATTTCACATTCCAACCATGACCAACCTGTCCTCATGTCCAAACTAGTAATAATAAACTACCTATGGTATATCATGCAATATTCATGCAGTTTATATTTACAGGTACGTAACATTTATTTAGCTAGCTTAATTAATGTCCTGTGGTTGGACACAAGATATTGCACCAAATTAATTCACTATATATATATATATTGAAATATAGTATACCATGAACAAATGCAAACTCCTCCAAATGAGAAAACCCCATAATGCCCTCCATATATAAGCAACAATTTTCTTCACATTAATTTTCTTTTATATCTACAACTGATATTATTCTAATTTAATTTGGGTTTCTAAATTTCAATTAAATTCTAAAACTAAGCTTGCACGCTTATTGATGACGTACAATCAGATAGTAATTGCTACTACTGCAGATGCACCATAGTATTTACAACCACCACCTTCAACTTGAATTCAATGGATAAGTTTGACTTAAATTCAGTGTCAATAAAAAAATGAATCGTAATCGGAAAAGCCATGCAAAGAATCAGAATTGGTCTCTAGCTAGGGTTTTGAGAACCTTGAAGGCAGTGCCACCCCCACCAAGTACCCTCCTCTTGTTTCTCTCTCCTCATTTACCTCTTTATTTTTCTCTCTCTCTGTATCGTCTTTCCATGTATTCGTCATTGCCCAATAAATTTGATACAAGTATTGTAATGCTTATGTGTTAGATAAGTCCAAACCGAACTTGCTAGCCACCTAGCTAGCTAGCTAGCTAGCTCATCTTAATTTTCCCCCACCTCCTCTCTATATATAAATCTTTCTCTATCTCTCTTCCTAATTCAGATATACTAACAACTTACTAATATCTACTCTTAATTTTTCACATAATTTCAATTTCTCTTTCTTTCCCTTCAGCCTCTTAATTTTAAGCCATGGTTTCCGCAGATGCTGCTCGTACAGTTGTTGGCATCATAGGTAATTAGTTTTTCATTATAATTTATACCTTTTTCATTTATTCTTCATTACCATTAATTTCAACTCCTCGATCGGTCTATAATATGCATATACTATATATATAGCATATATATATATATATGTGTGTGTGTGTGTGTGTGTGTACATGTACATGTGATTGATCGCCAACACTCGCTAGCTATAAAGCCAACTTCCGCAAACAAATCGCAAACTGCGGTGTTTTACGCACACAAGCTTTTGTCTCTCCTACGAAGAGATTTCATTCACACAAGTTTCTGTGTATTCTGGACGCACACAAGCTCATAATTTGTTTCTTAATTATTAAGAAATTTTATTAATGATTGTTTTGGTATTTCACCGTTAATTTTATCGATCAAATAATCAAAAAGAGAGAGAACTTATCATATATACTTTATTAGTTGAAGAAAATAATTAGCTGATGTGGGTTTGATTTGTTTAATTTCAGGGAACATCATTGCACTCATCTTGTTCTTGTCACCAGTGTAAGTACTACCCATTAAAAAATTACCAACTTGTATTTTTTTTTCTCAAGAAATTATTTATATATATATATATATATATATATATATATATTAAGTAGTAATTTTAAACATTAAATATTTCAGGCCAACATTTATTCGGATATGGAAGAAAGGGTCAGTGGAGCAGTACTCACCAGTGCCATACCTAGCAACCCTATTCAACTGTGGGATGTGGGTTCTGTACGGACTCCCCTGGTTTCACCCCCACAGCACCCTGGTCCTAACCATCAATGGCGCAGGCCTCATAATTGAGCTTGTTTACTTAATGCTCTTTCTCATTTTCTGTGACAAGAAGAAGAGATTCAAAGTTTTTCTAATCATGTTAGCGGAGCTCGCATTCGTCGGTGTTGTTGCCCTTTTGGTTCTGACTTTAGTCCATTCCATCAAGCTCCGAACCACCATCGTTGGAAGCATATGCATGGTGGGATGTTTTCTCATGTATGCATCCCCATTGGCCGTCATGGTTAGTCTCATCATCCATGCATATATATATATATTTGTATTTTGCACATATGTTTTGAAACTTATATTATCAGTATAATTAATTATTGTGATGGATGCAGAAACTGGTGATAACAACAAAGAGCGTGGAGTATATGCCATTTTTTCTGTCCCTATTTTCTTTTCTCAATGGGGTTTGCTGGACTTCTTACGCTCTCATCCGTTTCGACCCCTATATTGCGGTAATTAATTCAGAATGTGACTTTTTCTTACTGTTAACTAATATTAAGCTGAATCTAAACTTAATATTGTTGTTCAACACGTTTAGGTTTTAGAAATAAAATAGAAGAAATGATTATAAAATCGAAAAGTAAAAGTTTGTGACCGAAAAGAAAAGGAATTAATTTTTGGTGATATATGAAGAAGGGAATTTTGGTGTTTCTATTTCAGGCCCCTAATGGACTGGGTACACTACTTGGGGTGGCTCAACTGATATTGTATGCAACATTTTATAAATCCACACAGCGGCAGATCGCAGCAAGACAGAGCAAAGCCGAGATGGGGTTGGCAGAGATTGCTCCTTCGCCTTCATACTCTAAAAAACTGAACAATGACCATGTTTGATAAGTATGACCGAAAAAAGATGGCAATCATCTTAATTTGGGCTTCTTTTTTTTGGGTTAATTTCTTGTGCTTGGCTGTAATTTCAATTCTTCCATAGAAGATAAAGTCACATTCGGCCTATGGCTCCTAGGAAGTTGGGGCCCATTGCTGAGTGGACTGCAGATTCAATCCCCCAACACCAAGAAATAATTATTATTATTAGTCATAAAAGAGACCACTGGGGGGCTCATGTTACCAACGCCCGAAAGACAAAAAAGAAAAAAATGTAACTGGTGATGGAGTGTAATTCATCTTTTTCATATATATATATATATATGAATGCATATGTTTTTTTTGGCACTTGATAACAGTAGTATCTTTTTTCGCATATATATATATATATATATTATTTGTCACTTATGTTCACACTTGACATTCATGAAAAGTGTGGTCGAGAAAATGTAGAAAGTTGATGGCAATACTAAGACGAGATTGGTTGATATAAATGCTGGGCCCGAGCCTAATCAAAGAAAAGATCTTAGTTGTTTAGGGCCTCTTTGGAACTTGGGACATACGTTGGATTGATTTATAGTACTACTACTTTTTAAAACTTATTTTCTCTCTCAAATTTATAAATTTAAAGAGAAACTTTTTTTTTGGGAAATTTTCCCTATGCCAACCTTGATTATGTTAACTCAAAGCACTCCGCAGAGGCTTATGTTAACACGAGTAAAGAATCATGTTATGTTATATGTGGATTAAAGGAATGAATTTAGAAACGAAATAAAAAAAAAATTGTGTTTAGTTATTTCATTTCACATTCTTTTCAAATTTATGATTTTAGAGAGGTTAAATGAAATGAATAATTACATTCTACTCAATTCTCTTCTCTATTACATTCTTTCGATCTAAATGTATCATAAAGATTGCATGGAAATAATCTCATTTCCTTTCATATATATCAACATTCAACAAAAACGATGTACCCAATACACAGAGGAAAAAAAAATTAAAAAATATATGCATTAAATAGCATAAAGAAAAAAAACTTTTAAATTTGGAACCCTTAAAACATAAAAACTCCTTGGGAAAATTCTTACAAGCATACAAGTTGCAACCGTCATACTCATGAACAAATCTACAATTTTGCATGAATAGCAGCAGCACATCCTAAACACCAACACTGCGAGAGTGGCGCAATGAGTTCACCGTATGTACAACCTCATCACCCTGAGCTCTCGCAGGAGCTCCCTAAATTTGCCATTATGTCATTTACTAGCAATCTGATGATATTACGACCCGATGACCTTGATATATCCGCACACTCCTGCAAGTCTGCATCACAGGCAATTAAAACCCACTCGTGATCATCATCTAAATACTTGACATCAAATGTACCCATCTCTAACTTCAGCCTCTTTGCCACTTCCTCCTGCAATTTGAGAATACCGCAACTTAATGACAGTCGAAACCTAATAATATCTTCTCTGTACGTCGCTTTGATGGTTACAGTCTTAACTTCTGTCCTGGCCGAAAAATGTGGCTTTTCCTCGGCAGGAGTAGCAATGGATTCCTTAGGAACTTCCTCACAAGGTGGATGATTTGTCCAATCGCACTCCGGTATGCTTTCATCAAGAAGGGCACCTCCTCCTGGACACAGATTTCTCAAATCATGTGAGCTCCCGGCATCCTCAATTAACATTCCTCCAAATGGTTCTTCAGGAACAGAGAATGCAGTGGACGGATTCAGTCCTTCAATAGGTTGACAAGCCAATTCAAATGAGGCCCCTACTTCTACAGACTGCTTATCCAAATGAGAAACAACCTGATCATTTTGAGGGCTACCTTGGCATGAAGCATGGGAAGTAGGGGCGTCAATGCTCTCGTCTCTTGAACCACTATCTGTTTTGGACCGGTTTGAACCAACACCCAACTCCTGGAGAGAGCCATTTTGCAAGTGGACATATTCCTCCACAGCTAATAACCTTACTCCAGGATCTTGACCATCACTTCCTGGTGTCTGATGGGTGCGAAACTCGTTATTTTCCTCTGGAAGTTCAGATGGTATAGGGACAGGTAAATTCTGTTGATTGGATCCGTGTAAACTGGCAGGCCAAGACATAGGACCAACACCAGCAGGCAGAGAACTTGAAGCCAGAGAACTTAAAGTGAATGCTCCTTCAGCACCATGCACAGATTCAATCACACGCTTCAACTTGGATAGGGAACGGTTGACCTTATTGATCTTGCGAGAAGGCCATCTAGAGATCCCGTGCTGCCTACATATACGCTTCATTGTAGTAGGGCAAACTGTAAACGTAACAACCTTGATTAGAGTCTATTTGGGTTGCTACTGCAACAGATTAATCCTGCTTTTGTATAAAAGTCTACATTGAAACTATAATCACAAGAAACAATTAAACTATATAAGCATACCACCAAGACTTTTTGCGGCATTTTTAAGACTCCCAGAAAAATATTGCTGCAGGACCTCTAATCTAATTGATTTCTCAGCTTTTCCACGTTTTCTCTCTGATTTCTTTTTTGATTCTCTATTCTGTGAAAGAAAAACATCATTTTGAACTACCCCAGGGCCAGCAACATTACCACCATTTACTGCATCAAACCCCTTTGTTATCTGCTTTCCCAATGGATCAAGATGTTCTATTTCTCCTTCATTTGGTAAGGTATCAGATCCAGGTAAAAATATAAGAGACTGGGATCTTTGAACAGGTTCTAGCTCGAAATCTGGTTTTCCATCAATGGATCCCATAATAATTTCCACAGATCTCCCCTTGTCATCAAGTTCTTTCCCAGAAGCAACCTTAAGGCTTCGAAATTGCTGCTTCATTGTTGCCAACAATGAGTCCAACAAGGTAAACTGGTTATTACACTCTAACATGTCAGGTGCCATAAAAAACTCTAAAATGTAATTATCGTTCCCAGTATGACTGCTCTGTAAGCATATTGCAAAAGAGCTAGTTAACCCAAACAAGCGCGCGTAATGTACCAAAGGGTACTCAAGTTTGGAAAATTGAGTAATATCTTCACAGAAGCATGAACACTGTGAAGCAAATGCCCTCCCAGCAACTCCTTGCCCCTTCAGCAAGTGATGTTCTGCACAGGCCTCGCGAAAACCCCACATGTGCGCATCTACGACATAGAATGCTACATCAAGTGTGGACATGCATACTTGCCCCATGCAGCTTCCATCAAAGCTACTGCAGCTCTTCTTCAAACCGCCACCGTAGGCTAGAACACTGCGATGCATGCATGGAACCCAAGTCTGAGCCAGAGGTAACTTGTGGGTTTCACATACCAGTGTCAATATCTCTAGAATTTCAGCCAGTGCATTTTGACGACCTTCATTGCAAATCTGGTTTACAAGCATCGCCAAATAAATATCTTTCCAAAGACCAAATAAAATTTAACAGTAGATAAGTACAGATATAACATTAGATATCATATTAATATTGCACTTCCTTACCTTTGTGTTTGGATGATCCAAGAT
Source organism: Panax stipuleanatus (assembly GCA_020205555.1). Classification (NCBI taxonomy): domain Eukaryota; kingdom Viridiplantae; phylum Streptophyta; class Magnoliopsida; order Apiales; family Araliaceae; genus Panax; species Panax stipuleanatus. Next base: position 149,127,489 of record CM035121.1, on the reverse strand, counting down.
TTCTGAACTTTTCAAATTTACTGCCTGCAAGGTAATTGAAACTATATAACTGAGAAGTCTTGAAAGGTTCGGAGTGGTAAATTTATAAAAATGAAAGCCAGTTAGAATTCACAAATACGGTAGGCATCACTCTTCTCAGAATTATAGGTCCAGCTGCCAGAACTGACTATAATTGTTTCTAGTTAGACTATTTTTATTTATGTTGCCAGCTGAATTGACATCTCCTACAAGAATGTGATGTATTCTATTTGTTTGGTTGATAAAATCGTCAAAGCATGTATTCATAAGTAATGATTCTTTTTCCGTTTTTAATCTTAAAACTTAAAAGGGGGGATTCTAAAGTCCTTTCCTAAACCACTTCCCGTTCTTTTTTTGTTTTCACCTACTACTTGCAGTTATTCAAATACAAAAGATGTGATATCTTTATTCTGTCTTTCTGTTATAAGTTACAGAGAATTTGATATTATAATCAAGGGTATCAATGTTCATAAGCAACAGTAAATAGTACACATATTAAGCTCTCCTAGTGTAGTCCTAGATTCAAACCCAAACCCCTTCCAGACCCCGGTCCCCAAAAAACCATTTGCATAAAGCTCAAAATATCTGAAAGCTCCCCATTATTCTCTCCAACATAGGTGTGTAGGAAACCATTTTCGCGGCTAAAATCCTAAAACTCTCCTCAAGACACATGCCATACATATAAAGTCGAGATGTAGGGCGGTGTCAATACAAACAATGAAGGTCAAAAGGAAACTATCAACATAAAATGACTATAAAACCAACCATTAGCTATGCCGGTACAAAAATAATCCATCTAAAACTGTAAATTATCTAATGCTCATTGAACATTATAAAATAGCAAGAAGTTGATATATCAAGAACATGGGAACAACCTCAAGTGCTTTGCAGACTTTATCGACATCAGGAGCATAGTTAATCTTCTGTGAGGTCATTATGAGCTCAAGCACAGCGACACAGGACTGCCCAGAAGGCTCAAACACTGGCAAAGCTAAAGTTCCACGAACATTATAATGCAAAGCATGATTAAGCCGTGGATACTCTTTGCGTGAGTAAAACTGCACATTTGGAGTCCATTCCGGAAGCTTTTGCCGGAAAACACGTCCAGGAAGTCCAAGGCCTCCATCACTCTCTTCATCAACAGAAAACGCATACATCACAGATGCCATTCTATACTGATGAAGCCCATTACTGTTTGGGTCAAGAACAAAGGGTTGCCCCGAAGTTGTGAGCACATACCGATCACCATTCTTCACAGGTGCCCAAACCTGAGCTAGAACATGCTGTTCAGTTGATTCTTTGAAGTATCGAAGAGCCTGTGTCATCCTCTCCTTAATCACACACGACCCATTTGAATAGTCTAATGGTACAAATCCCAAAACCGGTTGAGCAATCCTTCTTTTTTCATCATTTCTAAGTTGGCTCTCATTGATTGAATCTGGATCACCTATATATTATCAAAATTCCAGAATTATAAACCAACAAATGCATATCTGTTTGCAGTGATTAAGCTGTACTACCAACTAAGTGAACTACAACAGTTCAAAAAACAAAATAAACAAGGAAACAACATGCATCATTAATTATTGAGACAACCCAACAGCAGGAACAAGGTTCAAATGAACAAGTTCCCAACTTTGAAACACATCATAACTCGAAAGGAAATTGAATTTGAGTAACAAGAACAAAGACACATCACCTGAGTATTAAAAGACAATCAGTTTGTCTGCCAAGAAACTACACAGAAAGAAAGTAATAGTGAAGTTTTCTCCCCTTTCCTTATTAGGTTCCAAGAGTAAGGAAAAGAGCTCAACTTAGTACATAAGCAATGAAAGAAAGTAATAGTTCGAGTATTAATTTCCATTTCAGTGGTTCAGTAGTCATAAATAAATGAAGCAACTAACTTTTAGACTTAGAATTTTCAGTCCGGACAAAAATATGAATAGCAATACTAGAGAAAAAAAACAAATACTACAATCAAAGAAACATCAAATTAACTAGGCTCATAATAACAATCATAGCACCAAATGTATCAATCAGAAACAACTAACTTATAAGCTTAGAGTAATCAGAAAGACGAACACCTCCGGCGAGAGTAGGAGTGACATTTCCCCCATCGTTGTCGTCGGGAAAGGCCCAAAGGGGAGAAAAAGGCTGGTCGGAGAGAAGAAACGGCGAGGTCGGGTCGGACGTGAAGATTTGATCGAAGGTCCAGGACCCGTCGAGATCCATCGTCATAAGTGAATCTCTATCAACCAGAGCGACGGGTGCAGTAGCATAAACTGCAGCAGAAGAAGACGGCAACTTCGTGTTGGGGGTAGTTTCTTCTTCTTCTTCTACAACTGGTTCGGGCATTTTTTTGGATTGGGACTGGATTTTGTCCAATCCTTCTGCGTCTGTGTTGAATTGAAAGTTGAAACAGAGAGAGAGAGGATAGAATTGATCAGAGAGAATAAGGTGGGGTAATCATATGCTATGATTCCATTGGAATCTGGTGTTCACTACTTACAGGAAATAAACATGAGGTTAAAAAAACCACAGTGACTATCGTAAGTAAACACAATCATTAACTAAAAAAAAAGGTTTTATGGCATTCGGCTAAGGGGCTGTTTGTTTGGGTCTTAATGGCTCTGAATAGACGTACTTCTAATTCGGTCAGAGGCATAACTTGTTTGACAAATATTTTTATGTCTCTTAACACCTCTTAATCGGTAAGATTTAAAAATAATGCTAAACCATTCAGAGTTCCATCTGAACGAAATTTTGTTTTTTTGGACAAAAATAACCTCAAAAAATATTACAAAATTTCTTTTGTATCCTCATTTCTACCATCCCTGACCTCAGAGCTAAAACATTCAAATCGCCACACCAGCCACAAAGCTCACCATCCGATCTAGTAAAAAAATAAATTCATATATATATATATATATATATATATATATAAATTTACAAAAAAAAAAGAAGCACAAATCCATGCCGATTGAAATCATCTGAAAATACAGAGCTCAGATCTGGATAAAGTAGATATAAAATTGTTACTATAAAATTGAATCTAAATGGAATTGGAAGGCTATGAATGAAGGAAGTGTGAAGTGATAATTTGTTAGGTATATATATATAGGTATATATATATATATATCGGAAAGGACTATTCAAACTCTTGAAGATCTATTGAGACTCTGTGTTCTAGACTTCAAAGGGAGTTGGGATAAGTACTTACCATTGGTGAAATTCTCCTATAACAACAGTTATCAGGCAAGTATAGGCGTAGCCCCATTCGAAGCATTGTATGGGAGAAAGTGTCGCTCTCCAGTATGTTGGAACGAGGTGGGTGAAGCAACATTATTGGGACCGGAGTTGGTACGTATGACTACGGAAAAGATCCAAATGATCCGACAACGTATACAAACGGCACAGGATCGACAAAAGAGTTATGCGGATCTTCATAGAAAGGACGTGGAATTTAATGTCGGGGACCATGTGTTATTACGTATTGCTCCGTGGAAAGGAGTTACGAGGTTTGGGAAGAGAGGAAAGCTCAATCCATGATTCATTGGTCCATTTGAGATTCTTGACCGAGTAGAAAATGTGGCTTATAGACTCGCTTTACCTCCAAGCATGTCTCGTGTTCATAACGTATTTCACATATCCGTGTTGCGTAAATATGTGAAAGATCCAAACCGCATTATTGAGTTAGAACCAGACGAGATAGCCGAAGATTTAACGTACGAGGAGGTACCTGTCAAGATCTTGGATAGAAAGGAGCATGTCCTACGCTCGAAAATTATACCTCAAGTTAAAGTTTTGTGGAGAAACCATGCAATTGAGGAAATGACGTGGGAGTTGGAATCGGAAATGAAAGCGAGGTATCCTCACCTTTTTGACATACCAGGTACGTACGTCAATTTCGAGGACGAAATTTCATAAGGAGGGGAGGTTGTAAGAACCCAACTTTTATGAATAAAGATTTAATTTTCTTTATATATTACTTCGAAATAGTAAGGTGTTGATTGATAAATATGAAAGTTATGGGTGAAATGTGCAAATATTTTAAAAAATGAGCAAGTGGTTATAAAATATTCATTGTTGTCGGGGAATATTCGTTTGGTCGTGGAATATTCTTGTTGTCGGGGAATATTCGTACGACGGCGCAGATATTTGTGGACCCCACAACGGAATAACTGTCGGTTATAGAAAGCGACAGAAATAACCTTTTTACAAAATAACGGCGTAGTTGTTACCGTTAGTACTGTTGAAATACCCGGTGGTTAAAATACAGTGATACGCGGTGTTGCATAGTAGCACACGATATTGCACAGTATTTTGAATTATTGAGTCTTACGTGAGAAGGCACTTACTCAATTATTGTTACAGTAATTACTGTTCAATATTTTATATTATTGACTCAATAATTGCTACGATGATATTTTATATTATTGACTCAATAATTATTACATTGATATTTTATTGACTCAATAATTATTACATTGATATTTTATTGACTCAATAATTGCTACGATTGATTCAATAATGGCTACAGTTGATATTTTGTATTATTGATTCAATAATTGTTATTGCACAGTATTTCGCATTATCAACTCAATAATTCATATTATTTGAATAATATTATTAGATAGCACTATTGATAATGTCTAAGGAAGTTCTGTCTAGGAGGGGTTATTTAATTGCGCGCCAGTAAGGAGAAGTCCTTATCGGAAGGCCCCCTCTTTCCTGGGAACGACCTGGTTGTCAATATTGTAATTCTATAATATTATTTGTGAATAATTAATTATTGATTTATATGATAAGGAAATATTTATTTTGTGGATATTAAAGAAGGAATTAGTACTGATGTATTTTTATCAGTATTTTGATGTGGGAAATTATCTGTTTGTGAATTTCGGATAATTTATGTTGGGAATTTGGAAAAACTTTCTTCTGCAAAGTTGTAGAGAATTAAATTTCCTATAGAAGGACATAGAGTTTGTATTTTTCTGACAAAGGGGCTATTTATTATGAATTATTGAAGTTTCGGAAAATAAATATTATTTAATGGGTGGGACCCACTTTTGTTGAAAAATCAGAATTTGGGCAGCAGCCGGCGGCTGGAGGATTTTTTATAAAATAATATATTTTATTATTTTAGTCTCCTTTGGCATCCTAAGCTTTTCCTATAAATAGGGTGCTTAGGTTAGAATTGAAAATCACACCAGAATTCGAAGTTTTCTCTCTATAATATCGAGCGTATTTTTGTGAGTATTTCTATACTTTGAGTATTAGTATTCAGCGCAAGCTTCCGTCGGTATTATATCCGATATTCCAGCCAGAAATGTTATTCTTTTGAGGTAAGGGATGTTATTTCTTTCGTAAATGATGTTATTCTTTTCAATATCATTATACAGAAATATTGTCATGAATTTTATGTTGAAATTCTCACTTTTTCCGTCGGAGTTACTATTCACGTATACGGTACTATTCACGTATACGACACTATTTACGAATACGGTACTATTCACGAGTACTATTCACGAAGTATGATTTTTCTTATGGAGTTTCTATCTTTTCTGTGTCGGGGATTACTATTCACGTATACGACACTATTCACGTATACGGCACTATTCACGGAAAAATTAAAATTTCTTCTGTTTGTTCAAATTGCTTGTTAAGGTTACTATCCTTGATTGTATCCAAGTTTTGAGCTTTATTCTTGAATTTTGCTCCACAATTGATTATTACGAAGTATTTGTGAATTGGATAAACTAAAATACGAATCCTTAGTCTTTGTCTTTTATCTCACTGGATTCGTTCTTTAAAATGTTTTTCATCATCCTCAGTCTTAAAAGGTGATGTAACTGAATATCTTTGGCCTGTAGAGCAAAGATGAATGATTACCTGATGAATATCTTTGGCCTGTAGAGCAAAGATGAATGATTACCTGATGAATATCTTTGGCCTGTAGTGCAAAGATGACAGGTGTTGAGATGAACATGACTACTGATGATGCAAATGAATATCTTTGGCCTGTAGTGCAAAGATGAATATTTGATTCGAGATGTTTATTAATTGATGTTACAGGGATAAAATATTGATGATGGACTTTTAAATCATAGAAGATAGTAGATTTCATTCTCTGCTTAACTCTTCTAATGATTTGTTATTTCCGCTGCGAATATTGATCTAAAACTTGTTGTCCATATTATTTTATCTGAACTATTGAAGACTAACGATAGTTTATTTTTTATTATCTTAGTCATAATATTCTTTACTGGGCTAGTTGAGCTCACCCTTTTCATCTATTGTCCTCTTCAGGAAATGAGAACGGTGCGGGAACTAGTCAGGGAACAGAGTGATGGTCCGAGTTAGATCAGTAGTAGTCCTCGTTATTTTTGTGAAATAGTGGGATAATGATTGTAATAAATAAAGAATGAATTTGAATATTAATATTTCGTATTATATACGATTTGTATTGATATTCACAGTTGTGTGGTCGTATTTTGCACGACCGTGTGATATAAATGTTGTATTTGAATTCTGTACCATGTATTTGGCGACTCAGAATGGGTTGGGTTGACTGGACCTATTCTGGGGGCGTCACAGTTGGTATCAGAGCTTAGGGATATGATCTCTGGCGGAGATCGGGGAATAGAACTAGGAGGGGAGAGACGAGTAAATCCTTCGCTAGTGTGTCCTACCTAAGCTTATGTGGTATTTAATTGGTCAGTCGGAGCATAGGGTTATTATGTGATATGTGTAATTAACCCTTGTTTTATGGCAGTATTTGAGAATGGCAGCTGAGAATGTTAACAACGAAGTGAATGAGACCGTGGAGACACCTTTAATCGTTAACCAGGAGAACGTGCATCAAGAAGGCAATGTTCTTCCTGAAAACAACGTTGGTCAAACGATAAATGATGAGATGTTTAGAAGTTTTTTGCAGTTCATGCAAAACCAGACGAGGGAGACTCGTGTTCAACATACAGGTGGAGATAATAACAACACGCGAGCTGTCACTGCCAAGCAGTTCAAAGAATTGGGACCACCAGAGTTTTTGGGAAAGCCAGATCCGATCAAGGTGGAGACATGGATTAAACAAATTACCAAGATATTTGATGTCTTGGGATGTACGGAGGAACAGAAGGTTCCATTCGCCACGTTTATGTTCCGTGGAGAGGCAGATTACTGGTGGGAATCCGTGAAGCGTACCCAGCCTGCCGCACTTAAGATGTCTTGGAAAGCGTTCCAGAAACTGTTCAATGACAAGTACTTTCCTGAAAGTATTCGTCATATGAAGGAGGTAGAATTTATTAGACTCGAACAAAACAACATGACGGTATCCCAGTACGAGGCTAAGTTCGCGGAGCTGTCCAGGTTTGCACCTCATTTGGTGGAGAATGAGGAACGTATGACGCGGATGTTTCTAAGAGGTTTGAAACCCGAAATACGTCAGTACCTCATTTCTCATAAATTTTCTTTATATTCGGATGTAGTGAACAGGGCCCAATTGTTAGAACGAGATAGTGATAACAACCAAGGTCGTACCGGTGGCAACAGTCATCGGAGCAATGACAACCAGCGAGGAGGAAAGTATGACAGAAGCGGTAACCACTCCGGTGGTAATCGTGGTCATGATAGTAGAAGGAGCGAATCGGGTGGAGATTTCAAGAAGAGAAGGTACAACAATGAGAACGTGAAGACGTCGACATCAGCACCAGCATCAACTGTTTCGAGGGGAGGAGAACGACCACCGGTCGTATGCTATAAATGCGGGAAAGAGGGACATATCAGCCCAAACTGCCCACTACTATTCAAAGGATGCTATAACTGTGGAAAAGAAGGACATATAGCTCGAGATTGTCCTATAGCGAAACCAAGTCCAGCTGGAGTTGTGATTCCAAAGGCGGTTGCAGACAAGTCAAAGTCGGTGATTCCTGGAAGAGCGTTTGTCGTGAAATCCCAAAACGCGAAGAATCCGCACGAGGTGATTACGGGTAAGCTGATTATAAACTCTTGCGAAGTTTACACCTTGTTAGATACCGGTGCTACCCATTCCTTTATTTCACCTGCTTGTGCTCAACGTTTGAACTTGACTTCTGATAAGTTAGACTTTGACTTATCTGTTGAAACTCCGTTAGGAGAAACATTTGTTACATCTACAGTTTACAAATCTTGCTTGATTCAGATTGGTACCCTTACCTTACCTGTTGATCTGATATCTTTGAAAATACTTGCATTTGACGTGATTTTAGGAATTGACTGGTTAACCACTTACCATGCCAAAATTGATTGTTTTCGTAAGGTTGTTAGTTTTCATATTCCTAATCAACCTGTTGTGCGAATCCAAATCACCAAACCACTAAAATCAGTCAATATCATTTCAAATCACAAGGCTATTCGTTTATTGAAAAACGGATGTCAAGCTTTCTTAGCTCATGTCACTGATTTAAACCAGAATACATCAGATTTGAATGATATTTCCGTTGTCAATGAGTTTCCTGATGTATTTCCCGAAGAACTTCCCGGTCTACCCCCAGAACGTGAAGTTGAATTTTTTATTGACCTTGAGCCCGGTACAAAACCCATTTCTAAAACCCCATATCGAATGGCTCCTATTGAACTTCAGGAGTTAAAGGTTCAATTACAAGAGTTGTTAGACATCGATTTTATTCGTCCTAGTACGTCTCCTTGGGGTGCTCCTGTTTTATTCGTAAAGAAGAAAGACGGGAGTATGCGACTTTGTATTGATTATCGAGAGTTGAACCATGTCACCATTAAGAATAGGTATCCGCTACCTCGTATTGATGACCTGTTCGACCAGTTGCAAGGAGCGCAATTCTTTTCAAAAATCGATCTTCGTTCTGGATATCATCAGTTGAAGATTAAAACTGAGGATATTCCAAAGACTGCTTTCAGAACACGGTACGGGCATTATGAGTTCTTAGTCATGTCTTTTGGACTGACTAATGCTCCTGCTGCTTTCATGGATATGATGAACCGTGTATTTAAGGAATATTTAGATCAATTCGTTGTTGTCTTTATTGATGACATCCTCATCTATTCTAAAAGCCGTGAAGATCATGAGCACCATTTGAAGCTGGTACTTCAAAAGCTTCGTGAGAACAAGCTATACGCCAAGCTGAAAAAATGTGAGTTCTGGCTTGAGGAAGTAGCATTCCTTGGGCACGTGGTATCGAAACGTGGAGTATCTGTTGACCCGGCGAAGATTGAAGCAATACAAAGCTGGGAGCAACCTAAGTCGGTGACCGAGGTACGAAGCTTTCTAGGCTTAGCTGGTTATTATCGTAGGTTCGTAGAGGGATTTTATCGAATCGCTACTCCATTAACTCAGTTGACTCGGAAAGATGCGAAATTCGTTTGGAGCGAGGAATGTGAGAAGAGCTTCCAAGAGCTCAAGAGGAGGCTCATTTCGGCACCTGTTCTGACAATACCATCTGGTTCGGATGGATTTGTTATCTACAGCGATGCTTCGGGCAAAGGGTTAGGATGTGTTCTCATGCAACATGGGAAAGTCATAGCCTATGCCTCGCGACAACTCAAAGAATATGAGAGGAATTATCCTACTCATGATCTAGAGTTGGCAGCAGTCGTTTTCGCGTTGAAGATCTGGAGACACTACCTGTACGGGGAGAAAGTGGAGATTTATACGGATCATAAGAGCCTTAAATATTTCTTCACTCAGAAGGAACTCAACATGCGGCAACGACGTTGGCTTGAGCTGTTGAAAGATTACGATCATACTATCCAATACCATCCTGGAAAAGCGAACGTGGTAGCTGACGCGTTGAGTAGAAGATCATATGTGGGAACGAATGCGATGATGTCAAGTATACGCGTAGAACCAGCTTTGATTGATAAAGTTAAAGCTGCTCAAGCTACGAATGCGGAGCTGATGAAGATGAAGAAGAAGGTGCAAGAAGGTGCCATTCCAGAAGCAAGAATCGATGAAGAGGGAATACTTCGAGTCAACTCCAGACTTTGTGTTCCTAACGATTCTGACTTAAAGTATAGAATCATGATGGAGGCACACAACACACCGTTTGCAATCCATCCTACTAAAATGTATCGTGATCTTCGACATACATTTTGGTGGAGCAATATGAAGAGAGAGATCGCGGAGTTTATTTCGAGATGTTTAACTTGTCAACGTGTAAAGGCGGAGCATCAAGTACCGAAGGGTCCATTGCAACCACTGGAGATTCCGAAATAGAAGTGGGAGCATATTACGATGGATTTCGTTACGGGTCTTCCCAAGGTTTCTCAAGGTATAGATGCGATTTGGGTTATTGTTGATAGATTAACCAAGTCTGCTCATTTCTTGCCGATACGAGAGACTTATTCCCTTGAACGTCTTGCTCATATGTACGTGAATGAGATTGTGAGATTGCATGGCATGCCAGTATCCATAGTTTCGGATCGTGACCCCAGATTTACTTCACGATTTTGGATTAGTTTACAGAAAGCGATGGGCACGGACTTACGTTTTAGTTCGGCTTATCATCCTCAAACGGACGGACAATCGGAAAGGACTATTCAAACTCTTGAAGATCTATTGAGACTCTGTGTTCTAGACTTCAAAGGGAGTTGGGATAAGTACTTACCATTGGTGGAATTCTCCTATAACAACAGTTATCAGGCAAGTATAGGCGTAGCCCCATTCGAAGCATTGTATGGGAGAAAGTGTCGCTCTCCAGTATGTTGGAACGAGGTGGGTGAAGCAACATTATTGGGACCGGAGTTGGTACGTATGACTACGGAAAAGATCCAAATGATCCGACAACGTATACAAACGGCACAGGATCGACAAAAGAGTTATGCGGATCTTCATAGAAAGGACGTGGAATTTAATGTCGGGGACCATGTGTTATTACGTATTGCTCCGTGGAAAGGAGTTACGAGGTTTGGAAAGAGAGGAAAGCTCAATCCACGATTCATTGGTCCATTTGAGATTCTTGACCAAGTAGGAAATGTGGCTTATAGACTCGCTTTACCTCCAAGCATGTCTCGTGTTCATAACGTATTTCATATATCCGTGTTGCGTAAATATGTGAAAGATCCAAACCGCATTATTGAGTTAGAACCAGACGAGATAGCCGAAGATTTAACGTACGAGGAGGTACCTGTCAAGATCTTGGATAGAAAGGAGCATGTCCTACGCTCGAAAATTATACCTCAAGTTAAAGTTTTGTGGAGAAACCATGCAATTGAGGAAATGACGTGGGAGTTGGAATCGGAAATGAAAGCGAGGTATCCTCACCTTTTTGACATACCAGGTACGTACGTCAATTTCGAGGACGAAATTTCATAAGGAGGGGAGGTTGTAAGAACCCAACTTTTATGAATAAAGATTTAATTTTCTTTATATATTACTTCGAAATAGTAAGGTGTTGATTGATAAATATGAAAGTTATGGGTGAAATGTGCAAATATTTTAAAAAATGAGCAAGTGGTTATAAAATATTCATTGTTGTCGGGGAATATTCGTTTGGTCGTGGAATATTCTTGTTGTCGGGGAATATTCGTACGACGGCGCAGATATTTGTGGACCCCACAACGGAATAACTGTCGGTTATAGAAAGCGACAGAAATAACCTTTTTACAAAATAACGGCGTAGTTGTTACCGTTAGTACTGTTGAAATACCCGGTGGTTAAAATACAGTGATACGCGGTGTTGCATAGTAGCACACGATATTGCACAGTATTTTGAATTATTGAGTCTTACGTGAGAAGGCACTTACTCAATTATTGTTACAGTAATTACTGTTCAATATTTTATATTATTGACTCAATAATTGCTACGATGATATTTTATATTATTGACTCAATAATTATTACATTGATATTTTATTGACTCAATAATTATTACATTGATATTTTATTGACTCAATAATTGCTACGATTGATTCAATAATGGCTACAGTTGATATTTTGTATTATTGATTCAATAATTGTTATTGCACAGTATTTCGCATTATCAACTCAATAATTCATATTATTTGAATAATATTATTAGATAGCACTATTGATAATGTCTAAGGAAGTTCTGTCTAGGAGGGGTTATTTAATTGCGCGCCAGTAAGGAGAAGTCCTTATCGGAAGGCCCCCTCTTTCCTGGGAACGACCTGGTTGTCAATATTGTAGTTCTATAATATTATTTGTGAATAATTAATTATTGATTTATATGATAAGGAAATATTTATTTTGTGGATATTAAAGAAGGAATTAGTACTGATGTGTTTTTATCAGTATTTTGATGTGGGAAATTATCTGTTTGTGAATTTCGGATAATTTATGTTGGGAATTTGGAAAAACTTTCTTCTGCAAAGTTGTAGAGAATTAAATTTCCTATAGAAGGACATAGAGTTTGTATTTTTCTGACAAAGGGGCTATTTATTATGAATTATTGAAGTTTCGGAAAATAAATATTATTTAATGGGTGGGACCCACTTTTGTTGAAAAATCAGAATTTGGGCAGCAGCCGGCGGCTGGAGGATTTTTTATAAAATAATATATTTTATTATTTTAGTCTCCTTTGGCATCCTAAGCTTTTCCTATAAATAGGGTGCTTAGGTTAGAATTGAAAATCACACCAGAATTCGAAGTTTTCTCTCTATAATATCGAGCGTATTTTTGTGAGTATTTCTATACTTTGAGTATTAGTATTCAGCGCAAGCTTCCGTCGGTATTATATCCGATATTCCAGCCAGAAGTGTTATTCTTTTGAGGTAAGGGATGTTATTTCTTTCGTAAATGATGTTATTCTTTTCAATATCATTATACAGAAATATTGTCATGAATTTTATGTTGAAATTCTCACTTTTTCCGTCGGAGTTACTATTCACGTATACGGTACTATTCACGTATACGACACTATTTACGAATACGGTACTATTCACGAGTACTATTCACGAAGTATGATTTTTCTTATGGAGTTTCTATCTTTTCTGTGTCGGGGATTACTATTCACGTATACGACACTATTCACGTATACGGCACTATTCACGGAAAAATTAAAATTTCTTCTGTTTGTTCAAATTGCTTGTTAAGGTTACTATCCTTGATTGTATCCAAGTTTTGAGCTTTATTCTTGAATTTTGCTCCACAATTGATTATTACGAAGTATTTGTGAATTGGATAAACTAAAATACGAATCCTTAGTCTTTGTCTTTTATCTCACTGGATTCGTTCTTTAAAATATTTTTCATCATCCTCAGTCTTAAAAGGTGATGTAACTGAATATCTTTGGCCTGTAGAGCAAAGATGAATGATTACCTGATGAATATCTTTGGCCTGTAGAGCAAAGATGAATGATTACCTGATGAATATCTTTGGCCTGTAGTGCAAAGATGACAGGTGTTGAGATGAACATGACTACTGATGATGCAAATGAATATCTTTGGCCTGTAGTGCAAAGATGAATATTTGATTCGAGATGTTTATTGATTGATGTTACAGGGATAAAATATTGATGATGGACTTTTAAATCATAGAAGATAGTAGATTTCATTCTCTGCTTAACTCTTCTAATGATTTGTTATTTCCGCTGCGAATATTGATCTAAAACTTGTTGTCCATAATATTTTATCTGAACTATTGAAGACTAACGATAGTTTATTTTTCATTATCTTAGTCATAATATTCTTTACTGGGCTAGTTGAGCTCACCCTTTTCATCTATTGTCCTCTTCAGGAAATGAGAACGGTGCGGGAACTAGTCGGGGAACAGAGTGATGGTCCGAGTTAGATCAGTAGTAGTCCTCGCTATTTTTGTGAAATAGTGGGATAATGATTGTAATAAATAAAGAATGAATTTGAATATTAATATTTCGTATTATATACGATTTGTATTGATATTCACAGTTGTGTGGTCGTATTTTGCACGACCGTGTGATATAAAGGTTGTATTTGAATTCTGTACCATGTATTTGGCGACTCAGAATGGGTTGGGTTGACTGGACCTATTCTGGGGGCGTCACATTCAAGATTACTGGTATATTTGTTCTAATATTGTTTTTTTACTAAAATATCATTGTACTCGTTTTAGTTGAATGATTCACCTATAAGATTATCGTCAAAGAGTCCTGCTATGTACTGCGAAAGTTTTTAGACGAATTATGATTGCGACGTATGTGCATGAGATAAATAGAAATTAAGAATTTCACTTTAATTTATTTTATTTTATCACATACACTTCCACATTAGTCGCAATCTAACTTCGTCAAATATTTTTGTTAGCATTATATCATTTTCCATTGCCAAATGTAATTATCAACAATCATCAAAGTAATATCAAACTAATTAATTTAGTACTCCCTCCGTCCCAAAATAAAAATTCTTAAATAATCTATTTTTTATAATAATTTGTTCATAATATCCTTAGTATTAATTATCATATTTTTATTTTATATCCATATTTATGAAATATCACTAGTCATATGCAAAAAACTAATAAATGATAATTTAAATATGAACAATTTTGTTATTTTATCATCTTTATTAATATGCAAAAAAAGTTAACTAGGATTTTTATCGTGGGACGAATGAAATATTACTATATTTAAAATTTTAATATATTTATAAAATAATAATTTATAATTTATTCAATTATTAAGTACAAAATTTTGAAGTATGTCACTAGTAATATACTAGTATTAAACTTATAATAATAAATAATAAAAAACACCATATACTTTGTATCGGTAAGAACCTTACGCATACCCGGTTAAATGACATACCTAATATTTTGAGAGTTTAGTTTCTCTCTCCTCACATCACAGTTTTCTCGGTTAACATCCTCCTATATCTCTCCGAAAGAAAACCCCCTAGCTCGAAAAAATCGTCCGATCTCTCGGTTGACAAACGCCCAGGTCTGGGCGTCTCGACTTCGATTCGGTGAGAGCTTAACTATTTACTCTCCTAAATTCGTCCAATCTCTCGATTTTCTTCACCGATCTGCTAAGGTATGCCCCATCTTTTGTTTGCGAATTTGATCTCTGTATTTACATGTACCTTGTATGTGATTTTTTGTGTGAGTGTTTTTAATTGTTCCGCCATTAGGTGTGTAATTTTTGCTTTCCCTTGGTTGAAGCTTTTGGTTGATTGGAAAGTTCGCCCTTGAATTTTGTCAATTGAGTTTAGTGAAATCAACAGCAATTTACTTTTCAGTTTGTATGTGTGTGTAAAATTGAAACCTTGAGGAAACAAGATTGGGGCAGAGGGGAACAGGGGTGGGGGATTATTGATATGTAATATGGAAAGGGCAATGGATGTTTGTAACTCATGTGTTATATTCTGTTTTTTGTATGACTGGATTATAGTTTTGCTATTATTAGTATCAAAAAAGAAACAAATAATTGATTTTTGTTATAGCTATGGTTAAGTTTGATAATTTTGTGTTTTTCAGTTTTTGGGTTTTAATAATGTGATTATTGATTAACACAGCAGGTTCAATACTTTACCATATTGTTTTGACTGTTAGTGAACATACTGATATTTGGTGTTCTTGGCTTATAATTTAGTGATCATCAAAGGGTCTAATATGTGTAGTATTTTGGGGTTTAATATGTGTAGTATTTTGGTGTCTTGTTGATTGGATATGTTTCACCTCATGAATTATTGTAATTCTATAATACTTTTGTAATTCTATAATGTGTTCAATGGTTTGTAGTTTCTTTTATAATGAATTCATAATTAAGATTTTTCCTTCCTCCATGCAGCATTGACATTATGATCATGAATGTAAGCAAGTACTAAATTATCGGGTATTTAATTTATTTGAGTTCCCATTTCCTCTATATATAATAAAATCAGGTGTATATATAATTAGATATTTATGAAAGTTGCAATTTGTAGCTTTCCGGCTGACACGTGGGTAGTTTCGGACAAATCAATCATCAATACCGTGTCAGTCCCACATGCACATGCTACGTAAGGAGTGAGGTGTTAACAGATGATAAATAATAGTAGTAATAAAATAAAACGACAAAAAACATAAGAACTACTACTCTTTTATGGTTCAAAATTGGTGAACCATTATAAAATCAGGGGCGGATGTAGTATAAGGGCAGGGTAGGCTCACTTTTTTTTTATGGGTAAACTTAAAGGGGCAAAATTTATACATTAGTAAACTCAAGGGGGCAGATTAATAAAAAAGTTAAACTTGGCAAGGCAAAACAAAACATTCCATTCCAATCTAATTTGCTTACAGGGAGTTAGCGAGAGCTAACTGTCTCAGAGCATACTTCAATTAAAATAACTCTTCCTCAATTCCTCTGCTTCACGAATCACGCCTTCACTGCTTGGCCAAGCACCGCGAGTCCGCGACCTCGTCTCCTTTTCTCCTCTTCTCATTCTATTGCAGGATCTCTACTGTTTGCCCCTTGCGCTATTGAGATTTAGAAGGTAACAAAATTAAGGTTTTTTTTATTTGATAATTTAAATTTTGTAGTTTATTTGAATTTGTTATTGGTTGGGGTTCTATTTTAAGTAATTTGGTTTATTTGCATTTGTTAGCCATAAGCCACTGATTCCTATCATGTATGTTATCAGATTTTTACGCTTCTTTCTTGAATCAAACTGTTTTTTTGGCTGTGTTGTAGGCTTGTAGCTAATATTTTATAGTTTGAAGATTGATCCCAATTTTCCTTTTTGCTTGTGTTGACTTCTCAAATGCGATTTATGATTTTCTTTATAATTATTATTTGGAAAAAAATTGGTTCTTGGGATTGGGTATTTAAGAAATTTT
Organism: Panax stipuleanatus; assembly: GCA_020205555.1. NCBI lineage: Eukaryota > Viridiplantae > Streptophyta > Magnoliopsida > Apiales > Araliaceae > Panax > Panax stipuleanatus. Next base: position 149,110,712 of record CM035121.1, on the reverse strand, counting down.
CTAAGTTAAAGTTCTAGAGAAAATTGAAATCAAACCTCAATTGGTATTATCCCTGATCAAATTGGAATAAGAAATCATGTACTCTGATTTCTTCTAGGACAATTTTTGAATTTGTTGTTAGTGAATTGTGAGTTGATTTTGACTGTTGTGACTTTATTTTGTTTGAATATAGAAAGCAAAATTTGGTTCGAGGCTTTGTGCATACGGTTGAAGTTGTATTGTTTGGGGAATCATTCAAATTGAAGTATGACAAGTAATCGAAGTAAGTTTCTAAATTCTATCTAAATGTTTTTTATTTAAAAAATTTTCCTTTATTATTTTGGGTTATGATTTATGAATATTTATTTGTTGTATATTATAAAATTCTTTATATGTTGCGTAAAATAATTTTTTGTTTGGGTTTGTTGTTGGTACTTGTAATTTGTAAACATTAGTATGAATAATAATATTATGATTAGTTCAAATTTTCTTTATTTAACTTCAATTTTTTTTTCTTCTTAAAATCCGTCTCTGCTGAGCAAAATTCCTGGATCCGCCCCTGATAAAATGTATATAAATTTCAAAATTAAAATTTCACAAAAAAAGTTCCATTTTTACTTTTTAAATTAATTAGCGAAATCGTAAAATTTAAAAGTGACATGATTTATATATATAAACTTTGAAAATGCAAAATTTTTAATCACTGGTACTTTTTAAGTATTTTACAATAATTATTACTGTAATAACTAAAATCAAATAAATTCTTATCAATTTTTTTTGTGTAATAGAGAGAGACAGGTAGTATCTAACCAACTCTTAACTATGATTAATATATATAAATTTATATATTAAAATGCAATAACACTTGAAAAGTCGGTGATTAAAAATGAGGATCAAGCTTAACAACCTTATTAGTGCTTGACCACATCAAAAAAACGTATAATAAGAAAGTAGAGTGTTTATGAAGCAAACTGTTTATGAAGACGGTTAATATAAGAATATTGGATGGTTCCTGACTTGGACGAGTCGTGACATCGTCAAAACCTTATGAATTGTGGTGCCATTTATTTGTTTGTTTGTTTTGTAGATAAGCAAAACTGCTAGAGTTGCAAACAATATTAATTTTCCCGTTATTTAATTAGAGCCTGAAAAGTCCATGTCAGTTGTTAGTGCGACTAATGGTATGAGTAACATTAATACTCCTCACGTCTAATAATATATAACGTTTTAGATGATTTTATTTTTTTTTAAATTATTTGACGTTTTATACAATTTAGGAGAATTAGCCACAATTTTTTCAAAATTACCCCTCATGAGAAAATGTTACAGATGAGAGAGATCATGAGATGAGTATATGGTAAAGGGTATTATTCACAATTAATATTATATTTAATGTTATACAATTATTTTTTTAATTCTTGTGCTGATAAGTACACAATATTCATGATTTTTTATTCCTTTACATTTGGTTTTATTACATGTTTCATGTGTATATGAGCTTAATAAGTTGTTTATTATTTTTCAGGTGAATTAAAGCTAAAAGAATGAAAACAAGTTGATTTGGAGTTGAATTGAAGAGGAGTTTGACCAGCAGTTGACTTTCTCAATATTTGGAGATTCCTACATGGAATTGGATTGATATTACTATTAGAATTAGGACTTCTTTGGACTGAGATTTTATTTCCTTATTAGATTCTATTTTTTTATGAAAACTAGTTATAATTGTAATTCCTTTTAGGATTTGGATTCTTAGTTCTTATACGATTTAGGCCCTCGTCTAGCACTATAAATAGAGGATGATAGTTAAGGTTTTATTCATTCAATCTTCTACCAACTATCATACCTCATTGAAGTGCAGACTTGGAGCATGTCAGGCTAGTTTCTTTATTCAGTTCTAAAGGGAGGTGGAACCTTGTTACAAATAATTAATTAATTGAGTATTATTATTTATTCCTTCTTGTATGAAATTTCTTCTGATAATCTGTTTTCATTGATTGCATGCTAATTGATCTAATTAATTTGATATGGCCAATTGAGTTAATTTAATCATTATCATATGCTAGATTAAGATTGGTATTACGTGTAATTGATATCTGTCTTCATCACAAGTAGTAGATTAGTGATACTAATTGTGGACAAGCTTTTGTGTATTGCTAAGATTATCAGAAAATAAGTTAAACAAATCGAGCTTATGTGTTTGTTGCTTGGATTAGCCTAATTCTCTATTTCTTAATGCTTCTATCATATTAAATCTAGAGAGCTTGTTCTAGGTTATATGCTAGTTGAATCTGGTGAAGAGCTTGTTTCATACAGTGAATATCTAAGGAGAATTTCGGATAGCAGAGCTTATTGTTATCTAGGGTTAATAGTTTTATTGAAGGGTAAAGAATAATAACTTGATTAATTGATTGCTGTGCTTGGTGAAACTGAACTACAGAACTGAAGTTTTTACATATTTGGTTAATCTCTTTATTTAAATTATGTTTTTCTTAGTTTAAAACAATTTCAAAAATTCTCCATCTTTATTTTATGTTAAAATAGTAGAATAAATCTAAAACAAACTTATTCTCTGTGGGATCGATCCTTGCTTACTACTGTGCTAATTGTTTGAATTCGTAAAGTGAAAGTGAGATTAATTTAAAAGTGTAAACGACAACTTCCATGTGCACAATTCTAAGAAGATAGTATATAATATGCCACAACATGGAGTACATGTTGCGGGGGTGGGGGAATCATATCTTTTCGTTCAATTGTCAATGGAAGTCAAGGTTTTATGCACCAAATAGGCCATTTAGTATACATTGGTATTCACTCCGTTTTTTAATATAAGTCGTTTTAGAGAAATATTTTTGTCTCTTAATATAAGTCGTTTGAGAATTTCAAGTAAACATTAATTTCTTACTTTTTAAAATTACCCCAAATATTAAATATAATTTTGATTCTCTCACTATTTTTTATCCAATAAATAACACTATCTTTTTCCAATACAAGGGCGATATAGACAATTGATATTATATTTAATGTTTTATAATTATTTCCTTAATATTTGTGCATAACTTTAAAACGACTTATATTAAGAAACGGGGAGTACTTCATTTGAGGTTCATTTTTCTTCTAGTTTTCGTGTGTTTTTCCCCCTTCCCCTCTTGGATTCTTAGATGCAAACATGGTTTTAAGGAATTCGGTGGCGCTTGGGACCATCCAATTCTTGGGAACTGAACTACTTTTCTTGATCTTGAGAGAAAGGGGTGTTGGGGACATGCGGTAGTGACAATGAAGTTAATATACTGCTCATTCTAAAATTAGAGATTCATGATAATTTTATATTCTTAAATATAACTCAGTACCGTTAGTTAAGAATTTAGATGTGACAGTTTAATATTGAAAATGATAGTGAAAAAGTAATGATAAATTAAAAATATCATGTTATTTTATAGTTTTAAAATATATATATATATATATATATATATATATATATATATTATTTTAAAACAGATTAAAAAGAAAAATATATCTATAGAAATAGTATGGACTCTATTCTTCTTCAATAATCTCCAACTATGTATGTCTATCTACAACATCATGCAGATTGCAGACCCACTTAAATCAGTACACATTCACATGACAAACTTTTATTATAAATGTTAATAAATCAGTGGATGATTACACTCGCATACCAAACTTATGTACTTCTATTTTGGTCTCCCAAAACAATCATTACTTTTTACCAAATATTAAACCCGTGACCTAATATACTTTAAAAAGGTAATCCATATGTTAGGAAGGTAATATTGGAACAGATTAAAGTGTAGGTCCTGAAATTTCAAATTAGTACACAATTCTCTCTCTCTCTCTCTCTCTCTCTATATATATATATATATATATATATATATATATATATATAAAGCTCATTTGCAAAATTTATAAATGCTAAAAACGTATTTTTATTTATTTTAATAACGGTAAATAATAATGAAATTATGATTTGAGTACATTGTGTCATTTATTTGGCTAACAATAAAAAATAAAATAAAAAAACTCTTTTATAGCATAAAGAAATTTGTCAAATAGGACTCTTGAAATAGAGGGGGACAAGGGGTACCAGTTTTTTTTTGGAAGGCAAACCAATACGAAATGGAGTAGAAGATTGAAAGTATTTTTTTTGGGCCGTCCATATCAATTAGGACCGGAACGTGGTGCAGTATAAATTTTTTGACCATGTTCCGTCCGCGGTCGGCCCAGCCCGGATACAAATTGACCAATCCATAACAAAACGCCCAAAGGTTTCAAGTTTCAGCATTCATAGTCGGACTGGGACTGGGTTTTAATCAATCAGAAGTTTCTCTCTCCTCTCACGGTTAGTCTGAACTGTCCTACTGTAAGATCTATTCCATTCCTATTTTGCGCGATTGATCTTTGTTTTGTATAATATAATGATGAATTCAATTGTCTTAGCTTTCGTTTTTGATTTGATTAGATTTTACCAGAGAAATGGATGGCGATATACCCAATATAAAGAAATGGAATGTATTGTATCCTGTTTATATAAATTCAAAGAAGACGATAGCAGAAGGTAGGCGAATTAATGCAACCAAAGCCTGTGAGAACCCTACTTGTACTGAGATTGGCGATTGTTGCAGCCACCTGAAAATCCCTTTTGCAGTTGAGGTAGATTTGTTTAATCATAAAAGAAACTTACTGGATTTTATGATGATTTTGTATACATGTATGTATGCTGGTATTCTTGGTTGTGTTATGAATTTATGATTGTAATGTGGTACTCTTTATTTGGAAAGATCGATAAGGCTTATCCCCGCGATTTTATGCAAAGAGGGAGAGTGAGGTTTTTGCTGAAGAGGGAAGACAGAACTTTATACAATCCAACAATCTCTTCTAGTAAGCATTTGCCTTTCCCCCTGTTTATTCAACTTGAATGAATGCATTGTGATAAATGAACTTTCTTTTGCATGTGATGAATTGTTTTCCATTATGAGCAATAAGTTCGCATCAGTACATTGGGCATACTATTTACTAGTGGAATAAGCATGTTGTTTAACATCATAAATGACAAGTTTTGTATATTTTTCAATTCAATAATATTTGTGTGCCCCTAACTTGCTAATTTATTAATGTTTCATTTTAGTAGGTATTTTATGTCATCTATGTAGCTTCTATTTTCAAATCATGACTCGTAATGTCTTTTAATCTTTTTGTCATGCAAGTAGCTAACAACTAAGTAATGGAAAAAAACAAGAGGGAAGATCATCAAACTCTTCAGTTCATGTCATTTATTGCGTGGGTGAGGCGGCAAGCTAATCAAGTTTGATTGTCCCACATATATAGATAACTATGCTGCCTTTTTTTTGTATTGGTTCAATGGGTGGGCAAAGCACTAAAAATTGCCAAATCTAGGTGAGGTAAGCGTCTGCACATTATTATCCATAGAGACACAGTAGGTTAGGTGACCATTAGAACACCCAAAGTTCTTTTCATGCCTGTCTTGACAAGCTAATCAGTGCAGAAATTATCTTCTCCCTTGGTTTTCAGTTCGGTCTTATTTCCTGAATTTAATGACGTTTGGTAATAAGGGGTTTCCGTGGAAGGTGGGGATCGAAGGAAAGTTGCTTTCTTTTCTTCGACAACGGCTTGGGGGAAGATTTTGACTTACGATAATGTTTGGAAAGGGGAAGATTTGTTGTGAATAGATGATTTATGTGCAGAACTGATTGAGAATCGACAGATCACTTGTTATTGCATTGCAAGTTGATTAGGGAAATTTGAGCAATGTTATTGTTGATATATGGATTAACGTGGGTTACGTCAAACAACCAAAGCCAATTGTTGATTTTCTTCATGTCTGGGGGGGGGGGATGATTTAAGATGCTAAGGAGGTTGAGAACAAATTGGGTTATGCTTCCTGATGTTCTGTCGTGGATGTTATAGCGTAAAAGGAATACGAGCAAATTGGGTTATGCTTCCTGATGCTCTGTCGTGGATGTTATAGTTCAAACGGAATACTTTGAGGATATCAAAAAATCTCTATCCATGTTAGACCATTTACTATTTTTGTAGGTTGCTTGTGGTCTACCCAAGTTCTTCCATTTATTTCATTTCTTTCATTGACTTCTTTAGCGAGTTTAGTTTTGTTTGACGTTTTTTTAAAGTACGGGTGTATGGGTGTTTACTTGTACAAGGGGCTCAAACTTTTATATGTATCAAGTTGCACTTTTTTGGATCCGTTTGCTTCTTGTGTACTTTGCTTGGGATGGCATCCCTTTGTTTATAAATATAATAGATCTTTACTTATTAAAAGAAGAAAAAGAAGAAGAAAAACTTTCGTCTCTCCATGGATGTTCATGTATGAATTCCCATAACCCATTCAAGAGTTACCTGATCTTGAAGATTAGATTACGATGAGGATCCCTTTTGGCCTTTAAATGTTGGAAGTACTACATGTTTGGATAGTCATCATTCAGCCTTACTTGCTGTATGAGATTCATTCATTGAGTACAACAATTTTGATTTATCTGATTTATTCCAAATGATACTTGCTACAAAGTCTTCCTCACTTAGTTGCCAAATAATATAAATATCATCATATTTACTTTAAGGGAGGTACATTTCTGGGTTCTTTCTTGCACTTTAAATTAAAGTTGAGCTGATAGGGTACAAATTTGATCGTCCCACATATATAGATAACTATGCCGCCTTTTTGTATTGGTGCAATAAGCACTAAAAATTGCCAAATCTAGGTGAGATAAGCGTCAACACATTATTAGCCATAGAGACACAGTAGGTTCGGCGACCATTAGAACACCCAAAGTTCTTTTCATGCCTATCTTGACAAGATAATCAGCGTAGAAATCATCTTCTCCCTTGCTTTTCAGTTCGGTCTTATTTCCTGAATTTAATGGGGTTTGATAATAAGGGGTTTCCGTGGAAGATGGGGATCGAAGGAAAGTTTCTTTCTTTTCGGTGACAACGGGTTTGGGGAAGATTTTGAATTAGGATATTGTTTGGAAAGGGGAAGATTTATGGTGAATAAATGATTTATGTGCAGAAATGATTGGGAATCGACAGATCACTTGTTATTGGATTGCAAGTTGATTAGGGAAATTTGAGCAATGTTATTGTTAATATATGGATTAACATGGGTTACGTCAAACAGCCAAAGTCAATTGCTGATTTTCTTCATGCCTGGGTTGGGCGGGGCGGGGCGGGGCGGGGGGGCGGGGCGGGGCGGGGGGGCGGGGCGGGGCGGGGGGGGGGGGGGGGGGGGGGGGGGGGCGGGGGGAGATTTAAGATGCTAAGGAGGTTGAGAACAAATTGGATTATTCCTCATGCTCTGTCATGGATGTTATAGCGTAAAAGGAATACGAGCAAATTGAGTTATGCTTCCTCATGCTCTGTCGTGGATGTTATAGTGCAAAAAGAATACTTTGAGGATATCGAAAAATCTCTGTCCATGTTAGACGATTTACGATTTTTTTAGGCAGCTTGCGGTCTACCCAAGTTCTCCCATTTCTTTCATTAACTTTTTCAACGAGTTTAGTTTTGTTTGACGTTTTTTTAAAGTACGGGTGTATGGGTGTTGTACAAGGGGCTCGAACTTTTATATTTATCAAGTTGCACTTTTTTGGATCCGCTTGCTTCTTGTGTACTTTGCATGTATTGGGATGGCATCCCTTTAGGCGTCCCTTTGTTTATAAATATAATAGATCTTTACTTGTCAAAAGAAGAAAAAGAAGAAGAAAAACTTTCGTCTCTCCATGTATGTTCATGTATGTTCCCATAACCCATTCAAGAGTTACCTGATCTTGATGATTAGATTACGATGAGGATCCCTTTTGGCCTTTAAATGTTGGAAGTACTACATGTTTGGATAGTCATCATTCAGCCTTGCTGTATGAGATTCATTCATTGAGTACAACAATTTTGATTTATCTGATTTATTCCAAATGATACTTGCTACAAAGTCTTCCTCACTTAGTTGCCCAATAATATAAATATCATCATATTTACTTTAAGCGAGGTACATGTCTGGGTTCTTTCTCGCACTTTAAATTAAAGTTGAGCTGATAAGGTACAAGTTTGATTGACCCACATATAGAGATAACTATACTGCCTTTTTTTGTATTGGTGCAATAATCACTAAAAATTGCCAAATCTAGGTGATGTAAGCGTCAACACATTATTAGCCAATAGAGACACAGTAGGTTCGGTGACCATTAGAACACCCAAAGTTCTTTTCATGTCTGTCTTGACCTGTGTTACTCGGACTCGCCAACTTCTGATGGAGTACCCGTGTCGACACGATCCGACACGGGTGCGGGTGCGGGATTTGTGTCGGGTGCGGCACTTTCAATCCGGATACGTAACAACAATCGATGGACAGAAGAAGAAGGATCTGTCATGGACAGAAGAGGAAGGATCGACAGATCGACAGAAGAAGAAGAGGAAGAAGGATCCACAGAAGAAGAATCGACGAAGAAGAAGAAGAAGAATCGACTGAAAAGAAAAAGAAAAAGAAAAAGAAGAAGAATCGTCGTTTTATACTTTTCTCCAACGAACGAGCTTGGCTGAGTATGTCTGAGGATTTGAGAACGAACGAGCTTGGCCGGCCGAGTATGTCTCAGATCTGGGAATTAAATATCTGTGGAAAATTACAGTTAGGTACCCCATAGTTTTTATAGTTTTTTAATTTAGTCCCCTACGTTTTCTAAAAGTTCAAAATAGCCCCTAAAAAATTACTTATCAGTCCCTATAGTTTTGTTTTTTTTCCATTTTAGGCCCTGAAGTTTCAGTAGTTTCAGTTCAGCCCCTGTTTCTTTATATTTTTGCACTTCAACCCTTAAAGTTTAATGATAAATGCATGTCTATATGAATTTGGACATCATAAACATTATTGTTAAAAAATCATAACATACCGTATCCCCGCACCCGTGTCTATATTCGGATTCATATCCGCGTATCATCTATTTTTTGACTTCACGTGTTTGACACTTAGATTCGTACCCGAATCCGACACCCGCACCCGAATCCTAGTAACACAGGTCTTGACAAGCTAATCAGCGCAGAAATCATTTTCTCCCCTGGTTTTCAGTTCGGTCTTATTTCCTGAATTTAATGGGGTTTGGTAATAAGGGGTTTCTGTGGAAGGTGGGGATCGAAGGAAAGTTGCTTTCTTTTATTTGATAACGGCTTGGGGGAAGATTTTGACATAGGATAATGTTTGGAAAGGGGAAGATTTATTGTGAATAGATGATTTATGTGCAGAAATGATTGGGAATCGACAGATCACTTGTTATTGCATTGAAAGTTGATTAGGGAAATTTGAGCAATGTTATTGTTGATATATGGATTAACATGGGTTACGTCAAACAACCAAAGTCAATTGCTGAATTTCTTCATGCCTGGGGGGGCGGGGGCGGGGGCGGGGGCGGGGGCGGGGGGAGATTTAAGATGCTAAGGAGGTTGATAACAAATTAGATTATGCTTCTTCATGCTCTGTCGTGGATGTTATAGCGTAAAAGGAATACGAGCAAATTGAGTTATGCTTCTTATGCTATGTCGTGGATGTTATAGTGCAACATGAATACTTTGAGGATATCGAAAAATCTCTATCCATGACAGACCATTTACTATTTTTTAGGCAGGTTGCGGTCTACCCAAGTTCTCCCATTTCTTTCATTGACTTATTCAAAGAGTTTAGTTTTGTTTGACGTTTTTTTAAAGTACGGGTGTATGGGTGTTTACTTGTGCAAGGGGCTCAAACTTTTATATGTATCAAGTTGCACTTTTTTCGATAAGCTTGCTTTTTGTGTACTTTGCATGTATTGGGATGGCATCCCTTTTGGCGCCCCTTTGTTTATAAATATATTAGATCTTTACTTATCAAAAGAAGAAAAAGGAGAAGAAAAATTTTCGTCTCTCCATGGATGTTCATGTATATTCCCATAACCCATTCAAGAGTTACCTGATCTTGAAGATTAAATTACGATGAGGATCCCTTTTGGCCTTTAATTATTGGATGTACTATATTTTTGGATAGTCATCATTCAGCCGTACTTGCTGTATGAGATTCATTCGTTGAGTACAACAATTTTGATTTATCTGATTTATTCCAAATGATACTTGCTACAAAGTCTTCCTCACTTAGTTGCCCAATAATATAAATATCATCATATTTACTTTAAGGGAGGTATATGTCTGGGCTCTTTCTTGCACTTTAAATTAAAGTTGAGCTGATAAGGTACAAGTTTGATTGTCCCACATATATAGATAACTATACTGCCTTTTTTTGTATTGGTGTAATAAGTAGTAAAAATTGCCAAATCTAGGTGAGGTAAGCGTCAACACATTATTAGCCATACAGACACAGTAGGTTCGGCGACCATTAGAACACCAAAGTTCTTTTCATGCTTGTCTTGACAAGCTAATCAGCGCAAAAATCATTTTCTCCCCTGGTTTTAGTTCAGTCTTATTTCCTGAATTTAATGGGGTTTGGTAATAAGGGGTTTCCGTGAAAGGTGGGGATCGAAGGAAAGTTGCTTTCTTTTCTTTGATAGCGGCTTGGGGGAAGATTTTGACTTAGGATAATGTTTGGAAAGAGGAAGATTTATTGTGAATAGATGATTTATATGCAGAAATGATTGGGAATCGACAGATCACTTGTTATTGCATTGAAAGTTGATTAGGGAAATTTAAGCAATGTTATTGTTGATATATGGATTAACATGGGTTACGTCAAACAACCAAAGCCAATTGCTGATTTTCTTCATGCCTGGGGGGCGGGGGCGGGGGGGCGGGTGCGGGGGAGGGGGCGGGGGCGGGGGGAGATTTAAGATGCTAAAGGAGGTTGAGAACAAATTGGATTATGCTTCCTCATGCTCTGTCGTCGATGTTATAGTGTAAAAGGAATACGAGCAAATTGGGTTATGCTTCTTCATGCTCTGTCGTGGATGTTATAGTGCAAAAGGAATACTTTTGAGGATATCGAAAAATCTCTGTCCATGTTAGACCATTTACTATTTTTTTAGGCAGCTAGCGGTCTACCCAAGTTCTCCCATTTCTTTCATTGACTTCTTCAGCGAGTTTAGTTTTTTTTTTTAACGTTTTTTTAAAGTACGGGTGTATGGGTGTTGTACAAGGGGCTCAAACTTTTATATGTATCAAGTTGCACTTTTTTGGATCCGCTTGATTTTTGTGTCTTTTGCATGTATTGGGATGGCCTCCCTTTTGGCGTCCCTTTGTTTATAAATATAATAGATCTTTACTTATCAAAAGAAGAAAAAGAAGAAGAAAAACTTTCGTCTCTCCGTGGATGTTCATGTATATTCCCATAACCCATTCAAGAGTTGCCTGATCTTGATGATTGGATTACGATGAGTATCTCTTTTGGCCTTTAAATGTTGGAAGTACTACATGTTTGGATAGTCATCATTCAGCCTTACTTGCTGTATGAGATTCATTAGTTGAGTACAACAATTTTGATTTATTCCAAATGATACTTGCTACAAAGTCTTCCTCACTTAGTTGCCCAATAATATAAATATCATCATATTTACTTTAAGCGAGGTACATGTCTTGGTTCTTTCTCACACTTTAAATTAAAGTTGAGCTGATAAGGTACAAGTTTGATTGACCCACATATATAAAGTACTATGCTACCTTTTTTTGTATTGGTGCAATGGGTGGGCAAAGCACTAAAAATTGCCAAATCTAGGTGAGGTAAGCGTCAACACATTAGTAGCCAATAGAGACACAGTAGGTTCGGCGACCATTAGAACACCCAAAGTTCTTTTCATGTCTGTCTTGACAAGCTAATTAGCGTAGAAATCATTTTCTCCCCTGGTTTTAATTTGGTCTTATTTCCTGAATTTAATGGGGTTTGGTAATAAGGGGTTTCCGTGAAAGGTGGGGATCAAAGGAAAGTTGCTTTCTTTTCTTTGATAGCGGCTTGGGGGAGATTTTGACTTAGGATAATGTTTGGAAAGAAGAAGATTTATTGTGAATAGATGATTTATATGCAGAAATGATTGGGAATCGACAAATCACTTGCTATTGCATTGAAAGTTGATTAGGGAAATTTGAGCAATGTTATTGTTGATATATGGATTAACATGGGTTACGTCAAACAACCAAAGCCAATTGCTGATTTTCTTCATGCCTGGGGGCGGGGGCGGGGGCGGAGGCGGGGGGGAGATTTAAGATGCTAAGGAGGTTGAGAACAAATTGGATTATGCTTCCTCATGCTTTGTCGTGGATGTTATAGCGTAAAAGGAATACGAGCAAATTGGGTTATGCTTCTTCATGCTCTGTCGTGGATGTTATAGTGCAAAAGGAATACTTTGAGGATATCGAAAAATCTCTGTCCATGTTAGACCATTTACTATTTTTTTAGGCAGCTTGCGGTCTACCCAAGTTCTCCCATTTCTTTCATTGACTTCAGCGAGTTTAGTTTTGTTTGACGTTTTTTTAAAGTATGGGTGTATGGGTGTTGTACAAGGGGCTCGAACTTTTATGTGTATCAAGTTGCACTTTTTTGAATCTGCTTGCTTCTTGTGTACTTTGCATGTATTGGGATGGCATCCCTTTTGGTGTCCCTTTGTTTATAAATATAATACAGTAGAACCTCTTTAAATTGATACTCGGTAAATTAATAAACTCTCTAAGATAATATTTTTCTCCGGTCTCGACTTGGGCCACTAGAAAAATAACAAATTTCGACAAGATAATATATTTTCAAAAAACCCCTATGTAAATATAGGGTCCCATTAATATCATAAATTAATTATTATATAAACTTACACAAACATAACTAGGACAATTTAGTGAAATATAATTCTAGAGTTGTTTGTTTTAGATGAGCAGCCATTGTTGGGTGTGGTTTCAAGAAATTTTCTATCTTGTTTATATAGTATTTTCTATCACCATCATACATTGAATGTTTTTAGTAAAAATACAATGAATAATACTTAATTATTAAGAAACAATGAACATTATTTATTAATTTTCATTAATATTATGTACAATGAATCTATGTTTTAGATTAATTCAATTAATATGATACATGAATTTTTCTAAGATACAATGCTTTTTGATGTAATCAAAATTTAACTTCAATCAATTACAAAAATCTCTTTAAATTAATAAATATTAATTTATCGGTTAATTAATATCTCTATAAAATAATAAAATATCATGGTCCCAACTATATTAATTTATAGAGGTTTTACTGTAGATCTTTACTTATCAAAAGAAGAAAAAGAAGAAGAAAATTTTTTGTCTCTCCATAGATGTTCATGTATATTCCCATAACCCATTTAAGAGTTACCTGATCTTGATGATTAGATTACGATGAGGATCCCTTTTGGCCTTTAAATGTTGGAAGTACTACATGTTTAGATAGTCATCATTCAGCCTTACTTGCTGTATGAGATTCATTAGTTGAGTACAACAATTTTGATTTATCTGATTTATTCCAAATGATACTTGCTACAAAGTCTTCCTCACTTGGTTGCCCAATAATATAAATATCATCATATTTACTTTAAGCGAGGTACATTTCTGGGTTCTTTCTCGCACTTTAAATTAAAGTTGAGCTGATAAGGTACAAGTTTGATTGTCCCACATATATAGATAACTATGCTGCCTTTTTTTGTATTGGTGCAATAAGCACTAAAAATTGCTTAATCTAGGTGTGGTAAGCGTCAACACATTATTAGCCAATAGAGACACAGTAGTTTCGGCGACCATTAGAACACCCAAAGTTCTTTTCATGTCTGTCTTGACTAGCTAATCAACGCAGAAATCATTTTCTCCCCTGGTTTTCAGTTTGATCTTATTTCCTGAATTTAATGGGGTTTGGTAATAAGGGGTTTCCGTGGAAGGTGGGGATCAAAGGAAAGTTGCTTTCTTTTCTTTGATAGCGGCTTGGGGGAAGATTTTGACTTAGGATAATGTTTGGAAATGGGAAGATTTATTGTGAATAGATGGTTTATGTGCAGAAATGATTGGGAATCGACAGATCACTTGTTATTGCATTGCAAGTTGATTAGGGAAATTTGAGCAATGCTATTGTTGATATATGGTTTAACATGGGTTACGTCAAACAACCAAAGCCAATTGCTGATTTTCTTCATGCCTGGGGGGGCGGGGGCGGGGGCGGGGGCGGGGGGAGATTTAAGATGCTAAGGAGGTTGATAACAAATTAGATTATGCTTCCTCATGCTCTGTCGTGGATGTTATAGCGTAAAAGGAATACGAGCAAATTGGGTTATGCTTCTTCATGCTCTGTCGTGGATGTTACAGTGCAAAAGGAATACTTTTAGGATATCGAAAAATCTCTATTCATGTTGGGCAATTTACTATTTTTTTAGGCAGCTTGCGGTCTACCCAAGTTCTCCCATTTCTTTCATTAACTTCTTCAGCGAGTTTAGTTTTGTTTGACGTTTTTTTAAAGTACGGGTGTATGGGTGTTTACTTGTGCAAGGGGCTCGAACTTTTATATGTATCAAGTTGCACTTTTTTCGATCCGCTTGCTTCTTGTGTACTTTGCATGTATTTGGATGGCATCCCTTTGTTTATAAATATATTAGATCTTTACTTATCAAAAGAAGAAAAAGGAGAAGAAAAATTTTCGTCTCTCCATGGATGTTCATGTATATTCCCATAACCCATTCAAGAGTTACCTGATCTTGAAGATTAAATTACGATGAGGATCCCTTTTGGCCTTTAATTGTTGGATGTACTATATTTTTGGATAGTCATCATTCAGCCTTACTTGCTGTATGAGATTCATTCGTTGAGTACAACAATTTTGATTTATCTGATTTATTCCAAATGATACTTGTTACAAAGTCTTCCTCACTTAGTTGCCCAATAATATAAATATCATCATATTTACTTTAAGGGAGGTACATGTCTGGGTTCTTTCTTGCACTTTAAATTAAAGTTGAGCTGATAAGGTACAAGTTTGATTGTCCCACATATATAGATAACTATACTGCCTTTTTTTGTATTGGTGTAATAAGCAATAAAATTGCCAAATCTAGGTGAGGTAAGCGTCAACACATTATTAGCCATACAGACACAGTAGGTTCGGCGACCATTAGAACACCAAAGTTTTTTTCATGCTTGTCTTGACAAGCTAATCAGCACATAAATCATCTTCTCCCTTGGTTTTCATTTTGGTCTTATTTCCTAAATTTAATGGGGTTTGGTATCAAGGGGTTTCCGTGGAAGGTGGGGATCGAAGGAAAGCTGCTTTGTTTTCTTTGACAGCAGCTTGGGGGAAGGTTTTGAATTAGGATAATGTTTGGAAAGGAGAAGATTTATTGTGAATAGATGATTTATGTGCAGAAATGATTGGAAATCGACAGATCACTTGTTATTGCATTGCAAGTTGATTAGGTAAATTTGAGCAATGTTATTGTTGATATATGGATTAACATGGGTTACGTCAAACAGCCAAAGTCAATTGCTGATTTTCTTCATGCCTGGGGGGCGGGGGCGGGGGCGGGGGCGGGGGCGGGGGCGGGGGCGGGGGTGGGGGTAGGGGTAGATTTAAGATGCTAAGGAGGTTGAGAACAAATTGGATTATGCTTCCTCATGCTCTGTCGTGGATGTTATAGCGTAAAAGGAATATGAGCAAATTGGGTTATGCTTCCTCATGCTCTGTCGTGGATGTTATAGTGCAAAAGGAATACTTTGAGGATATCGAAAAATCTCTGTCCATGTTAGACCATTTACTATTTTTTCAGGCAGCTTGCGGTCTACCCAAGTTCTCCCATTTCTTTCATTGACTTCTTCAGCGAGTTTAGTTTTGTTTGACGTTTTTTTAAAGTACGGGTGTATGGGTGTTTACTTGTACAAGGGGCTCGAGCTCTTATATTTATCAAGTTGCATGTTTTTGGATCCGCTTGCTTCTTGTGTACTTTGCATGTATTGGGATGGCATCCCTTTGTTTAAAAATATAATAGTTCTTTACTTGTCAAAAGAAGAAAAAGAAGAAGAAAAACTTACGTCTCTCCATGGATGTTCATGTATATTCCCATAACCCATTTAAGAGTTACTATTAGATTACGATGTGGATCCTTTTTGGCCTATGAATGTTGGAAGTACTGCATGTTTGAATAGTCATCATTCAGCCTTACTTGCTGTATGAGATTCATTCGTTGAGTACAACAATTTTGATTTATCTGATTTATTCCAAATGATACTTGCTACAAAGTCTTCCTCACTTAGTTACCCAATAATATAAATATCATCATATTTACTTTAAGGGAGGTACATGTCTGGGTTCTTTCTTGCACTTTAAATTAAAGTTGAGCTGATAAGGAAATTTGGATTTATCTTGCGTGTGATCGGTTTTTGTGCCTGTTGAAAATTATATGATGGGAGAACTAACAATGTACATGTAGGATGGAAACACTAAACAAATTACATAACAATGAGCAGTCAGCAATATGATTGGGTTATGTTAGTGGATTGTTAATCAGAAATTATTTCAGTAATATTTGTGATCAAGCAAGTGTAGCAGTGTTGTTTGTGTAATTTTCTCAACCTGCAATATATAAAATGCAGATCCCATGTTATGTTGGTCAAACTTTACATCTTTTGTATAGACAATCCCAGTTTGATGCTCTTTATGATCTGAGAACATTTTAAGGGAAACACTATTTCGATACTGATGTTTTAGCTTCTCCTACTTGCTCTAAGTCAATGTTGTCAAGACTGGTATCATAAATCCATGAAAGTAGCTATTTGGTAGGCTTCTGCAGTAAATAAGGTTATGAATTTTCAGAGGAAATCAGTTCTCAATTATTTTGTAGTCTGCTTTAGTATATTAGACATGCATACCTTTGTGCATCCCTGAAGTTTATCTATGTGAAGAAGTTTATTTATGCCGTCATAATATTGCAGGGAAACAGCTGATGCTCCATGTTGCAGAGTTGGTCCCCAGACACCCAGGAAGGAATAAGAAACAGGAGTCTGCATCCACCTCAACTGCTGGTCCTTCAAAATCTGGGAAGGGTGGCAAAAAGAAGAGATAGCTTTAACAAAATCAAATGCACCAGTTTAGATTAGCTGAAGAACGTATTACAAACCATTGATCTGTAATCTTGTTCATTTTTAGACGCATAATTTCCTAAAGAGCATGTGTTTTTCTCATATTCAAAGAACACTACTGTTTGCAATATTACAATACATGAACTGTGTTTTAGCTATAGTTTTGTGATTGTGCCTGACTGCCAGTAGTTGATCTAGGGGAGCACTATTTCCACGTGTTTTTGATATTTTCATATGGTTCTTTACTTGGAAGTGGGACTCAATTTACTCTTATGTGAGAGAGAACTATATAGAAATACTTGTCAAAATATCAGTTCCCTTAATTTATAATGCATGTCAAAATTCTGAGAAGTTGAGAGGGATTATGAATGTAAATTTTGGCAAATATCATGGCCAACAAATCTCAGCTGCCGTTCGCATTGAACTCTACTAATCATTTTTGCATTATTGTCAAGATATTCGGGCTTGATAGTATGGATTTACAACTCACGAATCTAAACGGTTAGAAGTTGTCAACAATTATTTGTTCAAATAAAAAAGCTCATGTCTATTAAGCACTGTTCTTTAATCTCAGTAGGAGAAAAATCCTTTCATTTTCTTTAGGTTGTATGAAGTTATCAATCATGAAAGCTAAGAAATCATGACACTGGCTTATAGACCCCAGCATAAATTTGCTGTTAGGAAGCAATGGTGTGGCTTTTTATTTTTCGACCTAGTACAATGCAAGGAAACATTGCAAAAACAACATAAAATTTTCCTTTTAGGAAGCAAGAAATGGCAAAACATGTAATCAAAATGTCAATTTGCAACATAACTTGGTCAGTTGGAACTTGGAATCTCATTATATTTATAGAAGGCTAAATATAAATTATGGGCAAGCAAGAAACAATGTTATTTACATTTTCTGGAAGATACACATCCATATGCATTATGCAGTCAGAAACTGAATTATCCTTGTCCCGAGAGTACAAACTAGTCACATTTATCACTTTATAAAGAATAGTGAACTAAGGCCTAGGAGGTTTGCGAAATTGAATATAGAATGATAATAATATAATCTCTGTTTTCCCCAAAATAACATTTAACTCACTCCTAAGGCTACACATTACAAACTACAAAACTACAAATTCAATGTGTAAATAACAGACTCCCCAACTATCTAACAGAAAAACTACTAATAACAGAGTTTCACAAATCAATGACTACATATTGTGAAAGTAAAAGCTGGAGCAACTTCAATAATTAAAAATAAAAAGATTGTATTGTCGCTTAATTAGAAAAATATTATTGATACACCCATCGTGAAGCATCCAACGGCCACCCAAGGGCTCAATCGTTCTCCTGTAACAAATATGAAAAGAAGTCAGCCTGAATGTATAATGTTTAAGAAATCGATTTAAACATGTTATTCATTTCACTAATTCATAAGATATATATGGGTGGAAGTCTGTCTGTCTTTTAACAATGGTTCAATTATTATCTTTAATAAGTTGGCAGTAGCCAATTGTCAGGGAAAACTCGAATTTTGAGCTTCACAACAATGTTGGCCATAGATTATGATCCAGCCATTTACTTTCCACCCAATTCCAAAGGTTATGTGCTAGTCTAAGGAAGAGCGGAGTTCATAGGGAACTAGAGTTATGTGAAACCAGCAATGGTGCCAAGTTTCAATTTGAAATTGTGACTTCCATTTAGTCTGGTGGATCAAATTAATGCATAAAAAGACAACATAGCAATATTCCCATTTATAATGGGGTCTCCATAGCGAAGTTTGTAATAGTACCTATTCTTGCTGCCTTCCAAAAGAAACCCCTAAATCTGCCAAAACACCAATAAGAATGTCACTTGAGTCAAAGGTTATTCATCTAAGTAAATAAATAACTTATGAATGAAGAAATTCTACATATCACCCAAAGAGATCAAACCAGAAAACAAAAATAAGGGAGAAATGGCAGAGCCTCAAGGAATAACCACAAGGTCGTTACTTGGGGGCAAAATTTACCTTACCTATTACAAAAAAAATAAAATTACAGCTGACACACATATTTCAAATCCTGGTGCAGACTTGTAACTCTTTCGTTTCAATTTATTTAAGCTAATAAATTACTTTTATTATTGTTCTTTTTATGTACTGCAAGGTGTCACTCTTACTCAGCAAAGAGAAGAAAAAAACTAAAAATGTTGCTCCCTCCCATATGTTATAATTCCTTTCAAACCAAATAATTGCTTTTGGCTTAATAAGATAGTACAAATTATTTTAACTATGACAATGCGCATGTTTATCAACTATGACAATGCGCATGAGTGATGAGTCCTTTCCGAACTCCGTGGTTTTTCCGGGTGGGGCTCAAATGCCATCTGTCACTGTTACATGACCAAAATTATGCCACTCCACTACAATATATGACCTTAATATATGCTAATTATGTTTTAACCAATCATTCTTTGTTGCATGCGTACCATAACCAATCATTCATTTACTTCTGATTTTAACTTTCACATCTAATCCTCAGTCCTTTTCTCCATTTGGCAAACAGGTACAAAATTTGGGGATACAAGTCAGAGCTACTCTAAATACTACATCTCAATGACTCCATCTATCCATGGCAGAGGATTTCAAAAGCTTCACCACTCATGATCTCTTCTCCATGTACTTTGCTAATATTCTATCCTCCAGAAACCGCTAAATGTCAATAACCACTAAATGTCTCTAAGAAATCACATGCTTTTTATAACCAAATAAATATAAAAACCAAACAGATTCTTGTTCTCTCCCAATTTTTAATCTCATCAGTCTATGATTAATTTGGCAGATATTTATTTAATAAACATTCAGCTTGCAGTTATTATCATAATCATGTTTTTGGATAAGTTTCCTGAGCATGTCAGTAGTCTTAACTTTGGCAGCAACTTCTTCCACCAAATCAGATCAAATTAAGAAACGAAAACACACATAAACATAGAAAAAACATGTATATAAAGGGAGAGATAGAACACCAGCAGGTTTAGGAAGAAGATGACCCAATCCCAATGGGTACTGCATACCCGGTTTTCTGCTCAAGGAAGGTGGGAAATTGCATCTTCAAGAAGGTACAGGTGCAAATTACCAGCAGCACCACCGTCAGAAATGAATGGAAATTAAACAGCGCCGACTGCCAATAAAAAAAATTTAACACCCAAAAAGAAAAGAATGTTAATACCCTCAAACTGGATCGACATCCCGACCTTAATGATCACAAATAAAAAGAACAAAATAATAATAGAAAATAACAGAATTTTCATACTACGATTTAGCTTACCATATTTCTGGATTCTCCACCGAACTGACTGGGCTATATCTCCTTCCTCAGATTCGGGGGGAGAGAGAGAGAAGAGAAACTGAAAAAGGAACAAGCTTTTCTTAGTTTTCTCTACTAAACTTTAAAACTAAGAAAGCATCTTATATACGACGTCGTTTTTCTCTCGGAGTAAATACTAGGACATTCTTCTGACCGAATAATGGTTATAGTATGTATGCATCCAAACAGGCATCTAGGAGGATTAATAAAAACTAGTAACATAGCATACCAACACATTTCCATATTCCCGCCAGTGAAAAACTTCATCGCTCTTTGCTTTTGCGACCATAGAATTTTGAAATCGGAGCTCCAGAAAGAAGTGAAATCAATGTCAAGGTATTGCAATCGAAACTCTGTATTATTTTAAGTGATATAGTTTTTTTTCACGGAAATTTCTGAATATCTACCCTCAGTTAACAGAATAGTTACATCGAGGGAGATTATGCATAATTTTCTTGTTGAAGATATCTGAAATTCTTAGTTTTGCATATAGATTGTGCTTTGACTGGTTTACAATCAGCTTTAACTATTTTATTTACTAGAGGAGTCAGGGTAATTTCTGATAATTCCATCTGTTCTAGAGAATTTTGAATTATACGACTATCATGATTAGATGAAGAAATGATTATATGTTCAATTTCCATTGGAATTTATATGATCTGTTTGATTAAGATGCAGAAAAATATCGTCTCACACATTTGCTTTACTGTTTTCATATATTTGTTACTTGAATATGAGTGAGCATGTACTCAGGTCTGTGCTGTATGATGATTGTTAGAAGCTTTTGGATAGCGGATTTGTAAAGCTAGATTATGTTTTCAGGTCCGGTGAAAATTTGAAATTCCGTTAACATTGGGGATCCTCAGGGAGATCAAAAGCCTGTGCCTAATTTGTGCTCTCAAGTAACACATATGATAGTTACTAACAGAACTGACTCAATGCATCGACGGAAGTTTAAGGGCAACTCGATTTCTGCTGGTATTACTTCTTTTTCTTTTTTAAAATAAATTTTAGTTACAGCTTTTGAGTTTTAGTATTTTGATTCACTCTCTTTGCATTATTATGCTGTTTACAATTCAGTTTGTTTTCCCCCTTTAAAAGATAGGAAAACTGATTCGGGGATAAATAAAGCATCATCGAAGAATCTTAGCCCATCACAAAAAATTATCAGAGGTTAGTTGATTCAAATGGATCATCTCTTCATCCTTTATTTGCAAAATGAATACTTTCCTCTCTTTTCAATTTGCTTCTACGCAATAGGTTCAGAATATTTTCTGACATAGGAGAATCAGGTGATGTGATTTCTGTCTGAAATCACGAAACTCTAATCTCATATGGACATCTTGATCCTCTTATCCTGCTAGTGTACACTTGATAATCACATGTGCTTATCTAGGTATCATGTATGCCTTTGTCGTTTTAACATACATGACACGAATACATACTTTATACTTATTCTTGGAAGTCCTAGTCTTAAGTATACTTGTAAAAATTTATAGCATGGTGTGTCAATGATCATATAGCCCACTACATCTATCAAGGAATTTGTACTATTTCAGAGTTTAAGAAAAGTGAACTCAACAAGTATGGTGCTTCACCAAGTTGTCCTGATGCACCAAGAACCATCACAACAGGTTAGTTTGTAAAATGAGTTGTTATACCTGTAATGTTAACAACTTCTTATGACTGATTTCCTTTTGTAATTTTCCTTTTCTTTTCAACGAGTTAGGAAACATTTTTTTGGGTAAAAAACAGGTTTAATCTAATTGGCCAGCTTGTAAATATCTGATTGATATCTACCATCGACAGGACTTTCTTTATCTTCCTTGGATCTAGTGTCGTTTGTTCTTTTCTTGTCTTTTTCTTTTTCTTGGTTATCACCACATTTTCTTCTTTTTTTATCTTTTAGAGTGGCAGGTCCTGTACACTACTCAATTAACTAAAAAGGCGAAGAAATTTCATGATGGTTTTTTAAAACTAGCAATTTGTGGAGCACAAAGGAGGCAGGTTAATCTCTATACCCTCTATCATGCAACCAACCAGTGCCTGTGTTATATTTTGGGGTCGATCTTCCCTACATACTTGACCTAGCGAAGTAGCTTAGGCTATGTCTCAACATTCGTTAATTGTCTATGGTTGAATTACACTTTTTGTGGCAAGTGAATTTGTATATCCTTACCTAAATTGGAAACAAAAGGAAATAGGGAAATTATACCATCTCTCTTGGTATTTCGATAAATTATAAGCTGATTTGGAACATGTGTGTGTGTGTGTGGGAGAGAGAGAATAAATTGGTAGGTATTGATTAGAACTTTAGCTTCCTAATGTCTTAGGTTCAAGTATTTCCGCTTGCATATGGTTTCTCCATTATGTTGTAATAATTTGCAATGCATTGTATTGCCCCGTGGTTTGTTACTCCACATGCAAGCAGGGGGTCACACGTTAGGGGAGTTTCAAAGCATGATAGACATTTTGGTAATTGGCCCATTCTTCAGAAGTTTATTTGCCATACAATTACATGGAATTCAGTATTATCAAGCGTCCAAGAGTGCATGGTCATAGTTGAGTCCCTATAGCATCATTTATTTTCATGTAGCTGCATGAGATAGAAGCCTCTCTCCTTTATCCGCTACTCTAGCTAGTTCTACTTGATTCTAGACTATAATGCAATAGTGAATTTTTTCTCTGGTCATTTATTATAAAACCTTTTGATATCAACTCACCATTCTATTGTTGTTTTTTCACAGAAAAAACACATGGTAATAATCCTTTTTGGGTCACTGATCAGGTCATGCTGTATGATGAAACCAGGAGACTCCTTGATAGCAGGTTCCTTAAAACGAATGAAATGATTAGGTCAGGTGAATCACTAATGCTTGAAGGCCACTTAGTGGATATTGGAGAACTTGAAGGGGACCATGAACCTCTGATTTACTCGAATGTTCAAGAGAGAAATGTCAATGAAATTGAAAAAGAAATACCGGATGTACAAGTCAAGAAACTCAAGACACAAAAAATAATCCTATGGGTTTGTTTGTTCTGCCTATCTGAATACTGATTCGTATTTTGGTGAAGCTCTAGTTCTACTGATGCATGAGAGGGCTGTTAACTTTGGTTAACCTTACCTATTTCTTTGGCATCATTACATTTTTCCCATTGGCATGCTAAATGTTCATGTTTATCCCTCCCTCCCTCCCTCCCCCCCCCCCCCACCCACCCACCCACCCACCCACCCAAAAAAAGAAAAAAAAACATCCCAGTTTGTAAAACAAAGAATATGATGTCTAACTAATTAACCCGGGATTAGCAGCTGGCAAGACATAAAAGGCTGGTATAGTTTAATCCGCCTTCTAGTTTGTGCTTCAATTGCTTTCAAGTCAAACTTTTTGAAAACTTACTACACTTTAGTTGCTTGCCGGTTTTAGAAATAAGTACGGAGAAAGACAATTTGTCAATGATCTTATAGCCTAGCATACCGATGTATTTTGATTTTTTGGTATTGCAGAATTCAAGAGAAGTGAAATCAGTGAGCAGGATGCTTCACCAAGTTGTCCTGATACATCAAGCACTAGTGGAACGGGTTAGTTTGTGCATCTACTGTTGCATTTGTAATCATCACAACTACTTTATAGTATTTGAAGTTCTTGTACTTTACCTTCTCTTCTTCGCCTCTTCTCCCTTCTATTTTCCCCTAGTGGTACATAACAGGTTAATCAATTGTAAGATGGACACTATTTGATAAACAATTTAACACAAACAATAGGACTTTTTTTTCATCTTCCTTGAATTAATTGCACTTAATTTTATTTCTCTTTCCTTTTATAAGCTAACATTTCCTTTCCTTTCTTTTTGTCGCAATTAAGAATGGGCGGTCTTGTACACTACTCAATTAACTCAAAAGGCCAAGAAGTTTCACGATGGCATATTAAAACTTGCACATTGTGGATCGCAAAGAAGACAGGTTGATATTCACACTTCTATAAGTCCTGCCAACCAACTCCTATTATGTCTTTTAAGTGTCCAATTTCCATACAGAATTTTCCATATTATCAGTTAGCTAAGGTGTGCTTAACATTCCCTGAGTTTTTATTAAACAACTCTTTGGGTGTTAACTTAATTAAAAGGAGAAAAGGGGAATTTTGTCAGTTATGTAATAATTTTTATGCTGCCTTCAAATATTAAATATGTACGGAAACTTTAAGTGCAGCGTGGAAACCTACCAAGTGTTTGAATTGCATAGTGAAGATTTTTTTAACTTTATAAGTTGAAGAGATTCACTTTTATTCGTGGGTTTCGAGTAGAAGAGGAAATTTAGAGGCACAGAGAATGTGGTGTGCCTTTAATTCATAATATTATTATGCTACTGGTGCTTCAGACATCAATAAGTATTCCCTTCTTCTTCCCCACCTCGTCGCTTCAAGAGATTTGCTTCTGCCAAAGCATCCTCACACAAGTTGCTTATAGTAATGTTGTAGGTAGAAATAAGTAAAAGCTTATGGTGTTTGGTGCCTTTTTTCTCTTTGTTTGTGTTATTCAAGTACATGAAACTAACTCTTTCAATCCTTTTTGATAGTGTAGATAACTCAGAAAAAATATTACTATTGTTAATTTGTTATTGTTGGCTGGAAAAGCACATATATGCTCACAATTCCTTTTATCAGGTCTTTCTGTATGATGCAAATAGAAGACTCCTAGATTGCAGGTTTCTTAAAAGCAATGAAATGATTAGTTCTGCTGAATCATTGAAGTTGGATGGTCATTTGGTGGAGATAGGAGAATGTGAAGGAGACCAAAAGCCTCTAAAGGACTCCAATCTTCAAGGAAAAAATTGCATAGCGGTTGGAGAAACAAAGGTGTTGCATGAACAAGTCCAGAGCCATGCTAACTATCCTGTTGGTTCGTCCACCTCTTCTAACTGATTTGAATTCCGGTGAAGCATGTCGTCCTATGCCATTTGACTAAGTAGCTGCTTAAATACTCATAATTGCTTACTCGTGTATTAGGCTTAATATTTAAGTGTTGTTCTAATACATTAGAATGCAGAATGGGACGCTATGTACACTACTCAAATAACTCAGAAAAGCAAAAAGTACCACTGTGGGATACTCAGACTTTCCTCTTGTGGTTCCTACAGAATGCAGGTTAGTTAATGCAGCGTCCCTGCAACAATTGTTTCTGTAAGCAACTTTTCGGATTGTAAAGATGCAACTGGTCTGCCGCACCGTAATTTTCCAAACTTTTTGCACTTACACTGTGAAATGCTATGAACTAGAAAAATTTCAGGAGTAGTGTTGAGGTATCAAATTGATGTGTCATTATTACATTGGTTTCAATAACTATCACATTTATTGCATAATCATCAATGACCATGATGTGGTCAACCAATGTAATAATAGCATACAATTTGGTAAGCCATGTTGTGACACTTGGCATTATTCAAATTTTAGTCACCTGAGGAGCAATAGTTGAAGGCGCCTTAAAAAAGGTACTTTATAACTGTTGTATATTTTGCAAACATGCAACTTATAATCAATTCATCTATAAAGTGATTTTCACGCTATTTTTCAATGGTCATGAAACCATATTGTTACGGACTTTATCTAAGCTTAAGTTGTGATTTATATGGTAACTTTAGAAAAACTCCATTCAAATTATAACTTTCATGTTATTATACCATAAACCAATTTATTTGCATGTGTATTTTAGTGTGAAGTTTGAATACACAAGTTTCTTGCCTTTTGCTACGTAATATATGCAATCAACATCATTTCCTAGTGTTAGTTTTTGCATTTTAATGATTCAAAATTTGTTAATATAAGTATATGCCTTGTCTTTTAACTGAGGGATAGGATAATTTTTTCTTGCATCGAGTGGCCTTCTGCTATGCGGGCCTTTAGGTGTATTTCCATGATAGATCTGTGATGAGAGTGGACAGTTGCACTTTTTTTTCATCAGTGATACTTTGTGAAGGTGGATCTTGTTCCACCCTGTTATATTATATCCTCTCTTTTCAATTAATAATTTTTTTAATAAAAAAATATCTTTATCTCATGATGTAAAACAGTTGAAATAATTTTTGAGTTTCGTAGTTGAGCTGATAGCTGATGTAAAACCACTTTTGTAGTATAGCCTTTATTGAATATGTTGGTCGGTCATTATTTACCCTTAGATTTTGTTTCCATGGACACTCAGTTATCTCATATTGTATGTCAATAAATGAAGGCATTACTAATAAACCTGGTTACTCAGTAAGACATGATGATTCATGATTTAGATAGAGTGGCCAAATCTAGATAATCTCCTCTAACTCTAGGAGTTGTTGTAAACTTGAGAAGCTGATGCTCTAGTTACCAAATTTAATTTCCTGATATTGCAAAAAACTTATGAAGTATAGTTGTCAAGAATAAAATGGAAGAATTCTCTCTGCTATCTCCATTTTATTTGTTGGCTGTCATTATTTAGTTTTCAAAGAAAGGAATCTCCAAGTATAGTATACTGTTTCTTTTTAGTGAACTGATTCTGTGAAGTATGTCAGGTTACTTTACTTACTGAAGATGGAACCTCTTTAAGTCGTAGATACCTCAAGCTATTGGAACATCTGAATGCTGGAAGTACATGTGAACTTTCTAATTATTTGGTGGAGGTTGGTGAGCTGCGTAAACATTCTGATGGTATAAACCCTTCTAAGAAGTAAATTTAATTGTTATATTGTTATTTTAACTTTTAATTACTAAATATGATGTAGAATTCTGAAATTTTCGCGCCTCTTAAATGTCATCATGTTTGGTGCTTATTAGGGCCCTGATATTCCCTTTTGAATGTATTGGTTTGGTTGTGTAGAGCATCTTCAAAAAAATATATCTGTATGGAAAGATAAAGATTCATGCATCAGAAGCTCTAGGACTGAAAAGCATAACTGACCCTCCAGTTTATACCTTATTTACAAATCCCTTCCTCAAACTTTTTTTTTTGGCATAGCTCACCCTCCAATTTGTACAAGTGCTAAAAAAGGGACCCCATTAACGTTTATGATGAAAAAAAAAGTAACGGGATGTTATGATTTTGGACAGAATGTACAATAATGAGGTAATAATATAATAATTAGACAAAATTTTGGACATAATGTGCAATAATGTTGTAATAATATAATAATTAGACAAAAAATAAAAAGATAAACAACCACTCACCCCACTTTCCAATTTGCACATCCAAATCCTAAAAATAAGAAGTATCATCTTTCTTGTTCTCCCGCATCTCGCCGGTAAAGTAATCACTGTGTTCGCCGGATCCACCATTATTGTCAAAAGAGCAATTAATTTCATGACTGTAAACAGTGAAGTTTTGGTTAAATTCATTTTGAATTTCTACTATAATTATGATATAGCATGATTAGCATTGCTGCCAACACTTTAATGGCATTAAGGAAGCCCAAGGGTTAGCTTTTTCCTGCTATTATTCTCTCATTTGATCCTTAATGTTCTGGTATCCCCTTAAACTAACATATTGGCTTGGATGTCTAGCAGAACTTCAAAGTAATGCTTCACCACGGAAAGAATCTGATTCAACTGTCAGAAGCTCTCAAGCTGAAAATAGCAAAACAAGTATGGAATCTTTTACAAAAAAGCCGCTACGAGATGGTATGTAAGCGTCATTTGGTGTCACATAAAATATTAGAGTATAACTCAAAAAAGTATATGTCTGCCTTCTCTCTATATATGCATTAATGTCTTGTCTAATGAAGCTCTTTGTAGTCCCTATTTGACGTACGAATATGGGCACATACAAGTTTGGGTCTGGTGACTCTGGCCTGACCCTCATTATTACTGTATAACAGTGTAGGAAGCTTATTTGGAGTTCTCTGAAAAAGAAAGAAATTCATTGCAGTTACTTTTCAATTTGATATATTATAGGAGTATAAAATAATCACATGTTTTTGGCATTTTACTCATGCTGCCTCGAGTAAATCCCTCAAGGCCTGGTATCTTTTAAAAGAATAGTAGTGGCAGTTCATTGGTCATGTCTGAGCATTGTTAGTTTTGTAGTATACTACATATGGAGATAGTGAAACTTTTTGGTGTCTTCTGCAGCCCATGCAATCTTGTCCATTCTCAAAAAACCCGCAACTCAAGAGGGTATTGTTTCCTTGAGAGAATCCGTAGAGGTGTGCCATGCTTCACAAACTTCAGATTTTGCTCATTTTGATATCCAGAATGGAGTACAGGGACAACGTGTGGAAGGCTCCCATAGTCGGAGCAGTGTAGTGGATGATAATAAGAATCAGGAAGCTATCATCACATATAACTACTGATGGTGATAATATAAATCCTTCGGACAATATAGGAGAGCCACAACCAAAGATTATTACTTCATCCGGTCTTTCTTTGGGGTATGTATATACTTATTATGCTTGAAAAATACCAGATTTATAATATTATAAAAGTACATACACAGCTACACCATTGAAAATTTGCAATGCTTAGGTTCATAATTGTTTGGGCTGAACATGCAAGATCAGAAGGTTATAGGTCGTGAAAATTTGCAATGCTTAGGTTCATAATCTTGCTTGTGCTGCTAAATTAACTAAAAGGTGATGCAAAATATGCCTTTACTGTCTGTATACAGGAAACTTTAACTGATCAACTTCTGTTATCAATTTATTCCAGATTAGGGGCATCAAACATCTCAAGACCTGTGTTTGACTTAGAGTTCAGTGATAGTAGCAGGAGAAGTCCCACGTCTTCCATTCTCGATCCCCAAGTTATAAATGCACATTCTGATTGCCAAACACCAACTGCATCAGTGCCACATGATGGATCAAGTGGAAATAAAGAAATAAAAAATATCCCTGGATTAATATCTTCCAAAGGCAAGTTTTACCTTAGTTGTATGTACTTGTAAAAGCTAGTTATTTAATTTCCTAAATGTATTATATTAACTGTAAATGGTATATGCAGCAGCATCTAGCTTCAGTTACAGTCAATCGTTCAATGAAGTGTACCCTGGAAAGTCATCCCAGGTTTGGGTCTTAATGCTTCTTAGCCTCTTAGTTGTTTCCCTTCGATGTGTGGCTGTTTACATGCCATACAAGTCTGTGCTCTTCATGTCTAGACGCTTATGATACTAACATACAGTGAAGAGGGATCTGTTCCCCATTCCTAACCAAAGAAAGAATACAAAATGAGAGAACATAGGGAAAGGAATAAAAGGAGGAAAAGTTCCAGTAGAATTCCTAATGGATAGAACTAGTTGTAACCAGCCCCTTTTGCGAGTTATGTGTGTCAGGGGGAGTCTGAAGTTGAGATGCATGATTTGTTTATATTTTATTTTTAATGTGATATTTAGTTAGATTTCTGATATCCATCTCAGAAGTTGACTTTAAATCTTGTTGCCAAGTGCAGGAATGTCTTCCATCCCTCATTAATATAATTTGTGATACTGCTCAGTTCTGATAATATATATATATATATATATATATATATATATATATATATCCTATTTGCAATTCTTTCGGTGTAGTCTTGTGCAGATGACATTGGAATCGGTTCAAGATGTAATGAAGCTTCAGACCCTTGTGATGTTGAATGGAAGAGTCCCAACAAGCTTATAACTGACGAATTGCCAAGTTTTGATCTTGGATTCTGAATAAGGCGTGTACCATAGTTTATTCATTTAGTTCTGCCAATCTCAATACCATTAACTGTGGTATTTTGTTATGCAGATCAATGATTATGAAAGAGTGTTCTCAAAGCATTTTGGCTGCAAAAAGATGTTCTGGGCCATCTGGCTTGTCATCCAGCTACAAAAGAATCTTGTTCAGCAAAAATTACTGTCATGCACCTTTTAAAGCATATGATATGATACATTATTCTTGACCAGTTCGCTATTTGGTTTTCATAATAAGTAGAAGAACGAGAGTAAAAACTGGGAACATGTGTTGACTGATTATATGATTGTATTCGTTCCGACTGATCAAGCCTGGATGAGAAGCCTAACTTTGTAAGCTTGAATGGCTGTTTCATTTTGGAAATTTTGAGGTATCTAGAGGATGCTTGAGACCAGTCATAATGTTGTGTTCAGTACACAAATTTAACAGTAGGGCTCTGCCAGATTTTGTGCAAAATTCTCTGTATGTGTTAAAATAATATGCGAAAATCATTTCTTGATATTAATTATTCTCTCATACACCTATATTAAGAAACCTGTCATTGCATCCCCTTTAATGGGAAAGTTTGGTAAAAGGAGAAACTTAATCACATTTTGGGATATTTCGATCCTTGCAACAAACAGTGCCTACGAGGTTGAAATGGACATGTTGCAGACAAATCCCGTCGGTTGTGATAAAATGTTTATAAAAAAAAGTTTTTTTTGAATGATATTCAAATATGCTTAGCTGTGATGTTCATATTTACCATTTTCGAATATAACATCTTACAAACACTAATCAAATAATGTTGGCTTAGTCGTTTGGGATGAATATTGAGCTGACCGGTGTATATTGTGTACAAATAGCCAGGTATTCGAGTATAAAGAGTTGAGAAGTGAGAAACTTGTGTGGTAGATTTATTGATCTTTTAACATTGGTGAAGTAGATTAAGGAGTTCCACAAGAAAAACAAGTGAATAGATGAGCTTGAGCTTCTGCTCCAACATGATGAATTCTGTTGTCCTCTGTTGTCGTCCTGAATCAGTTTTTGTTTCTCATTCTTCTTGGACTTGTGTATCTAAGTAGAGTTTTAATCATACTTTTACTTCTGTTGGAATATTGTTCTAACTCTTTTGATGTCTTGGGGGTTTCAGGATGAATTGACAAGGAAGACGATCTCTGAGGCACTGATGGAAACTGCAATCATAAAGAGGATTTCAATGGTTTGTTATAAACTTATAATACAAACACCATAAGTAGAATCAGGGCCATTAGCTACGTTATGATCAGCAAAAATGTAACAACATTTCCAAAATCTATTTCCTATCCTGCTATCACTACTTACCCGCTGTCTATTATTAAAAGAATTTGGAGAAATGGATCTATTAGCAACAGATTCAGAACGTTTGAGTGAAAAGCGAAGTGGTGAAACTCCTCGTTTAGCTGCTTTCACATAGAATTAAGCAATTAATAAATTCCTGATTAGTATTAGTATTGTATTGGGATCTAGATATAGAAATAGTCCAATTGTACAATGTACTAACCTAATACTTTGTTGGAAGCAGCCCTTGTGAATAAAAAGTTTCCAGGACCCGAGGAGGATGAAGCGGAAGGTGGACGAGAATTTTTTTTTCTGCATAAGGATGCGACTCATTGAGCATGATCCTCAAAGAAAAGGCAAAGGTAAGTTTATCTCAATATTCACAATGTAATGCAATTACCTGAATAATTTCGTATCAGGTTTCACCATTGTTGCATGAGTAGCTTCAGCAAAACAATCAACAACATAAAACATTTTAGTTTTAGTTAGTTCTCAAGCAACTGTCAAAACTGAGTATGTTGATATGTGAAACAACCGTTTCTACAGAATAAAATGGCATTTTCTTACATTGGTGAAAGTCGTCTTCAAGAAACAAGCTAGGATCGCTACGATTCCATTCTGTCTTGCTATTATTAGCATATAAAGTTGGTTCGACTGAGAAAAGATTGTTAACAACCAGGTAAGTTGGAGCACTATATTCAGCCTGATGCTCAAGAATCGAGTGCTGGCAAATGTGGAAATTAGAGAAATAAGCAGAGAAGAATATAATTGCCTGGGATAATGTATCGTTTATGGTACTTGGGAGTTTCAATCACCAGTGACTGTTGTCGAATTCCACCCTGGTCAATAAACTCTTGGCATACTCTTAATCTCTAGAATGCAGACCGTTATAGTTAATGAGGGATTTTGTCAGTCAAATTGCACATAATAAACCAAGCTTTTCTATTTACAAAAAAGACTCAACTTTATGTGTTGATATCTGATTCTGCAGCTCTCCTCCCTAATAGAGAGAGGTTCAGAGCAACTCTATCAACCTTTTAAAAGAAAAACTCCTCCTCCCAGTCCCAGGTAGTATTAAAAATAAAACATGGATAGAACTGAACTGAATCTGAGGAGTACCTGTTCAATGCAAGAGAACCGGAGGTTTGTTTCAGAAATTCATTAACCTTGTCATCCAGGAAACTGTTAACTTTGTATGCAACAGAACCCAAGTGATCCACACTACTAACGAGAGCATTCGTGACATAATCTTTGAGGGTTTCTACTACCCTGTATATATATATATATATACATGTAAAATCAGGGGAAAACACAAAAACAAAAAATAATAACGATTGCTGGAACCAATCTCTCACAATAGTAACAGAAGTTGTAAACATATTGCAGAAAAAGGATCCCCGCGACTCACAGTAGTTTATTATTATCATCTCTGTTGTAAGAAGATTCAAAGTAGTCTGCAGCAGAATACAATTGCCTCCTTATATTCTTCAAGTCCTAAATATTATATGCATTGGAAAGTTAAAATTTCATGTCCTCAATTAACGAGAATTGCTTCTGTTTCTCATAGGCGCTAGTACATACCTTCAAACTGTGGGCAAAAGGCAAGTGGTGTTGCATGAAGAGTTGATCATAATTGGAAGCTTGGGCAGGGACATTTACAGAACATGATGAAGTCTCTCTCTCCATGAAATAAAAGGAAGCACAAATCTGTTGTTTTGTGGGTTTCAGAATCTGCAGTCAGTAATAAAAGCTGAAAGTGAGCTTATAATTGATTGAATATGGATGGTAAGGTAAAAGGATATATGGATGGATGGCAGAGGGATGAGAAGGTGACAAATAAAGATGCAATAATACAAGTAAGATGGGTCGAGGGAAATACTGGAGGTAGGGTTGGGTTAGAAGAATCTCAAAGCTTTTATTCTGATTTATGGGGCCAGAAAAAGACTGCAGACTCACACATGCTGTCAAAAGTAAAAAATACAAAAAAGAAAAAGAAAAGCCACGATATGGGGAGATAATTTATATCCTTTTAAGATATTATATGTGAAGTCTAAGCAGTACTGTAACCTACTCAATATATAATTGAAAAGAACGACCACTATACTATGTTTATTTGGTGGTTAAGAACTCCTTATCATTGGTGGTTAAGAACTCCTTATCAGATTGTAAATATATGCCTTATATTTAAGGCTGTGACCCAAAACGTCACATCATATTTCGTCTCTTAACAAACAAATGTAGCACATATTGTTGGACCAAATCAATTTGTGAGATGTCCGTCAATTATTATATAAATCTTATGTAACTGTGTCATTATTTTTTTTACATAAATATTTTTTGTTTCATAAATTTGTAGCACTCATATTCTTTTGTAGCACTCGGATCATGATTTTGGGCACGAGAAAAGCAACAAGGAATCCAGAACTTCCAAAAAAAAAGTGTGATGGGAATTTAATTGGGACTTGGGTAGACAAACCTCACTTGTATGTATGCAACAACTTGAATAAGCCGGCTGACATTTTTAGAGTCCCATTAAGTATTCCTGTTAAGATATACCCTCCCCAAAAGGTATCCAAGACACCCCCCAAACCCCAAATCGGATCGGCGTTTTTTTTTCAGAGACCGACCTGTCCTGTGAAACACCAAAGATCAAAGAATAATAAAAAGAAATAAAAAGAAGAAGAAGAAGAAAAAAAAAAAACTCTTGAGAGAAAATGTAACATAGGACAGCCAGCCAGCCGCACATGAAAAATACCCGACTCAAAAAAAAATCCTAAATGCGTGAATTGGATAGCCTACAACATACGTATATGAAATATATCAATCAAATTAATCAGCCAATAACCTTGTCGGAGAACCCACGACTTTACCACCCTCAATTTTCTAAAATGTTATGATATCATGATTTAATATAATATATATATATATATATATATATATATATATGTGTGTGTGTGTGTGTGTGTGTTGGGGGGGGGGGGGGGGGTTAAACACATTTGTAATCCAACAATGATATTAATGGAAGTTGAGATATCAAAACTCAAAAGCTTGTTATGATAATTTTCTAGCATGCATAATTGCATTTGTTTTGAAACTCAAAGGCATACAAGTATATTAGCATTGTAATTACTATTTTCAGCGCATCAGCTATTACCGATAGCGGACGACTCCCGTCATTTGCTACTATTAAGCGGACGTAAATTAATTTCGCCAGTTAATTTTTATATTGAACTATCTACTATTAAGCGGACGTAAATTAATCTCGACCGTTAGTTTTTATATTGAGCGATAGAAATAGTATATGCTCATTTTTGATACATAACAAATATATGTTATGAATCATTCCCCATATATATATGTATTTGAAGGATATAAATAATGTCTGTATCTAATTATTTCCATTGGATAATTAATTTTTTAAAAATCCGGATATGAATATACCTGTATATTATTTTATTTTTGCATACAAACTGCTTGAAGCGGAGGAGGTAAAACATGCAGTGATAAGCAAGGAAGAGAAAATGAGCTACAAATTATCCAACCTAACAAGCTCTTCATTCAATTAGCAGTTTGTACCCACTGAACAGGTGCCAGAGTAAAAAGAAAAATAAAATAAAGAAGTTATAGGGGAGACAGGAAATTGAAAGCCAAATCACACGCAAAACAAAATGTGTTTGCTTCAATATTACTTGAATGGAATAAGATACAAAATGTGATCCTCCTATCAAACACTTTTTGTTTCATCATTCTCTGATTGTGTTGCACTTAAAAAAAGACTATCAAACAACAGTTCAAGGATAAAAAAGGTCAACTGAATAAATCAGGAGTGAAAACATGGCAGGGCCTGGACATCGCTCAGACAATCCTTTCCAACTCCCTTGCATAACTTAGGGTCTGAGTTATGAGCTGCAGAGAAGGTATCTCCTTGCAAGGTGCAGATTCTTTTGCCTTCTGAAAAATCACAGACCCATTCTTCATCTCCCACTCGGGATGCTCCTGCAATATGCATATAAGATAATAACCCTGATCAATGACTCATATTGCCATATTGGACAGCAACAAAACAAAAAACTAGTATGTTTATCATTGGAAAAATAAATTCTCTCCCTGTCCCAGTATAGCGCTACCATCACCTTGACACAAAATTTACTTGACAAGGCTTATATTTTGTTTCTCATTATACCTTTAAAATAATGCATAGATATATGTAACGGGGTTAAAAAATGAACAAAAATACGCTCATACGTGGAATAGTCCGTTGATATTGGGACAATCTAAAATCTAAGA
This sequence comes from Panax stipuleanatus, assembly GCA_020205555.1. NCBI lineage: Eukaryota > Viridiplantae > Streptophyta > Magnoliopsida > Apiales > Araliaceae > Panax > Panax stipuleanatus. Next base: position 149,075,072 of record CM035121.1, on the reverse strand, counting down.
TAATTACAAATTTCTTTCCTTTCTGGTCACCACAAATCTTACCTTGGTTGGGTTATGGATCAAATGGGTTTTCAAGCCACACACTATCAAAATACCACAATAAGATAATTGTTGGTCTTTTCCTTTTTCTTTTTTTTTTTGTTTGTCGGCGCGCGCGCGCGAGCGGGGGGGGGGGGGGGGGTGGGGTGGGTGGGTTGTAAATCAGTATAACTGTACATAAACTATCGACAGAAAGACTAGCCTCTAAATGTAAACCATCATTAATGCAAGGATAGCACTTCAAGAAGCAGACACAAGCATGCATGTGAGAGCGCGAGCACAAACAACACATGGAGGCAAAAGGTGTCAACTAGTATGGCTAGTAAAGTCTCATAGTAGTCATACCAAAGAAGATTTATGGTTTAAGTCCAAAGACATAGGATTAAACATTGTCATCAAGGATTTGAAGATCGGTGATGTGGCAGGGGGTTAACACCATTGTGTAACCTGCCTTTAAAGCAACCAAAACAACCAAAGCAAAAGAGCCAAGGTTCAAAGATATACCTCCTTAATGTATTCAGAAAGTTCTTGGTCTGAAGAGAACAGCAACATTAGCCGGGCATCGTTGATTGAAAGAGAGTCGTATGCCTTTTCACTGCATCCGGCTATTTCATCCCTGTAAATGACAAAATTACCTATTAAATACATAACACCAATCACATTTATTTGGTTCTCAACAACGTAAGTTCAAGTGAGGTGGTAAGACATTGGATGATGGTAGTCCTTCAACATCTCACATTCTAGTGAAGAATTTAAGGGAAGTCCATTTCACTTGGCACTAATTAACAGCTTTAATGTTTTCTTTAGTTGAAGACGACACATAATCATTAAATTTTTCCTAAAATGTTAATATGTTGTTGACTAAACCAAGCATGCATTTGAGCAGTTTGGTGATAAAATAAATACAAGCATTGGTACAAGAGACTGAGGTTGCATTCAAGTAGGAAAAACCCTAAATTACTCTCTGCCTTAGTGCACATTAAAAGGCTACCCATAAATCAAGAATTGATTTTATGAATATGCTACAAAGAATCCAACTTTTCAAATGCTGGATAAAACTGGACCTCTTGCATTACCTTTCTTCAAGTAGATACAAGTTGTGCCATTATTAAAAAATAAAGCCCCAACAAAAATTAAGCAATCTGCTGGTGAAATGTTGCTGTGTTGGTGCTGTGCTGGTTGATATATGCGAATTCTATCAGATTCAATAATTTAAGTCAAACAATTCACCTGACGGTCTTTGCCAAAAGATCCATAAAATAAACGTAGGTTTCATGAGGCACTGTCTGCCTAGCACTCAACACTCGGTTGTATGCCCCTTCCATGAAGGATTGCTCCAATTCCACAGCATGCTTGATGCAAGGATTCTCCAGTGCACTGGCTGAAAGTAACTCCAATTCAGTGTGGAATTCAGCAATTCTATTCTGCACAAGTAGCCTCAAAAGGTTGAGACCCAAGATGGGGAATTCCTGAGGGGATGGTGGAAGCTGGCCACTGCTCAGTCAAAAGAAACACAAACATCATCAATCAAGGTGGAAGTATATAGAAGATGCCTTGGCGATTAAAATATTTACAGAAACAATAAAGTTCAATGAATTTCATACAAAAAAGTGCCTTTGAGAAGTTATTCAGATTAACAAGTCGAAGAGATAGAAAGTTAGAAACCCACACTGAGAAGTCCCACTAAGATATCGCATATTAAAAAAGGCCAATAGAAACTGGAAACATAAGTAGCATAAATTATCATGAAATAACTATCATATTAAAGCGGTAGGACTATCCATTATAAGCTTGTGAGAAACAATTACTAGGACTACATAGTCTACATACAAACACACATATAAAACAGAAGTCAACTCAATTGGGGCTCGATGGAATCAGCTTGTAGGTAAAACAACAATCAAAAATTTAAACTTAATGCATTGATCGAGTCAAATACGACAAAAAAAGAGGGAAAATATAGAAGCAATCTTAGGTTACAAAAGCAAAAAATATTACAACATAAAAACCTGCCCCAAGTTTACCAAATATGAGAGAAAAAGAGAATAAAGTTCTTGTCTGTCTAAACCTGGATGAATTGCTACCGTACTTGTCACGGTACATAATTATGGGAGTTCAATTTAATATAGCAACACACAAGACACAGTTACCTTGCATCCGTGTAATAAGGCTTCAGCTGAAAGAAATCCCTCTCAAAAGCATCCTGATCCTCGGTCTTAACACTTAATACAACTGCATGCTCATATATATCCCCTGAAAATTCTCATATATAAAATATTAAGACAGGAACAAAGGAAAAACATGGAGGTAATTAAACGGGACATAACACATATTTTAAATAAATATATAATATTCTAAATTGATGAGTAAACCTCTAGATAGGCTATGAAGATTGAAATTTTGTGCCATGCATAAACCAATATCATATTCATATTTACAAGAGAATGAGCATTCTTCAACATCAAATTTATAATCATTAATGTCTATTATATTCGGAATTGCAACTTAGTTCCTAGGTATTCATATAACAGGCAACAAGAACTCTGGTTGCTACAACACATTATCTAATGGCGATATTGTTACTTTTTCCTGGGACTTTGCACCTTTACTCAGTTCACACTAAATTATAAAGATCATGGTTGAGTTACTTTTATGTAATTTTATTTTAGTACTTATTTAGTAATTAATCATGTTCAGGAGTAGTGGATGAGTAGGAATTTATTAGGAAAGGGTAATGTGTTAGTAAGCAGTAGAGGTTTTGTTTCTGACAAAAAAACCTAACATAAATGGGCCTCGGCCTCTCCCACCATATCTAACATTATCACAGGAACATCCATATAAGCCCTATACAATGAAGCATGTCTACTAAAAAGAATGATGTTTATCAACACTAGTGTTACAGGATGGCAGAGTCTAGTGAGAACATTACTTGCTATTGTCAGCTCATGTACCGCATTAGGCGTTGCTTCAAATAATGGAGGGAGACTTCTAAATTCTGTTAGCATGACCTGAAAGATAGATACCATGGTAACTGATGAAATATGTAATAATGTAATATCAGCACTTAACAAGAATAAAGGAAAATTCAAAAAATTAGAATATGAACTTCTTACATAAATTCTTCCGAAGATGATAAATTGGATACTATAAAGCTCCTTAAAAGTTAAAACTCCCACTGTACTTATACAGTAGTAACACAAGTCCCCAATAATGTACCTTTTAATGAAATAGCATATCCTATAGTTAAAACATATCATCAACTCTATGCAATATTACCTAACTTCAAATTAATGCAAAATATTAAAACACGAGCTTTTGTGGAATTCAATTCCTCAAATCTATCTTCGGTGTCATTTAAACTTGTTGGTTACAGCAGCTGTTCTCGTTTATATATTTTCATATAGCTGGGGCCTATGGTTTCCATATCATAACAAATCTGCTTCAAAACAATACCACCGATTAATAGTCCAAATAAAATCAGAAATCCTTCGTGGTACTTGAATCTAGGTCCACAAATGGTTCACTAGTTATCAAAACAGTATCTTTTGAATCCAAACCAATAAAAAAAGCAAAATTTAAAATATTTACGAGTTGAAACTTCAGTTAACCAAGGAATAAGAAAAAAAATTAGGCCTTATCCATGGATAATTCAAAATACAGTATGTTGGATCTGACATGGAAGAGGACTAAACAAAAGTTAGGGTTTTGAATAAGGAGTAGGGAATGCGAGAGTAGAAGATGATACCTTGAGTTGAGAAAGGAGTTTGGTACAAGTATCTAAATCTTTCCGCATCATAGCAGCTTTGAATCGATCGAGTAGTTGCGAGACCTCTGTCAGCTTTGGATCCATCCCTCTTTCACTCTATTTTCTGAGACTGGTTACACAAGGAAGGGCTTCCTTCCTTTCTTTCGGAAGAAGAAAGTGTGAAACCGAGAATTATATGCTTTCGACTTCAACACGGGCCGGGTCGATTCGATTAATAACTCATATTCCATGTGTTAAAATGATACATGGGGTGACACTCACTCACCACAAGATGAATCATATAAAAATATTATTTTTTTATATATTCCCAAACAAAATTATGTACTACCTCCCAAAAGAGAGAGAGAGAGAGACAGACAGGGAGGGGAAAATAAAATTAATAATAACAAATAATATAAAAAACAGTATCCAGCATATATATATATATATAAATAATGTTACTATCACATAAAATTACATAATGCTCACATACACATACATGTATATTTGTGAGTTTCACATATCAGACGAAGCCTACAGTATATATGTGTGTGTATGTAAGTATTATATGATCTATATTTATGTGATAGTAGCATTGTTGTATATATAACGTGCATGCTGTTTACACCATATATAGAGTACATGCATAGCAAGAAAATTAAATGCTTTATAGATCAATTTATTCATAAATAATGCACTCCAATTAGAAAAGTGAGAATTCGCATCACAGCCGTAATTATAAAATGCCAAAGAGGATGCAGTTAAGAAAGGATCCGGCTAGTATGAAGTTCAAAAATTAGTAAGTTGGTCAATTGATCAATAGTGTATTGACTCGCAAAGAGAGAGAATATCTCACCATCTGCGTGTCAGCACTCTATTAGCCAATTGACCAACTTACTAATTTTTGAACGTCATGCTAACCACTCCCGATAGGAAACCAAGAAAAAGTTACTGCAGATGAGATAATCATCATTAGATGTCATCTTAATAATTCCCAGCTTTATCATCAGTTCTCAATATTATAGTCTATGGATTCATACTTTGGCAAGGCATTTAATTATCACCACAAAACAATTAATTAAGCTATGCCAATTAAGTACTCTTCGTGTTTTTAACACGCATGCATGCATGGTATATGCATGGAGATTTAGGAGAAAAAATGAAATTAGTTAAGAAGTTGCATCGATCTGAACCCCAAGGAGTGTTAGCTGTACAGTCAAAGAGGATAGTGGATGCAGGTTCCTCGGGTAATAAGAATAGTAACACATAATAATTAGAGCAAAGCTTACATCGATCTTATATATAGCTCCATTTAATTTGGTATATATGGGCTTCATGCATGATGTGCTATTATTCCTTGCCTCTAGTTATATATGATCCAAAACTAGCGAGTGTTTATATATTGAACAGACCAACATAACTTGATTTAATTTCTTGAAACTCCAAATCATAACCATGGATCCTGATCGATACTATTTGGAGTACAAGTACTCCTTTAAGTTTATTGGTAGGTGTTTGGTCTAAAATAAATTAGTATCATATAAATGCAAATGATCAGAATGTATATTGAATCAACCATGCATATATAATTTTGAAACCAACAACACAGAAGCAATGAGCATTTATATATATATATATAGATATATATATATATATATATATCCTCCAACTAAAACAAGAATGTGCAACATATATATATATATATATATATATATATATATATATATATATATATTAATTTGTTGTCAATTAAATATAAAAATTAACTGCATGTTGTTGTTATATAAAGCGCGGCTGCCACAAAAGTTGAGATGATAGTAATCTTGGTTGGCATCCTTCCTTTGTCACTCCTCAAGATCACGGCTTCATATATTGGCAAACAATTCAATACCCCAAAACCAGCTACAAGCATTTGCACAAACAACGATCCATCCATAGAATTTCCACCCCCCTTAAACACCACCTCTATAATTCCCCCAAGAAACGCGGCTAGATTAATTATTGCCGCCGATGCTAATGGCACAAACATGGGAGAAGCAACCCCGAACTCAAATTTCCCTTGATCGTACCTCTTGCTTTCTTCGTCGTCCTGGACTTTGCTCGTCACATTGAATCCTTGTGTGGGAATGCCCAAGTGTTGGGATATGTACTCAATGGATCCAAACAAGAACGACGTCAGCCCTCTGGCTAACCATATTCTTTGATCACTCCACCACCTTTGAAATGTCCCTCCCTCTAAAATGAATTCTACGCAATCTTGTCCATACGCCCCAACAAATAAGAAAACATAGGATAGGTAAAACCATGGAGGATCCGTAGTCACCTATAATATTATAATAATTTATTTCATTCAAGTAAATAAGATAGTGAAATCACATTTAATACTGATGAATCTTAATGAAATAAAAAGAAACTATATATGGACAGTTACATTACATTACATACCTTTGGGAAGATTGAAACTTTATGGAGGAGAGCTAGTTGAGGGAGGAAGGCATATATGGTGATTGGAACCGACCAAATGGGCCAGAGCGCGTAGTGTGCATAGCAAAAACCCATGATAGGGCCCATGGAAGAAACTCCAAAAGTTAGCGGACTGTATTTACTGAAGGCTACTTCTAGGAGGCCAATGGACCATCGCTTGGTTTGGCTCAGAATATCGTTGAGAGTGATGGGTATGTCTCCCAGGAAAGCGGGCCTGTCCGGTTGACAAAACACCGATTTCCAGCCATCACACTGCAATCGATAGCCCGTATAGTAGTCCTCAACCAAGGATCCATATTTAAAGCCCAGCTGCATGCGTAGTATTTTTGTTGAGAACAAAATATATTATAATTATTATATATTTTTTAACAAAAACAAACCATATTGCATAGATCATATATAAACATCTGTGCATTGAACAAACAAACGGTTAATTAGGAAGCTGCTTACATCGGAACCCCAAGTGGTCTGCTCTTCATAATTGCAGCCGGCTACGTGATGCGCTAATGCTAAAACTGGTTGGGCTGTAATGGGCCTCTCCACGACATGAGTTGGGCTAAGATCTGTAATCTCCGTTGAGAGCAAGGAGGACGGACCTCCAAAGAAAACTCGCCGGCGAAAAAAACATCCGGTCCCTACATAACTAGGGCCGGCAAACCCTTCCATCCCTATGGGATTGGTGATAAACAAACGTTTGTACTCGGACCCGTATATGTCTGCCTTGTTGAGCCCATGAAAGCGTTGAGGAAACTGAATATAACCTAAATCGGGCTCAAGTACTGAAGGATCACAAAAGTAACATAGCACCCGGTGAGGAGTTTCGGGATCATTGGAGTACATGTCACAATCAAGGGTGAGAACAATAGGTGCATTGCTCATGATTGCCGATACTCGAAGCTCCAAAACAAAACAAATTTTTATTATTATTATTTTGTAATAAATTAAGCTACATATATACATACATTTTTTTTAAAAACCTAGATATATAAAAAATTACTCCAAATAGATAAATAACAATCGAGACATGCATTAACTTTTTGAGGAAGAGGCTTACTAGGGCGTTGAGGGCACCAGCCTTAAAATGGTGTGGAGAAGTTGTACTTTTCTGTCTTGATACATATACAAGATTTGGCATGGAATTTCCAGAAATATCTTCGTGTTTACCACTCTCTAACAAGACCTGCATGCATGCTTTGAAGAATATATATATTAATGGCATGTCAAAAAAAGTTATATGCATGCAGAAGCATTTTATGAGTTAATTAAAAAGTAATTAAAATTAGAATAATGCTAGAGACACAAACTATTCTACAAACGGTTGATGTAGCATACTCCACATCAGCTTTTTATGTGGGACCAAATACTACATTGAAATAATTTGTTGATTAATATGCTGATGTGGAGTATGCCACATCAGCAGTTTGTAAAATATTTGTAGAATAGTTTGTGTCTTGAGCATTACTCTTAAAACTAAACCCCAAGGTCATATTTGTTTGCAAGAATTATAATCCCGGGATTATAATCCATGAAATTATAATTCAGGACTATTAATCCTAAGATTAAATAATTCTAGTCACATGTTTGTTTTTTACGGGATTATTCAGGGGATAACTTAAAATAATCCCATGTTATGTTTGTTTTTTTCAGGATTAATTGAAGGATTGGATTAAAAAATATCGTTTGGACTATTATATCCTTACCAATAATAACATATTTTAAACTATAATTTAAACTTATTTATACATCAAAAAATAATAAAAATTTAATTAAAACCTTTTAAAAAAGTAGTTATATCATTCAGTAAATATTATTTTTTTTGATAGGGGGGTAGTCGGGAGTGGGGGTGGGTGCGTGGGGTGGGGTAGCGTGGGTTAGGGTGGGGGTATATATATAATCAATAAATATTATTTTTTTAATTTTTGTGGGGCACTGGGGTGGGGTGGGGTGGGGTGGGTGGGTGCGTGGGTGGGTGGATGCGTGGGGTGGGGTGGGATAGTGTGGGGTGTATATATAATGAGTAAATATTATTTTTTTAATTTTTGTGGGGTGGCGTGTCGGGGGTGGAGTGGGTGGGGTAGCGTGGGATAGGGTGGGGGTGTATATATAATTAATAAATATTATTTTTTTTAATTTTTGTGGGGTGGGGTGAGGTGGGTGCGGTGGGGTGTATATATAATTAATAAATATTGTTTTTTTAATTTTTGTGGGGTGGGGTGGGGTGGGTGGGGGTGGGTGGGGGTGGGTGCGTGGGGGGGGTGAGTGGGTGGGGTGGCGTAGTGTGGGATAGGGTGGGGGTGTATATATAACAAATAAATATTATTTTTTTAATTTTTGTGGGGTGGGGTGGGGTGGGGTGGAGTGGGTGGGGTGCGTGGGGTGGGTGAGTGGGGGTGGGGTGGGGTAGCGTGGGGGTGTATATATAATCAATAAATATTATTTTTTTAATTTTTATGGGGTGGGGTGGAGTGGAGTGGGGTGAGTGGGTGGGTGGATGGGTGGGTGCATGGGGTGGAATGGGGGTGGGGTGCGTGGGGTGGGTGAGTGGGGGTGCGGGAGTGGGTGGGGGGGTGGGGGGATGGGGTGGGGTAGCGTGGGGGTGTATATATAATCAATAAATATTATTTTTTTAATTTTTATGGGGTGGGGTGGGGTGGGGTGGGGTGGGGGTGGAGTGGGTGGGTGGGTGGGTGGGTGGGTGGGGTAGCTTGGGGTGTATATATAATCAGTAAATTTTTTTTTTTAATTTTTGTGGTGTGGTGTGGTGTGGTGTGGGGTGCGTGGGTGGGTGGGTGGGGGGGTGTTGGGGTATGGGTGGGGGTAAGGTGGGGGTGAATATATAATCAATAAATATTATTTTTTTAATTTTCTTTTGTGATAATCAATCACAACTAAGACGTTCAATCTAATTTAAGGATACGTTAATCATATTAAAAAAGACAAAGGTTAATTTTGTTCACAAATTTTTAATCTCTCCTCATGGGATTATAATACCATGTTAGACATGATATTAAATGATCTCTCATTCTAAGTCATTTTGTTATCCCGTGATTAATAGTTCGGAGTCTAATTTAAAAAATAAACAAGAGATTAAGGATTATTAATCCAATCCCAAGAGTTATCCTAGTAAACAAACATGGTTCAAGAGTGAGTGATGGTCAAGGAGATTTCCTTCCTTTCTTATTTTATTGAGTTCAAATTCTTCTGAATGCACCAAGTTGATGTGGAGCTAGGAACTCCGGACGAGAAATTTAGTCGGGATGGACACATACGTTACCAAAAAGATTGGAGTTACCTGGATTACAGTGGGATGATTTTGTCTAGTGAAGCCTTTAGACCATTTGTCGAAAGCTTTGCGCTCTTGTTCATTGGCAACGTACTCATCGCCAACCTTACCTCTTTCAACCACATTTTCTACCCTCATCGTCATGGTTTCGTACATCATCTGTCCCACATGCATTATCAGATCAAGAATCAATTAGGATTTTTTTTTCCCGAGAAGGGAGGGGACATAATATGGTGCGCTTTTCAAATTACATGCAAAAAGAAACGTACATCATCATCTAAGGGTGTAAATGAGTCGAATCGAAACGAACAGAGAGCTACTCGGATTCGACTTAAAATGATAAATTCGTACACGAATTCGAATTGTATTTGAAAAATTCTACTCAGATTCGATTCGACTCGAATTCGATCCGACTCGGTTCGAATTATAATAAAACTACTCGCGAGCTTCAAATTCAAGCTCGAATTCGAGTCTCTACATGATAACTAGTTTTATAATAAATATAATTATAAATTGAATTTGTTATTTTACTTAGAAATGAGAAAATATATTTACTATTACACTTTACAAATATAAAATTACAATCACAATTAAAATTAAATAATAATAATAATTATTATTATTCTAATTTGATTTAAATTTGTATATATTATAAGAGAATGTATCGAGTATCTAATTGAATTTGTATCAATCGAGCATGTATCGAATCACACTCAAAAATTCGAGTAGTTTGAATCTTAAACGAGTCGAGTATAACTTTGCTCAGATTCTACTCATATTTTTATTCGAACTATTTTTAATGTTCAGATTTGAATTAAATTATTAACGAATCCGAGTCTCGCTCGTATTTTTTCGAGTCGAGCCCGAACTGTTTGGCTCGTTTACAGCCTTAACGGCATCTGTAAAATTTATAAATATTAAAAAATATTTTTTGTTTCATAAAGTTGCTACCTAGTTAATTTAGACGCGGAATTAGTCTGATTAGAAGGGGGATGGAACAGAATTATTGAATGCCAGGATTCAATTCTTATCCACAATAATAATAATAATACTAATAATAACATCACAATGAATATATATGCATATATATTCCAAAATTGACAATAATTAACATGCATTATTTTTTAGTCGATGGTCCCATTTTTTTGTTTTAAGTTGTTTTGGAATATTGCCTGTCCAATCCCAGTCGCCAGCAGTAAACTAATGAGTGTTGGAGCATGGTCCAGGGTTGGTGGCTGGTGCAGTGTTACATGCGTACACATAGTATAAATTAAGATATACAGTGGTACTTCCTCTTCTTTTTTCATTCTTTTTTTTTTTTTGGTAAACTAATGTGGTACTTCTTTAATCGACATGTATGGGAGAAAAATTAATTTTGAAACGAAAAAGAGTTTAATATGTTATTATATTTTAAAACGAAAAAGAGTAGTATTTAAATTTGATGCCTGATTTGTCAGAGACAATAAATTACATTTTTAATTTCTATATGAGAGCGTGAAATAACATAATATACCTTTACGTTTAACATCATCACTAATATTATGTTACCTGAACTAAACGCTCATTATATTGAATATAATAAACAATATGAAAGAAAAATATTCTCTTAAAATTTTAAATATTTTTAATTGGGATTTTTTTTTTATTTTTTGGGAATTATACAGGATTACTACTACTGATCATAAGGAAAAGAGTTAGAAGCAATAGAACAATTCCATGCAAACTGAAAGGTATACTTATAGTAAAGTAACTAAGTTAATTAAAACAAGCAAATTAATACACACACACACACACACACACACATATATATATATATATATATATATATATATATATATATTCTATTCTAATCTATGTTTAATCTAATTACCTTTATCTCCTCAGTCTCAGAGCATTCCTGGTAGTTTGACCTAAAAAACACATCTGGGCATCTCTCCATAACACTGTTTTTCCTACAAAAAGGTAACCAATCCCTTGCAAACTTAGCAGCCTCCATGAAAGCAAACAGAGTCAGCTCGGAGCCTCCATCATCGGACACATATACCGATATCTTTTCCGGCGGATAGTCATAAGCCATGACCGATAAGGCCGTGTTCACAACATTGATAGGAGGCTCCTTAAAAGGATCTGCGGTGCATATAAAGATGTCTATAGCCGGAAAATCTTTCCTACTAATGATTTTTTTGAGGTTTTCGGGGAAAACTTGGCGTATCATAGGACGCATGCGAAAAGACTGCGTGGTGATCCACATGAACCCTAAAAGAACATCGGCAAGTAATATAAGAAGGGATATAAATTTGGAGGAAGAGGTGGGGGAGTAAAGGAGGAGAGTGAGTGCATGGCGATAGAGTAAAGCTAAGAAGGCAAAGGTGTAAATTACTGCGAAAACGCGATTAAAATGAGTTCTACGAAGGAACCTAGATTTGTGAAGAGTACTTGGGGTTTTACTGCTTGTTGCACTATCCTCCATTTTCTTGCTCAGTATTTCACAAAGATGATCCAATGTTATGCATGTATATATGTCATCATTTAATTTATAAGCACATATATGAGATATATATTTTTTTACTTTACTTTAAAATTTTATATTTGTAAGAATATTCGAGATACCCAAAATCATGAGATCATAGGTAAGATATTATAAACTCTTAATCATACGTATTGCGTCTACAACAACCAAAAATATTAACATATATATATATATACTCTTTTCGTTACTTTTTAAATATCGTTTTAAATAAGTGTTTTTGTTTCTTAATATTTGTCGTTTGAGAATTTCAATTAAGCATTAATTAATTGTGTAGTTTTCAATATTACCATACATATTAAATATAACTCTGGTTGTAACACTATTTTCTGCCTAATAAATAACTCTAGATTTTTTTTTCAATACAAGAACAATATAGATAATTGATATTATATTTAATGCTATACAGTCATTTCTTTAATACTTGTGTAAAACTCTAAAACGACATATATTAAAGTACGAATGTAAGGTTTTCTTTAAGTTGTTTTTTGCTATTTTTTTTTATAATTTAAGTGAAGAAAAACTTTTTTAATATAGTAGAGAACATGATCAATACATAGTTAAGTAAACAAAGATTGACTTTTTGCAATCAATCATGCTGATCAAAAATTAATTCACGTTAGTGTCTGACAGATTATTAGTTTAATTTCTTTGTCGAAGGACTTGGGATTTATTATTAATAAATGCATGGGAAAAGTTTATTAAAACATTTCTCTTTTAATGCTATGTGAAACGGACTGATAGCCTCTTGCTTAATTTTTTTAAAAATTATATTGGACTGAAAATTAACATTCTATTTATAGCTAAATTAATTATGTACTCCAAATTTAATTTGTTAATTAATGCATATAATATACATAACTCTTCTGCATAGAAAATAAAGTATAATTATTACATCAAAATAGCAAACAAAAAATATATATTAATAATATATAGTTCGTGGAGATCCAGAATAACTTTTCATTATGTTATGTGAATCAACTAGTACCTTCCTTCTAAAATTAGACATACATTTTAATTTTTTAAAATTATTTTGCAAAATTTTAAAATTTAAAATTGATATAATTTCATTCAGGTTTTAAAAACAAAAAGGTGATAATTACTAGTACTTAATATTTAGTTCACAATTGTTATATTTGTTTGTATCAAAATTAAATAATTTTATATCAATTTTGAATATTAGAATTTTACGATTTGACTTTAAAAAATCAAAATATATTTTTTATTTTGAAACATACGGAGTATATTTATCAAAAGTTGTATTCAATTATTGACTGGAAAATTCAAAAATTTCGATGAGGACAGAGAGTATGATATTAACAATTTTGGAGGAGTCCGCCTATTTTTATTATTAATTTCAGCAATTCCTGCAGCTCAATTCATCAGTAGCTCAGACCTGACCGGATAAGATATTTAGCAATTTTATATAAAGTATGATCAATTTAAAATTTTGATTACAACAGATTGATAAATAAAAGAATGAGACTGGTATTTTTCTAAATTGAAAAACAAAGCTGAAAAATAAATAAGAAAATAGCCATCACCATGTGGAGCGGGCATTTATCCATCAACATCGGTTCGATCCATGATGTGGTCCAATTACCCATAAGGTCAAGACGTTGCGTTTCAGGACAAATTGGGTAGGTCCAACTATGAAATTTAAGCTACTTCTAGTACATACATACATATATATATTTATAGGTATTTTAATTCTTTTTGATTTTCATAAAATACAGAATCTGTTTTTCTATATATTACTAGTATATGACATATCCAAAATTATGGACTACTTTGATAGTGAAGTGAGGCCCTTAATTATTAAGTGCTTGGGTGGTTTAACTAGAATTCTCCTTCTTAGTGATAATTAAGGAATTAAATACTCCCTCCGTCCCATTATAAGCGATGTTTTAGATGATTTTATTTGTTTCAAATTATTTGATATTTTAAAAAATTTAGGAGCATTAATTATAATATTTTTAAAATTACTCCTCATTACTCCTACTTCAATACCCAGATACTTTTAACTCTTTCTCTCTCCTTATTAACACAAAGGATATTATAGACAAATAATACTATATTTAATGCTATACAATCATTTCTTTAATGGTTGTGCCCAACTCTAAAACATCACTTATTATGGAACAGAGAGAGTGTGAGCTCTAACTCGGACCATCACTTCATTCCCCGACTAGTACCCGCTATATTCTCATTTTCTAAAGAAAACAATGGAAGAAAAGGGTGAGCTCAACTAGCCCAGTAAAGAATATTATGACTAAAATAATGAAGAATAAGTTATCGTTAGTCTTCAACAAATCAGATAAAATATTAGGGACAACCAGTTTTAGATCAACAACTGCAGCGAAAATGACAATTCATTAGAAAAGTTAAGTAGATAATGATGTCTACTATCTTCTATAATTTAAAAGTCCATCATCAATATTTTATTCCTGTAATATCAATCAATATTCATCTCGAATCAAATATTCATCATTTGCACTACGGCCAAAAATATTCATTTGTATCACCAGTTGGTCATGTTCATCTCAACACCTGTCCATCTTTGCATTACGGACCAAAGATATTCATCAGGTAATCATTTATCTTTGCACTACAGGCCAAAGATATTCATTAAGTAATCATTCATCTTTGCACTATAGGCCAAAGATATTCAGTTATATCACCATTTAGGACCGAGAATGATGAAAACAATACGAATAACGAATTCAGTGAGATAAAGGACAAATATTAGAGAATTTATCTAGAATTCAAGAATGAAGATCAAAACCTAGATCCAATCAAAGATGATTTGGAAAGGGAATTTTTTTTTACCGTGAATAGTACCCTGTGAATAGTAACTCGTGAATAGTAACTCAACATGAAAAGATAAAAATTTCACAAGAAAGGTCAGACCAATATTCTAGTGAAATAATATTAGATGAAGCGCAAAACTCAAGGAATTTCTGATCATTTCAGGAATTATAGAAGCAATACTTACCGTAGTAAGTTTAGAGTTAGGAATCTGAAATGAAACAATATACGAAATTGCAATTGGATTTTCACCCGTCAGGCGTTAGTCTGCTCAGACAGATTATTTTCACGATTTACTAACAACTGAATACGAAGGGTTATTCACCAGGCATACGGTAGTCCGCGTAGACAGGTTATTCCCACAGAATAATAAAGAATAGAATAACAACAGAATTTCACCATGCATGCTGTAGTTCGCGTAGACAGGTTATTTTAACAGAATAATAAAGAATGGAATAACAACCTTTACGAGTATTGAAAGAAAATAACTCTCTTCATGAATACGAAATAAATAATACCCTTTACCTTAAAAATTTAGAGACTGCACTAGTGTAATAGCAGAATACTCTTATTCTCTTTATACTTTCTCTCTCTATAGCTTTAGTGAATTGATGAGAAATAATGAAAAAATGAGCTTCTATTTATAGGCTCGGCAGAGTAAGAGTAAAATAGTCTTTTCGTCATAATTTATGACATCATCGCTTACATCATCGATCTTATGACATCATTGCTTATCTCATCGCTTCGATGACATCCTTGCTTACCTCATCGCTCCGATGACATCATTGTTTGCATCATAAGAGTTCAAATTCAATTTGCATTCTTCCACCTCGTTTAACTTTTATACCATGAATTTACTATAATAATGTTATCATTTAAATTATAAAAATTATACTATTATATAATCACATCATACTACTATAATGTAATATTATAATAATATATTTGAATGAATTATTTTATCGGACAAGATAAAATACCAACTTTCAACAAATGTCACATGTTAAAAATTCCTCCGTTTAAATTCACATTGAATAAATATTTTTTTATCATATATATCAAAAATTAATTATCCACAAATAATATTACAGAACTACAATATTGACAACCAGGTCGTTCCCAGGAAAGAGGGGGCCTTCCGATAAGGATTTCTCCTTACTGGCGCGCAATTAATCAACCCCTTTTCTAGACAGAACTTCCTTAGACATTGCCAATAATGCTATCTAATAATATTATTCAATTAATATGAATTATTGATTTGATAATTTGAAATAATGTGCAATGACAATTATTGAATCAATAATATAAAACAGCAAAGTAGCACTTATTGATATAAAATATCAACGTAGCAAATATTGAACCAATAAAATATTATGCAATTATTGAATCAATAATATAAAATATTGAACAGTAATAACTACTGTAACAATAATTGAGTAAGTATCTTCCTACGTAAGAATCAATAATTCGAAATATTGTGCAATACCGTGTGCTACTGTGCAACACCACGTATTATTGTATTTTAACCACCGGGTATTTCAACAGTACTAACGGTAACAGTTTTACCGTTATTTTTATAAAAAGGTTACTTCTGTCGCTTTCTATATCCGACATTCATTCCGTTGTGGGGTCCACCAATGACTGCGCCGTCGTACGAATATTCTCCGACAAAAAGAATATTTCTCGACCAAACGAATATTCCCCGACATAACGAATATTTTATAACCACTTACTTACTTTGTAAACTTTGCACATTTCACCCATAACTTATCACATTTATCAAATCAACACCTTACTATTTCAAAATAATATATAAAAAAAATTAAATCTTATTCATAAAATTTGGGGTCTTACAGGGAGTACTAATTTAGGAAGGATCAAGAGCACTCCCTTATCTAATACTCCTCCTTAAATAGCACTCCTTTATTAAAACTACGTCATTTTGGAGATTCTTAAAAGAAAGTGGTCCCACTTGCTTTCTTTTTATTTATAAAAATGTCACTCGCGGCCCCACTTATTTTTTAAAAGAATCTCCAAAACGACATAATTTTAATAAAAATGTGTTATTTAAGGATGAGTGCTAGATAAGGAGAGTGCTGTTGATCCTACTTCTATATATATACTAGCTGTGTCCCGTGCTTCCGGCACTACATCGACGGTGGGATTTATCTCAAACTTTGGACGGTCTAAATGATTTATTAAATGAGCGAAAAATTTAAAATAATTTATATTTTGTTAGATAGATATATACACGTGTGCGTGTACATAGTACATATAGGACCGGGATAGGGGTATTCGGATAGGGTATTGAGAGAATCGGTAGTGCATATATACATGAAAAATAGATAGATTTGATGGTGTGGTGTCATTCTTAACTTATATATAAACCCCTGCTGCATCTCTTTTGAAGGGAACATATCTCCTAAAGATCTCCATGAAGCTTAAGTAAGACCTTTTAATTAAGTAGTGACATTTCTTTTCTACTAGAGAAATTGAACCAACAAATAATTAAAACATGATGAAGACCCTGCTGCCTGCATAAGCCATATGCTGCGCATTCAAAAGTAATTCCACAAATCCATCCTTTTATTAGGAAAGAACAAGATTGATAAATGGCATGATAATTTTATTTATTGAAAGACTGTGAATACATACGAGGATATAGAAAAACAAATAAGAAGAAGAAAAACAAAACAAAACAAAACTCATTACAGCCAGCATATATGATTTGATTGTTAAACTCTTCCAACTATGCTTCATATGGTTGGTTAGGCCTTGAAGGGAGCAAAAACAACCACTGAATTATGCCCGCCAAACCCAAAAGAATTTGAAATACCTGCAGTATCAAATAAAATTTTCAGATTAAATCTCGAAATGTTTGCCACATATTATATATTGTTCTCCATTCTAAATAGAAATTTTATTAAAACCGGATAGGGAGTAAAACACGTACCAACATTAACCTCGTGCTGTTTCTTCACATTTGGAACAGTGTCAATTGTTACTGAAGGCTCCAAGTCCTACACGTAGTACATAAAACAAGTATATATATATATATATATATATATATATATATATATATATATATATATATATATATATATATAGGAACCTCAAAGTTGATTATAAAAACATTAATGTAATTGTGAAGAAGAAGAAGAAGATCAAAATTTAAGGTTGTGATGCAGTACAGTACATCTTGGTTAATGGTTGGATGTAGCCAGCCAGTGTTAATTGCTTTAATGGTTGCAATGGCTTCCAATCCTCCAGCAGCTCCAAGTCCATGTCCAATCATTGACTGAGAAATAAATAATCAAGTTGACTTAACTGGTTAATGGCATTTTTTTCAATTTAAACTGCAAGGTTTCTTGCCTTGGTTCCGTTCATCTTTATCTCGGACGTGTCCTTAAAGACAGACTTGATAGCATTGAACTCTGCTAAATCCCCCGCAAGAGTAGATGTAGCATGAGCATTCACATAGTTCACCTGTAAAAGGTGAATGTATTTACAAACAACAAACATCAATAGGAAACTATACAGTTCTGTCACAAAAACTGAGAGCACAAATGTGTTTGATCTTTTGTGTAAAGAGAATAATAAAGAACAAGGCTCGGGGGCTCGCCTCTTCAGGGGAAACTCCGGCATCTTCTAAACTCTTGGTTATGCAAGACGAAACTCCAAGACCATCTTTTCGAGGATCAGTCATGTGGTGAGCATCACATGTAATTGCACCTCCAAGGTACTCTGCAACAATATTGGCTCCTCTTTTCATGGCATGCTCCAAGCTTTCCATAATCTGCTCCCGTGTGTCAAAATTTAAGTCAGATTAGACTGACATGATTAAGACGATTCAGACTGCTAATGTTAGATAACATAGTTTTAAATCGATCTCAATTACCAGGACACCAGAACCTTCTCCGATAACAAAACCATCACGGTTTTTGTCCCATGGTCTCGAAGCCTTGTGAGGTTCGTCATTCCTTTGAGACAAGGCTCGACATGCGATAAATCCACCAACACCAGTAGCATTAACAGCAGCCTCTGTTCCACCAACTACCATAACATCTGCTTCACCCCTTCTAATGTGATTTGCAGCTGCATAAAAACAATAGTTTGCAGTAGCGCAAGCGGTTGAAATAGAGTAATTAGGCCCCATTAAGCCAGTATCTATAGCCAACAGTGCTGAACCCATATTGGTGATCGAATATGGAATGAAAAATGGTGTGATCTTTTTGTATCCTTTTTGAATAAGAGCTTCCACTCCATTGCTGAAAGCTGTTAAGCCACCCATGCCTGACCCCACAAGTACTCCAATTCTTGATCTGTCCATCTGCATACAATTTCAGGGAGAAGAAAGTCCTTAAAGACATGTTCTTTTCTTGGAAAGATTTACTGTTTGCAGCATCGAAGGTACTCACAGTTTCAAGGACTTCTGGCCCAAGGCTGGCATCATCAAGGGCCCTCCTGCCAGCAACCAAACAGTACCTCCAACAGTCATCAAGACGACGATCGTTCTTTCCATCAATGTAGCCTTTGGAGGAGAATTCACGGATCTGACCCGCAAACCGAACAGAGAAGGTGGAAGCATCAAACCTATCAATGAGGGTGATTCCACTCTCTCCCTCGAGAAGTTTATTATAAAATGTGTCGACGTCATTACCAAAAACCGAAACAACGCCCATTCCTGTAATGACAATCCTTTTTTTGGGGTCTGTTTCTCTTTTGGGAGCTGAAACAGTTGGAGAAGCCATAGCCTTGATACTTGTGCATTTTGCAGCTGGGAATGGAAACTCAGTTAGAACAAAAACAGGACTGCCCCCCTATTTTAAGGTCATGAATTAAATGCCCCATGAGATCTTGGTGTGTAAATGGAGTTTGTGCATCAGTAGGGAATTGTAAAAAAGTCTCAAATAAGCACCACATTTAATGAACTAACAAGGAACATATTAATGGCAGATGAAGTGGTCCTGGTCACAAGTAGTTGGGATGAGGTACATTTTAACAACAGAAACTCCCATGAAGTAAACTTCTTTGGCATTGGCATGTTTGTCAATCCTTTTAAAATTACATTCTACACAAACATTCAATATTAGTTGTGGTATGGTACTTAATTCATTAGATAGGCCTCTCTAAATATTCGTTATGAAGGAAAAAAGATTCAGATTGGCAACTTAGCAGCAATACCAAAAAGTTTGGGGAAAATCGCCCCTATATAAAAGGCATTGAATACCTTTTTGACAGCATTTCGTGTCTTGCAAAATCTCTAGATATCATTGCAACAACCATGAGAAAATGGCATATGTTGTTTGATGAATGACAATAAGACATCCCACGTAGATGCCAAGAAACTTCAGTTTAAAGATGTGAAGGGTTTAAATTTTAAAAACTTCAAACTCCCAAGGACAATAAATCAATAATGACAACAATGTGGTAAACTCCCATTCAATTTGTGTTCTATCTGTTCATCTTCAAAATATATAAATAAACATGTATAATAGTACAAAGCACTAGCGCATATTCAGTTGATTCAGCAGTGTCAATTGTATATTTCAGTATATCACGACGGTAATTTTATCCCCAATTATATATAAGATAATTTCTCCCTCCTCACCCGCAATTAGTCCTACTATATAGTTCGGTCTGTCGGCCATTCAGTAAAAAAGAGCCTTTTGATCTCAAAATTACAAAGACACTCGACTCATCAAAACAACTCATGGGAATTTTAAGTTATATATACAATTAGAACTCGAACAAGAAGATTAAAGACACATTTTTTTTTTCGCCGAATCAAGATAAATAGGGACTTCAAGGATGATAATCACACCTGAAGTGGAGATGGACCCATTTGGCTTATACCCAGCTGAAGCCACTTGCTTACTCCCAACTGCTTTTAGCCCACTGTATTGAAGCAGAGAAGCCCCATTGGTTCTTGATTCTTTTGTCTTCAAGATCAGACCCGATGAACATGTAGCAGCAATGCCTGCCATTTCTCTCTCTTCCTATTTCTCTCTCTTTCCCTTCTGTATTTTGGAAGATAGATACAGATATATAGAGAGAGAAGAAGGAGATGTACAGCTAGAGAGAACTTCGGGTTGTCAGTGGGAGCTGGAGGAGTTTCCAAAGAAAAATTTGGGTTTTGTTGGGGGTATGATTTGGGGTTGAAGAATCCGCCCCTCAAGAATTTGTTTGTTAGTGACAACAAAAATGGGGCGATGATTTCTGTTGTGTGCACAAAATTTGTTCTTCCCAACTCCCCACACAAAGGAAGCTCACGTTTCCTGCTAGCCGTTAAACAACCACAAACACCCATCCCCACCCCCACTCCCACCCCCACCCCCCAACCCAATTTTATTTTATTTGAATTCAATGAGAGTATTGTCCAAGTCTTGCATGGATGCGTAACCCTTATTTCGGTAGTTAATTACCAATGTTGCGTGTCATGAATAACAATCTTCCATGGAAAATAGTATGTAATTGAGCAAAAATGTCAAGACAACATAATTTGATTGAATTTAATAATTATAATTTTGCCATTAACTATTTATCTCATGGTGGTTACCTTAATATTGAGTTATGGTTTGAGAAATTACGCAATAATCATACAGGATCCCTCCTCCCCCCTCCTTCCCCTACAAATACAATAAACACATACAAATACAAATAGGGGTGAGTCCCCAACTAATAATTTATATTAACTATTAATACTACTATTTCATTAAATTAATCTTCTACTGTTCCCAAGTCCCAACCTTCGGACAGCTTTAAGCTCTGGGAGCCTTCCATGCATGAGTTATAGTGACGGAAGGAGGGCATATACTATTTGTTTCTCCTCTTTCCCCCAGCAGCAAATTTTAGTGGCAAGTTTTTTTAGAACAAGTCAATGCATTTGCTGCAGATCATGAAAAGGGTTTGCACCATCTACACCAAATACATCTATGATACAATTTCATATCTCATACCATGAACTCATGATCACTTGTATTATCTTACATTTATTAATTTCTTTTACAAGTTTGTTGTGACATAAGAAAAATACGTACTGATAATGAACAAATTAAAATTTCATGGCGAATGGCTCCGCCCCTGATTCAGTCATAATAATTAAGGACTCTCCCTCTTCGGTGGAGTGGATCGGAGTACGTACTGATAATGAACAAATTAAAATTTCTCTTTCAATTCAAGCCTGCAAATGAACCAATTAAGTGGCGTACGTCCGAATTCTCTCTTATTTAAACTTGGCCGATACAAAGTTAGTTTGTGCATGAGCTAGCTAGGTACGTGAAGGCAAGGCCGCAAGGGTACATAGATTAAAATATTAAATGCCATATATGTACTGTACAGTGCATGTTATCCCCATAACACATCTCATTGCATGCATGCATGCATTATTATTATTATTATTATTATATATTATTATTATTACCAAATTCTAACAAATCATCATCGATCATTGATCTCCTCTCTACTCCAAACTTGTTGATCATCAAAGTCTAATAATTCCGGCAGCTCAATCTCTCTCCAAAAATCATCACCACTCGTATCCTCCTCCTCCTCCTTTCCCTTGTCGTCCACCTCTACAACAACATTGGTGGCCGCCGCCTGTGCTGCGGCTGCCTGAATATCACCGGGGGAGGCGGAGTGAGGTCGAGGGAGGAATTCAATATCTTGAGGAAAATTAAGCAAAGATTTGTCACCTCTAAGAAAAAAAGAAGCCACGTCATGAGCCCTGGCTGCCATTTCCGCCGTCTTGAACGAACCAAGCCATATTCGCTTCTTCTTTCGCGGCTCTCGGATCTCGGATACCCATTTCCCCCATTGCCGCTGTCTCACTCCTCTGTACACGGAGTTGATATTTTTGCCTTTGGTCATGGAAAACCCTTGACATTTTGGGACAGTTGTACTGCCGTAGAAGCTTGTAACTTCATTGGGAGAGTACTTCATTTCATTAATTATAAGGCCTAACTAGCTGCTCCCTCCGATTGATGCCTCTTTAATTAACTTATATATATATACAAAAAATGACTTATCTTCTTGTATTACATTAATTAATGATCACACAGGATCTCTATATACTTTTTGGTGTTCATTGATTCAAACTACTTTATGGATCATAGAGAGAAATAGGAAAAGGAAAATTGTCTAATCAACGGTCGGTCGGTCCACATGCAGTTTGTGGTGCTAATTAATTCAATTCCTAGCCTAGTCCTATAATGGAGTAGTAGCTAGCTAGGCAGGTCAATGGTAAGTACTAAGTACTACTACTTGTGGTTGAACCCAAATGTCGAGTATCAAAAGACCCTTTGTCGTTAATTTCAGCATGAAAATACTCTCTCCCTTCTTAAAAGATTGTTATTTTAGAAGAAAAAATTTATTTCAAAACATTTGTCGTTTACAACATCCTAGAATAATAAATTATTTACTTTTCTATATTATCCCTATCTTCTCTCATTGTCCCAATAAATTTTTTTCCTTGTATTAATAATTTTTAATTTCCCATAAAGGGATAGTGATAGAATTTCAAACAAATTTTATTAATATTAAATGACTTTCTTAATTCATGTATCAAAATTTTGAACGACAATCTTTTAAAAACGAAGAGAGTATAAAGGAGCAATAATTAATATTGTCATACTCCATATAGGAGTACTACATGTTTCAACTGCCTCGATCCTTCCATTGATAAGGCCACTGAAGCTCTTACATTCTCTTTTGGTGATGCATCAAATCACTTGATGCGGAAATCTTAATAACAGCATGCTTTATATGATACTTCCTCAGTTCCTAAAAGATTATCGTTTAAAGTTAATGCACACAGATTAAAAAATATAATTAATACCTAGCAAAAATACTATATTACTTTTATTAATTGTCTTAACCAATTATTCCATTTCCAATGTTTTTTATTCAATTCAACCAATTATTACTTGAATTATAGCATTGAATTAAATAAGAATCATTGAGAAGAGAAGAAAGCTTTAAATAAGGGTAAAGTAGAAAAAAAATAGCTAATGTGTATTGATAAACTCAAAATGACAATCTTTTTGGAATAAAAATTACTTCTTAAAACGATAATTTTTTAAAAACGGAAGGAGTAATTAATAATTACGTCCCAACTTTATGTCACAATTGACAAGTATATATATATATATATAGCATCTATTTATTATAAATCAAAAAATAACAAATAGCATATATACCGTCCATACCAATTATGAACGGCTGGGATAGGAAAAGAGGTCACGCCGTCTGTCCGCTAGTGGACTAGATTAAAAACTTGTTTGAACAGAATGACCCCAGTTATACTATTTTCAATGAAAGCAAGCTAAAATAGGACTCCTTCGTTTTTAAAAGATTATCGTTTTAGAAGAAAAAATTTATTTTAAAATATTTGTCGTTTATAATTTTTTAGAAGAATAAATTATTTACTTTCTTATATTGCCCTTATCTTCTCTCATTGTCCTAATAAATTCTCTCCCTTATATTAATAGTTTTTAATTTCCCATAAAGGGGTAGTGATGGAATTTCAAATAAATTTTACTAGTATTAAATGACTTTCTTAATCCATGTGTCAAAAACTTAAACGACAATCTTTTAAGAACGGAGGGAGTAAAACTTATTTGTTATGGCATGAGTTTGTAGAGAGACGAAAGTGTCACTGACACTCGGCCATTAATCACCATCATGCCCGGTAATTAATTGCTTTCTATTTCTTTGTGTGTATTGATGATCTATAACTGACTATAAGACGAGTAATTAGTACGTACAATATCAACCTCTGTTTCTAGTGGGTTTTAATTAAAATTGATCACATGCTACAACTTCCCCTTTTCAGGTAGATGGTGTAGCACGCTCATGCGGCATGGCTCAACCTAAACGGGGCATGAGTTGCACCACAACAAGTCTAAAGGGTGATGCAGACACATTCGCTTCATTTTCTTAATGCCTTTTTCTTTCGGACATTGATTGAGATTAATTAGTTTCATTAGCTGAATATAACACATACGTACACGTTCAATTTACGTGTATAGAAATTTCTATGGGTTAATTAGTCCATACAAGAATTTAGGATTAGAAAAATAGAAAGATATATTCCTTCCGTTTCAGAATTAGAGATACAATTTGACTTTTAAAATCAAACGATCACCTATTAAATATATATTACTCAAAGAGAAGAATATGCGAGTAAAAATATTTATGTTTCCTTTTCTTTTTTTTAAGGGTGAAAAGGGAATGTAAATAAAACTTCATTTTTTTTGTTTACACTAATTTTCTTCCTGCTTTATAATATAGAAGATGGATGGATGGATGGATGGATGGATGGATGGATGGATGGATGGATGGATGGATGGATGTTGTTAGAGAAGGCGAAAGAAAGAGAAAGGAAAAAAGAAAAAGGATACTGATTGCAGTCCTCTTTGGCCCAATTCGTGGTCAACTGATATACTGTTGTTAGTTACTCTTGGGCTTGTCCTGAACAAGCACCATCCACAACTTGGGCTGGGCTGGGGTAAACGCATTCCCCTCAGTCTTTTTCTAATTTGTTTATTGATGTGCCTCCAACTTTTGGGTAAGAGACATTCATTTTTTCTAATTTTGGCGGAGGTTTTCTTTTTTGTATTATAAAATAGGGACCATTATTTTTAACGGTTTTATTATTATTTTTCAGTATTTTTAGAAGCCACCAAGTGAAAATGTATTTTTTATGGGTCCTCTTAACATGTGCCCTTAGGGCACATGCTAAGCACATAGTTCAAGAGAATATTCTCTTGAACTGTATGTATATTTTCTTGATTTCTGCACTTGCACCAAGTTCAAGGGAATATGCACACAATTTAAGAGAATATTCCCTTGAACTGTGTGCTTAGCATGTGCCCTAAGGACACATGTTAAGAAATTCCATTTTTTATAGCATTTTATCCATTTAATTTTACCATATTAATCATGAAAGTTATACTCTTAAACTCAGTAGAAGTATATATAGTTATGGGTACAGGCAGAAAACAAATAAAAGTAAATGTAACGTAATTTTTATGATGAATATTACTCCCACAGTTAGCATTTATAAAAATTACAAATATTAAGAACATATATGGTTAAACAATTGTAAGATATATACCGTAGTATGTTGTCTCCCATGCTTCATACTATGAGAACACTTTCCATTACTAGATTCCATTTGTTTAGCCTTTTATGTTCTCATCAGGCCAGATAACATGAACCTGCAACAAGAATATGAAAAAATAATGTAATGGAAGATTTATACCTTTAAATCAATTTTTTTTGTTTGACCCCTAGTCCTCATAATCAAACTGTGGATTGTAAAAATATAATTTTACTCGTCTGCAGAACTAAAATGCGGACGAACAGAAGAACATATTTGGTTACTCTAATGATTTAACAATCGTAAAGTAATGATTTAACGATCGTAGAATAATGACTTGGATTGTAGAGTCATGACTTAACAATCGTAGAGTCATTATTAAACGATCGTAAAATAATGACTTAACGATCATAGAATAATTATTTAATAAATTTGGTTTTGTTACTCGAAATAAATCCTTACAATTGTTTAGTTATGCATGTTTCTCATCTGCCCATATCACACGAATCAATAAGAATAATAATATGTAAGAAAAAATGAAAATTTTAATAATTTTAAATCGAAGTTTTCTAGCCAGATCGCTACTGCCACAAAATAAGATGAGATCTAAAAATATTAAACTACGGATTGACGAGTGTTATTTTGAATATCATCCAATCGGCAGTATTAAACTGCGAAATCTCACATATTAAATTGCGGAGCCCATATCCTCCTTATCGTTCTTTACTATTTGAAATGTCGATAGACGGCTGAGATCTGTTGTAAGGATAACAATATCCTTACAACGTCTCATATATATAAAAAAACGTTCTGTAAAGCAATTAATCAGGGGGTAGTAATTTTTTTATAAATACAAAGAATCAAATCGATTGAATTATACCGTCAAAACAACTGAAATATATTAATTAGGGAGTGGCAATGTTGAAAGTCTTTGAAGGCTGAAGCAAATATATATGTCAAAATAAAATAAGGAGGAGGTAGGAATGGTAGGAATAGGGAAGGAGGGTAGGAATAGTACGAATGGGTTGATGACCCGTTCTTCTTTGGAAAATAAATATTCAAATATATTATATAGATAGATAGATAGAGAAATGAATAACTGAATTCAATTTGTGTGGATCGATTAATTTTTCAAATTGCAAGTTGTTGAAATTTGGTGTTTCTAAATTTGTCGACACCATGTATTGTGTTAAAATGATCTAGCGAATTTAAAAGTAAAGAAATTTCAATATAACAGTGACATTACGTCATCATTTATAACACATTCAATTTATATATAAAAGAGAAAAAAAATATATTCATTCACTCTTCTTAATTTTGTCATTACTAATAGGACACAATTAAACATTTTTGTCTCTTATGTTGAAATGCGTTTGAAATAATATATGTCGACATGTTAATGAATTATTAGAGAGAAGAATATTAATGTTTATTTATTTTCTTCTATAATTTAGTGATTCTCCAACATTTGTACTTCTTTTATTTTGTTTATATATATAATATATCCTCGCATTGTACTATATATATATATATTATCCTTGCTCGGTACTATAATATTTTTTTTTAATTATTATTTAGAATATGATCTTGTACTACTCCGATCACTATCTGGGAGTAGGTCATGTGGGGCAACTCACCTCTCTCATGAGACACATTCAAAGAATAAAGCCCCTAATTTTTATTAATTAACGTGACCTTTAAAAAAGTTAGGTGCGAATTAATTATGCATAATCATTATTAATTATAATAAATAAATGTAAAGTTGATCTAGTGCTTAATTAGATTTATTTATCATCATTGTTATCACCTCTCCTCCTAATTCCTATGGTCCATGCATGATCTCTTGCTAGGTACATGCATGCATGGTTAATTGGAAAAGATTTTGTGAATTAATAATAATCTTAACTAATATCTATCTTATTTATCTACTCTATTGTAAATTAAGATTAGATAGAGGGAGAGGGAGAGGGAGAGGGAGAGGGAGAGGCGGGTGGTTTTTTCTTGAGGCTAGCTCATCATAATATATATATATATATATTTATAACAACTACCTTCTTTTCTTTCTGATCTCTCTTTATCTTTTTTCATTTATATTTTTTAAGCTTTATTTAAATACTTTAAAAAAAATTAATTACACACGTACCACATAAACTAAATAGTTATTAATAAAGCAATAACTAGTGGTGTTATAGAATAGTTTTTAACTTTTTACTGATGCTAGCGGGATGCTATTACTAGTATATTCTTTGACCTAGTTAGTACGTGGGTAAATAATAGGTATAAGTTGTTTTTCCTATGTTCTCGACTTTTTGTATTAACTATATGGGTCCTCTTAACATGTGTTCTAAGGACACATATTAAGTACACAGTTCAAGAGAATATTTTCTTGAACTGTGTGCATATTCATTTAATTTCTGTATTTGCACCAAGTTCAAGGAAATATGCACACAATTCAAGAGAAAATACTCTTGAACTGTGTGCTTAGCATGTGCCCTAAGGACACACGTTAAAAAATTCCTAGGTATATTTATATTTAGCTTTGAAGCATCCTATCTTGATTTGGATTCATACAAGTTGCTAGTTTCTATGTAGCTAGTATTCAGTCAATTGTAAAATAATTTAATGACTTTAAACAACGTAATTTTAATAATAAAGTAAACATAGGATATATTTATTTATTTTTAAAAAAAAATCTTTTAAAATTAATATTTTATTATAAACACCTTCAATAATTGGGATGAAAAAGAAACAAATATTAAGAACTTTGAAATAATAAATATTAAGAATCATGAATAAAAACTTAAAGGTCCCACGAAAAAAAATAAAAATTGTATAAAATCTAATATAAAGGATAAAATAGAAAATGGTGTAATCAAACATTAACTATTGTGGACAGCTAGACATGAAAGTGTTAAATTGTGGGGCAATAATAATAAAATAATACTACTATCACATAAATAATTTCGCATAATACTCACATACACACGCATATATATTGTGGGTCCCATATGTCAGCGAAAGCCTACAATATACATGTGTATATGTGATCATTATGTGAAATTTTTTTATGTGACAGTAACATGACTCATAATAATACCGTACCATACTAATATAGAGGGCCCAATTTTATAGATGTTAAGGCGGTGAGACAGTGGAAGCCCCAGTAAAAGCCAAGCGATAAGCATAAGCACTTTACAAGCAGAAGGGCAGGTGTTAGGCAGACCAAGTCACAGCAGAGCAGAGCAGAGCAGAGCAGATCCCTCCAAAAATGGAGTCGTGTTTTGCATAGATTTACTTAGCATCTAAGCAAATGCAAAGCAAAGCAGTGTGAACTCGGTCACATCCATATCCCAATCCCATTGAATGAAAGAAACGGACTTCTCTCCTGTTCTGTGACTACGGACTACTGCCACATCCCAACCTTCTAGATGTTCAAATCGTATCACGAATGTAATGTACATGAAAACAACTTCCCCGATTATGTTGGTATTTTATGAGAGAATTCGAGTAAATTTGGAAATTTTGAATTCAATTTTCACTCAAAGCAACATAGAAGTTACGTACCGCAAACGTAAATTTATTTTAAAAACTTTGTTCGGGGTAAAAAAATTAGTCAACACAAATCGGGATTACTCCAAATATCAAATAAATAAATAAATAATGTGCATGAAAAACTTTAACACAAATAATAGATGCCTTTTCTGTACATCTTGTATTAAAAGATATATTATATATGATTTTAAATAAAAACAAGTTTAGCAAATGTAGTTTTTTTTATATGATTCTATCCAATAATTTGAGATATTTTTTAAAATTAAAAGAAAAATAATATATATGTCAATATATATATGATGAACTTGAATTGTGAGCAAAGATTAAATAGAACAAATTATGGTGAGATTTTTTTTTAATTCCTATTTATCTCATGTATTTACATTCGAGGTAATAATAATTTCGTTGAAATTTTTTGAAATACATAACAAGTCTCAATTAAAAATTTTAATTTATTATTATTATTATTAAATAAGTAGCATTTACGTTATTTCTTAAAATTATTCTCTGTTTATCATATTCTTATCCTAGTATTCTCTCTATTTAAAAATTAAAGATGCTTTATTTTAAATTATCGTAGTTTATTTTTATTATATATATATATATATAGGGTCAGTCTTTCCAGCGAACCATAGGGAGCGAACTAAAAACGAACTGGCTATAGCGACGATTTTTTTCGTCTTTATAACATAGAAAGCCGGTTTTTTATATTATAGCGACAAAAAAATCGTCGCTATGGTCGGTTCGTCATTAGTTCGTTCTCTATGGTTCGCTAGAGAGACGGATCCTCTATATATATATATATATATATATATTGTTAATTTATAAATATTTATTCATAATTTTGGGGAAGGGGATGGAGTACCCACTCCATCTACCTCCACGTCACCCTCCACGTAAACGCGTTTACCATCTCTTTCTCATTCACTCAACTGCACACTACCCGCATTCCCCCAACCAAAAATTAAATCAAAATCATTTATTTATTAAATCAAAATAAATTTTCTACAAACCACACTGCTTTGACAAATCTACACGCCATCCAAATTCCCAATTTCTCAGAAATTTCCTCCCATAAATCCCAATTCCCCAACCGACTCCCCCATATATTTATTTATTTATATATACTCTCTTCCCACCGTCCCCATTATCATATCATACACCAATTCCCTCTTCTCCGTCTCTAAATCTCCATACATATACATATATTACATATATTTTGTTCAGGAAGAAAATAAATAAGATTGAATTTTTTCAGATGGAGAATAACAATCAGTCTTCTTTCTGGCAATTCAGTGATCAGCTTCGTGTTCAGACCAATAATAATCTAGCCAATCTCTCTCTCAACGACTCAATCTGGGGCACCTCCTACGGCGGCGCCAAAAGGCCGGAAGAACGGCGCAACTTCGATATTCGGGTTGGCGGCGGCCTCAACTCGGTTGACGCACTGAGTGGTAATAATAATGGTAGTAGCAATAGTAGTTTGAAGACAGATTTTAATGGGTTTAATCATAGCTGGAAGATTGATTCCTCCGATATCGGCTCAATCGGTGGCTCCGCCGGTGGTCAGAATTTGAATGGGATCGGCTTAAATGGTGGGTTTAACAAAGGGATTTATTCTAAACCCTCTTTCAATTTTAATCCCAACAACAATATTAACAATAACGTTGGGATTAATACGAAGAATAATAATGGTAACAAGTTTGGGAATGGTAAATTAGTTGATTTGGAGGATAATTATCAATTTTCTTCTGGTGCTAAAAGTGTAAAGAAGAACAAGAACAAGAACAGCAACAATAATAACAATAGCAGTGAGAATAATAGTAATGGAAAGAATGGCGTGGAGAAAAGGTTCAAGACACTGCCGCCATCGGAGTCTCTGCCCAGAAATGAGACTGTCGGTGGATATATATTCGTCTGCAACAACGATACCATGCAAGAGAATCTCAAGAGACAGCTTTTCGGTATGTACTTCTAATTTGTGCTATTTTCGTTCGAATATATGCTTGATTATGTTATGTTTGATATTTTTGGTATATTAGAAGGGTTTATATACTTGATTGATTAGTTTTGGCAATTTTTATGAGCATACATGTTCTGCTTCTGGTTCATTTGTATTAATTGGTGTAAAGTTTCCATCTTTCACTGTTATTTGGTGTATTTAACTTTTGAATCCCCAATTTTTGATTCAAATGACTCAGATGTTTAGATTAGTACTGGGAATTTAGATGATCATACATGTTCAGGTTCTGGTCAATTACTATAACTGTATGGATGAGCTTATACTGATTTTTCGAAAAATAGATGGATATGACTATATGATTTAGTCAGTCTGTAAAGTTTTGATTTTTCACTGTTATTTAACCTATCTTTAACTGTTTGGACTTTAGATACTCAAATTTATTCTAACGACTGGAATGTTTATAATTTGATTTGGGAGCAACCCAAATGCTCCCCTTCTATTTTTTATCATTTTAACATTGTTGAACCAACAAGTGGAAAGTAATTTTAAATTCTAATAATCTTTTGCTTTTGATATGGAATTATTTTTGCAAACAAAGTGTAGAATCAATAAAAACTTTGAATTCCATTTCCTGTAGAATTCATCGTTCTAGCCTGTACTATGAATTACCTGCCTGGATTTATAGTCCCTTCTAAATAGTCTTTGGAACAAAAAAGTAAAATATTGTCCATGAGATAGTATCTTAGGACTAATTCAAGGAATAAAAAGTTCTGTCCCATGTAGCATAATTGGAAACAACATTTATATCTGTTTTGATCGAGTTTTTATATATTGAGCTTTGATATCTGTTCGATTCCTAATTTATGCTTCTTTAAATGAATCAATTTTCCAGGTCTGCCTCCACGTTACCGTGATTCAGTCCGCGCAATAACACCAGGATTGCCCCTGTTCCTTTACAACTACTCCACCCACCAACTCCATGGAGTTTTTGAGGTTTGCATTTATATCTCTCTTTCTTATCTCAGTTGCAGTTAGGTACTCTACTTTTTCTAACAAGGGTTGGTGAGGTTGGTGTTCTAGGGGGAGAAAATTAGTGCTACTCTAAAAGTAACATATTAGATCATTAGATGATGGTTCTTTTTCTTTTTCTTTTCCTTGTGGGATAAATTTTACAAATTAGTTTTAACTTATGTCTTGCACCAAGGGATTATACCCTATTTTATACTGTTCGTACTATATTATCTCAAGCTCATACGGATTTTGATGATGCAGGCTGCAAGCTTTGGAGGGACAAACATTGATCCAACAGCTTGGGAGGACAAGAAGAACCAGGGAGAATCACGCTTCCCTGCTCAGGTATATACCCTGTTCCTTTTATTTTCTTTTGGTGATGCCTATAATAAGCTTTTGAATATGTAATTCGATATATCGAAGTTAAAGTTGTAGGTATATATGAGTTGGTTAATTAAGTCAGTTTTTCCAAATTAAGTCTTACCATTCCTCCTCATTTGTGGATATATAGGTCCGAGTTATGACCAGAAAAGTTTGCGAGCCATTGGAAGAGGATTCGTTTAGGCCAATTCTGCACCACTACGATGGTCCCAAGTTCCGTCTTGAATTAAACATTCCAGAGGTAATCACACTTGGACTATACTATTGTTTCTTGTCTAAGCTTTCATTACTATGCTCATCAAATAGACAATATATTGAACTATTTTTTGGGTATAATTTTGCAGGCAATCTCTCTATTGGATATTTTTGAGGAGACCAAGGCTTAAGTGGGGGAGTGCCTGAAAGCAGAATACACACGGAAGATAGTTGAGATATAAGAGGAATATAAGTACACTAGTAGTAAAATTATGAGGGTAAAGAGTAAAAGAGTGCGTGTGGAGAAGGGATTAAGGGGGAAGAAGAAGGTATATCTGTGCATACACATATTAAAGCTGTTATGTAGGTATAATATGATGTATTATTACTTTCTTTATATGGAGGTTGTGATTCTGGGCTTTGGAATTACTAATGAAGGAATGTATAGATATTGTGAAAAATAATGAACAAACTACTAGTAGTTTATTTCTCTTGCATCTTGTGATATGAGCAAGAACCCAATGCCAACTATAGTTGGGTGAATGTTTGGACATCAATAAGTTTGTAGAAGTTCATCGACCCACTGAAAAAAGGTATCAGTGCCGTGCCGTAGTTAAATTTTTTGATGTGTATATTGGAAATATATATATATATATATATATAGGGAATAATTCATATTAAATATTTGTTATGTATTAAAAATTGGCAAATATTATCATTAACGTTTAATACAAGAATCAACAGTCAATATTAAATCTTGTCCTTTTCTTACGTCCGTTACTAATAGTATTGGATGACGGGTGTCGTCTGCTACTAATAGTAACGGATGCGGTTGAAAATAGTACCGTCGTCACCTACTATTAATAGCGGACGTAACTCGTCGTTGACGTGAATTTTTTAGTTTTTATCTCGGCTATTGATTTTTATATTGAACGGTAAAAATGGTGTATTTTCATTTTTTATCTATAGTAAATATTTGTTATGGATCATGGGTCCTCATCCATGGCAATCGATTGTCACAGACACTATTTTAAAAACCGTAATCCTAACAGTTAATCGTGATAATAAAAAGTTTAGATTAGAAACAATTTTCCCCATGCCGCTAGAGCCTCTAGGGACAGTAACATTCTTTCTTGTAGCAACTCAATTTACCAAAATGCCCCTCATGCCTTATCCTTGCCACATAATTTAAATTTCTACTTGAACTACATTTATTAACATAATTATTGTATAATTTATTTAATTTTAACTACATTTAATATTAACTTTAATTTTTAATATTAAAAGTTTGTATAATTTATTTAATTTTAATTCAAATGAACGTAATTATTGAGTACTAATTAATATGATAGTATTTATTATTATATTTGTTACTTTTAAAATTTTAGCATTTTATATTTTAGTATTTCATAAATAAACTTTAAAATAAAATATATCTATAAGTTTTTGATATATTAGAGGAAACTAAAATTTTGTATGCTTTTATAATATACTTTATCCTAATGAGAGTTGGGTATGAAAGTCCAAAAGAGGACTAAAAAGTTGATATGCTTAATTACGTAGTACTCTAATTACCTCTTGCCGCTAGAGCCTCTATCAACAAGTAAGGATAAGTTATGAAGGGCATTTTGATAAACTAGGTTGTCGCACAAAGGATGTTATTGCCGCTAGAGACTAGCGGTAAATTGATTATAATCTGAATATTTTATTATCACGATTAACGGTTAAGATCATGGTTACTCGAATAGTGTCTCTGGCAATCGGTTGCCACAGATTGGACACATGGATCATTATCCATATATATATATATATATATATATATAGGGAGCATTTCAAGAGCACAACTCTTAAAAGACATAACAAGCATAACACCTTTAGCGACGGACCAAACCGTCTCCTGTCCGTCGCCATAGGTCCGTCCGACGCAATAGGTCTTATCCGACGGACAATATATGGCGACGGGCGGACCTATGGCGACGCATTTAGCGACAATTTGGTCCGTCGCTAAAGGAGAGTTATGTTCTTTAAGGAGTTATGCTCTTTAAGAGTTATGCTCTTGCTCTATATATATATGCGTAATAATTTATAGCATGTAGTTGTTATGAATTCTTATAGAGCATACACCATCTATATCATTGAAAACAAGAAGGAATGATCAGTATTAGAAATTGAAAATGGACGTTCGCTACTTGTAAAAAAACACATCATCCGCTACTAATAGTAACGGACGCTAATCAGGATACGGTTTGTCTTGACCAATAAATGTTTAGGGTTTAGATAATTAGAATAAGAGTTTGACTTGACCAATAAGTGTTTAAGGTTTAGCTAATCATAATAAAGGTTTGATTTAACCAATAAATGGTAGTGTTTATTAATTAAGATTTAAGTTTATTAACTAGAGGTTAATGAGGTTAATAAACCCTAAACTCTGGTTAATAAACTTTAAACTCCAGTTAATAAATTCTAAATCCTAATTAATAAATCCTAAATATTTATTGATTAAGCCAAACCATTATTCTGATATATATATATATATATGTATGTATCCATTAAATATACTAAGATTGGTAGAATTTCAACGAAAAATAAGATGAACAATAAACAAGCATAATAACAGTGTAACTAACTTCTTTTTCCAATTTGATTCTTTTGAGGCTGCTAAGCTATAACTTGAAACTATTATAACAATCAAATATCAACCAGAGACTCTTAATTTGACACGACAACAATATGGGAAAAAAAAACCATATACAATATACGTGAGGAATTGGAGGGAAAGTTGCTAATAGATGAAAATAGCGGAATTGTTAAACCATGAAAAGGGAAGATTTATAATAATTATTATTTGTAGAAGAGGATTGTGGGACTGTGTTCAGAGAAAACATTGCTAAATCTAAGGTTCTTCATTTAGTGATGAAATTGAAGCAGCACCGACCGATAATGTTATAATATTAAGAATTAGACAACAAACTACATAAATTCCCCTCATTTTCGCCGTAAGGCTACGATTTTGGTTCTAAAATCGATCCCAAAATTACAAAAAAGAAAAAAAGAAGACCTTGAGGAAGAGGCGGGCGTCGGAGAGAGTTAAAATGACGGAAGCGGAAGTGGGAGATGGAATCGTGGCTGTCGAAGGAGTTGAGATCGCAACGACCGGCGAGAATGAGGTCGGAGACGCCAGTGGCTTATTCTAATTTGGGTGGATGAAGCCCTTATGCGCAATTTGGGAGGAGAGAAACCTTATACAGACGTGGGAGGTGGAAGCCTTGCAAAAAAAAAAAACGTCGTTTTGGCTGATTGTGTAAAAAAAAAATTGCAAGGCTATGTATACCTATTTTTCCCATATATATATAATAAGAAGCATTTTTTGAAATAGTATTGGTCACGCATTTGACTTCTGAATACTTCTTTATATGGAATTTACTATATTGAGTATCATTTTTCCTTTTAATTAATTAAGAGATTAGGACCTTACTCATTTTTCTTAACATTTAGATTATGCTGGTCAAATTCCATTCCAATTTCACATTCCAAACAACTAAAATCCCAATTTAGATTCTTAAAATACCCTTCTTATTAAGCAAAATTTGTATAAAAATTATTTCAATATACTTCAAATCTTTTCTCTCCAAACACATAAGAAAAGTTTGTATTATTTCCATTCAATTTTATTACTCCTCAAAGTAGAAACATAAATGAATTTGATATCCAATACCACAAGACTAGGTTCCAAACCCTGCTATCAGTCGTTCTGGCCAACTTCTGCACATCTACTAACAAAATGAGGTCCAGGGATTAGCACATATATATATATATATATATATATATATATATATATATATATATATAACCATTAAACAACTGACATTGAGAACATGCAATGCTCAAGTTATGTTTTAAAATGGAATCAAAAACATGTAGATATGTAGTCCTACACCCCCCCTTGTATATATATATATATATATATTCCACCATTAATCATATTCTATTCTACCTTATATAATCAACTTCAATTTATGCTTCCCAACGGTCTAATTAATCAAAATCACCTCTGTTCAAATTTTCAAAAATCAGGACAAAAAATGTCCATTCATACAAGAAGAACCAAACCCATCTTGTCTTCTTCTCCACTCTTAATCCGTGACAACTTGTATTTACTTTCAAGATTCTCACTACTATTATTTTAGGACACTACATTAGATTAGATTGCAATGGGGAATTGCTCTCTCAAAGGTAAAGGTGTTGTTACTGCAAAAAGCACTCCTCAAAATTCCATCATCCGGATTATGATGGATTCGGGTAATATATTAAAGTTGGAAGGGCCTAAATTAGTTGAACAAGTTGTAAATGATTTCCCGGGGTATGGAATTTTCAGGCAATGTCGGATAACAACGCCATTATCTGTTCAAGAGCAACTTCTCCGCGGCCATACCTACTATCTCCTCCCACTCGGAGGGGAACAACCGGTTAGGATTTCAAGTGCAGCATTGGATCTTGTTACCAATTTAGCTAATGGCTCGGGGCTGGAGGTTTTGCCACCGCCGCAGAAGGGTGTTTGGAGAGTGAAACTTGTGATTAATACAAAACAGTTGGAAGAAATCTTGTCAGAGGAAGTGAACACGGAGGCGTTGATTGAGCAAATGAGGATGGCTGCAGCCTCGACGCCGAGGAGAAGGAATAAGAGTTACTGGGGAGTGAGTTTGAAGCCAATTCTGTGTAATGTATTTAAGTTGCCTGCTGTTGCTGTTGATCATCAGCAGAATGAAGTCGAGCCCTTGGATTTATGCATCAGCAATCCAATAAAGGGATAGATTTCTGGCCTTGCTTATAAATAATAGTAGTAATAAGTTCATTTGGCAAAATGGAAGCTATTTTTTCATTTTTCTAAAGGAATCCCCACGGCCCTCACTACTGGTGGTTTTGATTTGATGATAGCTTTTTTCCAGCTATGTTTTCATGTTTTTCTTGACTTGGTAGATGAAGTAATATATGTTACAACTAAGTTGTGGAAAATTGATTTTTCTAGTTCCATCCATCCTTCATTTTTGTTCATTAATTTTTCACTTCCGAAATTTGTTAAGGAATTGAATATATATACAAGGAAGTCGTGAAAGATTTGAACACATTTCCCTTTGCATAGAGTAATACTCCTCCCTCCAACCCACCCATAATAATAATAGGCACTTAGCACACTATACTTTACCAACCATGCTTACTAAGAAATCAACCATACTTGAAAATCACTTCTCACTACAACTCGAGCCAAACCCCTTGGCACCAATCAATCTATTTAGTTTTCTTCTAATAAACTATATGGGCCAATTCTAAAAACTAGCATTTTATGGCTCATCAACAACAATACGCACCCTAAGCTCCTAATATGAACACAAGAAAACTAACTAGGTTGAGTGTTAGTTTTCAGTATCATTAGTAATCGGTTGGAATGCAAAATAATTTATGGAAATAGTCATCCAAGTTGTAAAACTTCATTATCAAAATGCTGGTCCGCATTAATATTTAATGGGGTGGGGTCTACACGGAAAAGAACTGAAAAATAATAGCAACATGTGAGTTGCAAGGAAGTTCCTGTTTCTCTTTTTCCTTTTCTTTTTCTGAAAACATCAAAACATAATACAATCCCCTCCCCCATTAATAACCCAAAAGGGCGCAGCTACATACTACTACACAAAAAGAGTCTCCATGTTTTAAAGGCCGCATTTCCATATCTCTAGGCTGGATATATAGCAAACAGAACCATCAGTTCAACCTAGAATCCATTTTCTTGATAGCCTTTTCTATTGCTGGTACATTCTTCTTGAAGGACGACCACTGTTCAGCTGTCAAGCTTATTCCTGGGGAGGCAAACAGAGCACAGGCCTTTGCATATGTAAGAGAATTAACAATAAAAAAGAAAGAACGATAATTATACCAGGAATTTAAGCTTAAACATAAGCTCAACTGTTTTAAGATGAGCAATACTTGCTCAACTGCTCGACATATCTATACTTGGTTAAAACAAATAGTCCGAGATAATCAGGCTCATTCTCACAGCCTCAACCCACATCCTGGCCTAATACAAGTACGAAACATAGAAGGACATTGGCCTATTGACACAGTCCACAACCCACCAAAACTCAACCAAAACGAATTAATTTCAAAAAAAGGTCAAGAAGTATAGATGGAGAGGGGGAGGAGAGGGGTGTTTGGAGTGAATATTTACATAGTATATAGGATTTGCCATTGGAAAGGCCGTCGTGTGATAAAGGTCAACCAACTAAACATAGTGGGGTAAGATTGTAAGATGTTCACTTAAGTAGCACAATTGTAACATCAGTGACACTCTAAACTAGAACACCTCAATTTAGAAAGATGGATACCTATTTCTTGGTGAAATTGCACAACCAAGAAGATTGGCTGAAATCTGAATCATGTGAAACATTCAGTTCAAGTGATTATTGGGGATGGTTATTTCTGGTTTTAGTAGATACTATGCTCTCTTTTTCGTCACATTGAGTGCTTAAGACCATCTCATATTGCTTAAAAGCATTTGTGCAAGAAAATTTCATATTCGTGTCATCCAACTAAGCACATTCGAAAGATAAGGCAACTTAGATCTGTTAAACAACTGTTAAACTCTTGAAGGAATTTGGATAACAAGAAGTCACCATGGCCAATGCCATACAGATGAAGATTGGAGACTTTAAGAAATTCATAGCATACAGACCGTGCAAGTGAAAATTTACATCAGATATCAATCCAAGATGGACCATTCAGCAAAACCAATAGCAGGAACGAGTGTGAAGCTGATAACCGCTTGATAGGGGTCTTAAATTCCAAGAGAATAGATGTACACTAAGGCAAGGGAGAAATTTTGCCTTCACTTCCACAGATTTTGCACCCAAGTCATACAAAACACTAGATCCGTAAATCACAAATTCCATTCACCAATGACAATTTGAATTTCAGAAAAAGGAGAAGATGGAATATGTTCAACATGAATTACAAGGCCGTAAAGTTTCAGCCCCTAAGAACATGACAATTTGGATAGACTATTGAAGTATATATAAGGTCTAAAACTCTCGATGAAAATTTGAGTACCTATACATCTTAACCATTAGGACAAACCCAACTCTAACAGCTAAACAAAATAGTCTAGTAACTATTTCATCATTACTTAACTCCTTGAACCAAAAAGAAAGCATCACACTTCAATACACAGGTCTATATATCTTGCTAAAAACACAACTCCAAAAATAGAAGAATGATACAAGAAAAATATAAAGTGAATGATACCTTTAGAAGTAGGAAGCTCTTTGCCATCTTTTTTATAGTACTCCCTTATTGACACCAAAGTCTTCCCTTTAAAATCAGTAATGGTGACCCTCCTCTTATCAGTTAGCTACACCACAAACAAAGAAACAATTCATAATCAAACCAAAAAATAAAAAATTCAATTTACTTATAAACTACCATTTAATTAATTCTAATACTCTAAGAAAAGTATAAAATGATGAATGATGAATCGAATCTAAACTTACACGACAAATGATGAGATCGCCGTCATCGTCGTACTCTTTAGCGCCGCCTCTCTTTCCCTTTCTCTGTCCCTCTTCGTCATCTTCTTCTTCAGGCTCTTCTTCCTCCGCTTGTTGGGCTGCTTCGGCTTTGGATTGTAGGTCGGCGAGGTAGGATTCGACAACTTTCCTGACGAACTGCTTGCGCTCCGGTGGGGAGAGGTCGAGCCCTAGCTTTTCCGACGCCATTTTCCGGACCTTGTACTCAGTTGTTTCGTCCATGTTGGAGTTTTTTAAGATCTCTACCACTGTTTCTTCGATTTTCTGCTGTAGTTTTGGTGAATCAGCCATGGTTTTCTTTACTTTTCTTCTTTCTCTCTCGGAAATGAGACGCTCTGGTTTTAAGCTAAGCTCTGTAAGCTCAATAGGACAAACACAATCGAACTTTCTAATTTTAACCCTCAACACCTCAAAAGTCTAGAACTAACATTTTATTTTAAACGGTGTGTTTGATCAACTCTTAATGTCTTTTAATTGGAGTGCCGTCAGAGACAAAATATATTTGGTAAAAAAAAATTATCTCTTAATGTCTCTTGATCGGTTAGACACAAAATTAAAACTTAACCATTTAGAGACACATTTGAATGAGTTTGTATTTTTTTTTTTGACAAAAATACCCTCTTCAATATTACTAATTTCCTTTTGTATCCATGTTAACCCTCTTCCTCTCTTTCTCTCTCCACTTTACAATCCAAGCTTCCGGCGACTTTCAATCTTCACAACTCTCCCACAATTCCAAGCATCCTCCTTTTTCCATTTTTCGGCGACCTCCTATTTCTATTTTTTGGTGTCTTTCACCCTTCACAACTCTCTCTTTCTCCCTTTCTGTGTGTTTGTATACTTTTGTGGGTGTAGGTGATGATGGGTTATACTCACAGCAGTTGTTCGCATACTTCTCATATCATAGAGATCATCATTACCAGCTTTTTCCGTCACAAACTTTAGAATTACAAACCAAAAAAATCAACTTAATTTTTTATACCGATATATTATACATATTAATCCATCAGGTTTTTGAAATCAGAACCGTCTGAATGAATCGAATTTGAGTAGTGTTCTGCTTCCTAATTCTTCTGATTTCTTCACAGGTATGTTTGATGAGTGTTTAATTATAGTTTTTTAATAAAGAAATTGGAATGCATTTCGAGCTGTTTATGAATAACTTTGTGTTTGGGAATTTTGTAGTTTATATATATATTTTTTTGTTCAGAGGGTTAAAATGGTAAAATATTGTTATTCAGACATTTTTAAAAAAAATTTATCAAACAACATTTTTTTATTCAGATACAATTTAATTCAGATGCTCTATATTATTCAGACATCTAAACTGTTCAGGTCTTAACACTCAATTTTATTAAACACCACCTTACTATTACTAAAAGGTTGACTTGAGGCAGCATAAAATCTACTACTAACATAGTACTAACATTTTGTACTCCCTCTCTCTCTCTCTTAATATAAGTTATTTTAAAATTTTATAAAAATATTAAAAAAATAATTATTTACATTAAATATAATATTAATTGTCTATATTGCTCTTGTATTGAAAAAAAAATTATTTATTGATCAAAAAATAGTGAGAGAACCAAAGTTATATTTAATACTTGGAGTAATATTAGAAACTAAGCAATTAATGCTTACTTGAAATTCTAAAACAACTTATATTAAAAAACAAAGACACTTGTCTAAAACGACTTATATTAAAGGACAGAGGGATATAAGTAATGCGAATTACTTTTTTTTTCCTTGGTTTATTGGTTTTTTATTTTCTTTTCTTTTCTTGAACCACATTTTGGATTTCATGGATCATTTTAAAATATATTCAAGTATTATTTGTGTCCAACGTACAAATCATTGATACAAAGTGTTTATGAAGTAAATATAATTTTGGGAGAAGATACAATTTAATGTTTTTGAAGGTGTTTGTATATTTAAACTTGTCAAAAAAAAAGGATTAATTACATAGTGATCTTAGAAATTATTTACCAATGCTATTTCGACTCTCTTCATAAATCTTCTTGGGTAGTTCAGATTGGGGGTGGGGGTGGGGGTGGGGGTGGGGGTGGGAGAGCGGAAAGGGCAGTCCAACAGACGGATAGTATTTATAAAGGTTAAGGAATCAATATATCATTTCCTCCATCTCTTCTTCCTCTACTACATTCCTTTACAAGTGTGCACTATTAGGCATAACACAAATAATAATTTGACAACAGAATACAATTTCAGCAGCACAAACCAACCCAACATTTTCTTATTTTCTTGCTAGGTTAGCAAGCAGTACAGAATAAATTTGAAGAGAATATATATATAAAGTGTAGTTCCTGTAAAATCGGATTCACCCAATGACCTAAATGGCAACATTTTTC
The DNA here is from genome assembly GCA_020205555.1 of Panax stipuleanatus. Classification (NCBI taxonomy): domain Eukaryota; kingdom Viridiplantae; phylum Streptophyta; class Magnoliopsida; order Apiales; family Araliaceae; genus Panax; species Panax stipuleanatus. The sequence continues at coordinate 149,032,043 of CM035121.1, read as the reverse complement.
ACCCTCCAACGGATTTTTTGGCTAGTGACTATCTATATGGCACTCGCAGCATGCATGCATACAACTTCATTTCTTGAATTATTTGGGTCCCTGCTTTTTCTTGCTGCAAGAATCATTAATAAAATTATTCATATTTCTAGAGTTGTTCTCCAAAGTGCCATATAAATAGTGTATCAGCCAAGATCAGAAAAATATATGGACATCAACGTGGGGGTGGCAGACAAGTCTTTAACAAAAGTGAGAACAACAATATTATTAAAAAAAAAAAAAAACACACTTCAATTTATACTTGTTCACAATAAAACAAGATTTTGAATCAATATACTAATTACTATAACATCAAACTCAAAAATCAGAAGAATCCAGTTCACTCAATTGATTGAAGCTAATCATTAGATTCAATCTGCAGTAAATAAACGCCCTTTAACTTCTCATGATTTATCAACATCTTTCTGACAAAAAGGATGGCAAGAATCCGCAGTATAAATGTGTACTTCGATTAAGGCTGCTCAAGCTTTTTTCACCTTACAAGAATAATAATCAAAGTTTAGAAGCAATGACTTATTATTTATTCAGTAGAGATTTAACACTAGCTGCAAGCACCTTCGCAAGACTATATATCAACCAGATCTTATTAGAGAGTATAGATATCATGGAAGATGAATCTAGAACATCATTATGCATACAATTAAAGATTGACTCACAATCAGAAAGCTAGCTGCACCTTTCTGTTGGTGATGTAACAACGCAGAATGATCTACTGCTTCACATAAACAGACTAATAATATAACCAACCACAGCTGCAACTTTGATGGCTCCAAACCAATAAAGAAATTTTTTCAGAATAAAGATGCTAGTGAATTGTTTAGAAGATGCAAACTATCAAACAAAAATAAAAACAAAATCCATGGCATGAATTGTAAAAAGTGAATGCCCGGATTACTTTCTTAGTAGACTCGAGTATAAAAACTTAATGCAAACTTAACACGTCAGGCTGGGTAAAGATTTTACACCAACTGTGATTGAGGGCCAGAATTGCACTATACAAATGCGGAAGTCTGAATTTTATCATTCGAATATTCCTTCACTCACTAGTCATTTGTAAACAATGCATAATCATGCCCAACTAATTCCCAGACATACTATGATAATTTCAGTGAAGGATAGTGGAGTTGCTCAATGATTCAATTACGTAAACATAGAAATCAAATTATGGGGAATTTAAAATGGAAGGCAGTAAAGAGGAAATACTTAACTCTACCTTGATTGAGGTTCATCGCTGGCCCGCATGGAAGCTGCTTTCTCCACCCTTCCAAAGCCAGCAACCTCGTCCATGCTTTGCCCTTGTCGTCTATACCTTCCACCAGAAGCCACAAACTCTGGACAAGGTCTGTATGCCTTTATAGGCCACCATCCAAAGCCTGGGACTGTAGCGATCCCACCTTGAATCCTTCCCTCACCATTACACCCCCTCTGAATTTCATCTTTCCCACATGCCTTACAACCACTGTAGACAATTTGGTTTCCAGAATATAAATAAGCATTCACTTTAAGCCACATCATCAATCAATAACAAGAGTAGAGCAGATCTTCGTTTATGATAAGTACATTAGAACAGGTTACCACATAACAATAGCAACAACTTTTTGAATGGGTAATGCAAGGGGTCTCAATTTTTTTGTCTCAAATGGGTCTCAAATGATGTGTCATTTAATAATTTAATGATACTTTATGTTTAACCAATTACAAGATATGTAATCAACCAATGTAAAGATGGCACATCATTTGAGACATTTTTCTGATCAAAAATTTGATATCCCTAGTGTTTACCCTTTTTGTATACCTTCATTTAAGTGATAACTGTATAAACAGACTTCAGTGGCAAGATGTTTCACTAATCAATTGGAAGGGTGTAATAAGCTGAGTTGAGCTAAGTAGTGGTATTGGCCATTAGGTTATTTGAATTTGGCAAGCTTGAACATAGGCCCATAGCAATTTTTCCCAGCCCAATGGGGACCCGACCAACCTGACTGTGACGATATGGATTTGGGGACAATTAAACGGGGCAAATCAGGAATGGGAAAGAATTGCAATGATTGAGTATGGGACTTAGGCATCTCGCCCCACCTCGACTAGCTATTATATACAAAATCAATTTTTTACATGATAATTGGTTAGAGAGTTAAGAGTTCTTGGGGACTTGGAGCGATGATGTTTGTAATGCACTAATATTTATGTATTATTGTCTTTAGATGAACTTTTCAATTAAGCTGTATTATGCCTTTTGAAGACTACAACTTTGTTGGTTTGTGGTGGATGTTGATTTAAATGCTTCGTTGGTTTGTAGTGGATGTTGATTTGCATATAAGTTGTTCTTACTTTTGGATGATTATATGTATACCATATCTAGCAATTGGGTTTGAATAATGTAGCTTTGTAATATGGTGAGTCTAAATTCTCCGCGAGGACCTTGAGTATGGATTATACCCCTGATTATTATTATTATTTTACAAATCGGAAAACTTGTACTGTGAATACTTTCATTCTAAGGATTTCCCATTTGCAGCCTTCCAAAAATTGCTCAGTTATCACCTGGAAGCATTTTTCTAGCAGGTGCTTATCTCAGCCTCCTAATTTTCTAATGGTACCTATAAACAGCCTGCACTTCCTAAACTAAGCTAGCAATTCAACTCAACAAACTCAAATTACTATAAGAATGTTTGAAAACAAAAATCAAACTGTTTGAAAAATTAAAAAAATAATAATAAAGCAAATATCTACCCCTTGAGGCCTGGTACTGGTAGTTACCTACCACAATTCAACCCATAAAGATAAAATAAATAAATAAATAAACTGCATTTGCAGAAGTTGGGTGATAACCGTAAAAATATGGATACCTGAGAGGAAAAGGCGGGTCGGAATCGGATTGAGACGCACTTCCTTCGTCTTCATTAACCGGAGTTGGAGATGATGATGAAGAAGAAGAAGAAGAGCAGCGGAGGTTGAAGGAAGATTTAGAGAGAGGAGATGTTTGGGAACATGGGTGTTGTTTGGGTACTAACAACAACTGGTGAGGTACTACTGAGATAATAATGGCTGTGGTGGCGGTCATGGTGCCTCTCCCTTCACTGGGTAGGTAGGTAAGTATGTTTTTTGTGGATGATATTAATCATCCCCTTCCCCTTGTGTGTTTATAATTTATACAGAACAAACAATTCTCCATCAGAAACCAAGATGACACCCAAAAATTAAAAATTCATTTCAGACCCCTACTACATATTTGTATTACTCAAATTTATAAATCCTGAAAAATGCTTTTACACTCCCAATATTTTACAACTGATTTTATTATTATTATTATTATTACGCCATAAATAAGTCGTTTTAAAACCGATATTATTTACTTCAATTTAAAAAGAGTGAGACTAACTATGTATTACAATTCCAAAATGTTTCCATACTTAAAAAACCATTTATTACACATCTCTCCGAGAAGATATCACTAATACTTATTCTGACTTTAACATTAGCAAAATATATCATTTTCCATTTTAGAAACAACATTTTTTGTAATTATTATTTATAAATTTTACAAATATGTACAATCAAATTGACTAAATCAAATGAATGTGCACGAGTTTTAGCATGTTAAAATGGAAGTAGGAGGACGCACGCATATTCATCAGAAACACAAGGATAGACATAGACCAGACCAGACCAATCATTAGCAAAAGGCATGCATGCATATCGCTAGCTAGCGGGAGATGCCCAAAAATCCAGAACCCTTTGAACAGTATAAAAAGGCATTTCAGAATTTGAATGAATAATTGGATAGTTTTTTCAACTCGTATTCTTAATAATAAAGTAGTATTACTAAAGAATTCAACCCAACTAGTTGAGACACGGACACGCGTCCACATTATAACATACCTCCATTCAACAAAAATTATAAGAGGGAACGGATGGGGTTTGTTTGTGTATAAACCAAACTGTTGAGGAAATGTTCAAACCTACTTTTCCCAATTTTGACAAACATTTTGTAAGATCATTTTAAAGATCCCCCCAGATCCGATGAGAAAAACTTTGTTCCTGTAACATGAATATATAAACACGAGCAATAGAACTGAAACAGGCAGCCTTCACATCACCAAAAGAGCCAAAACTGCGGTTGGGGCAAAAATTAAAATAACATATATAATATTCCAAAGAAACAATGCCTGAATTTCTAAATCATTCCCTCCTAATATCATCAGCCAAGACTACACCATTTTGTAGTTGCTAAATACTTTCATCCTCCTCCCCTCTTACTTCTTAGCCCAATATCATTTGTTGTTCTGCCCCTCCATGGATGAGCATCACAGAGCTGTGATGATGTACCATGTACCACTGTCCATTGTGAAACTCAAAAGCATTAGTCACATTGAATGGTCCTGCCTCCGTGTCAACATAGGCTTGCATGGTAACCCAAGCCATATCAGTAAGTACCCGAGCCCGCACATCTCGAATCTGGAAATCAACACCTTCCTCCCAATTAAAAGCAAGCTGCCAGCTCTCCATGACTGCATTATAACTGTATACAAGAAAGAAATTGAAAATTATGAAATAAAAACATGGCTCATTTTAAAACATACTCAATCATGGAATGTGAACAATTTATACTTCATTATAGAGATAAATACTAACATCTAATAGAAAATTTAGGAGATAACTTAATACTGAGATCAGCAGTGTCAAACTCCAGTTTCAAATAATCCAACCATATTAACAAGAAGCAAATGATTACCCTCGTTTCTGAGGAAACCACGACAACAATTTATACGGATAAGAGAGACGGAAAGATTGCCCAATTAACAATACTCTTACTCAACTATCTAGTAAAACCACGTTCCTCTGTAAGGTGAATGAAAGCGTAGAAGCAAGCTCCTACATACAGACTGAACTTAATCCCATAGTGTATCATGAACATATCACTGCAATCTTAATGTAGGGCAGTAGAGGATGTTCTTATTTTACGGCAGGATTATGAGTGAGCTTCTGCAGATTCGATTTTCTCCCGGTATAAAAGAAAATATAGGCTCAAGTCTTTTCAGAACTATCGCCCCAAAAACATAAAACTTGTGATAGCTGGATAGGCCTGGTTCCTGGCATAACATATTGTGAAATCACCTTTCCTATTCTTTCCACAGACTCCTCTACTAAGAAAATGCTCACTTCTTAAAATACCCTATATGCATGGACGAAAACTGAGAAGTCAGATTCATCCGAGTGGGAGCAAGAGTAGCAATACAGTTTATCATGCTAACACAGCAGGTATAGTAGGCAAATAATACAAAAGGAAAGGGTGTTATCAAATTAGAAATTTTAGCACTTCTTCAGAACTAACTTGAACAAAATTTCTCCTTTTTTACATTCATATGCATTAGAAGAGTCAAGATTACCTGCACACACTTTTACTTTTAGAACTCGGTACTATTTTAACAAAATCAAAAGTTTGTCAAACATATATGTGTGCGCGTGTGTGTGTATATATATATAGAGAGAGAGGAGAGTAAATGGGAGCTACACCACCCCTCGAAAGGAAATTTTTAAGCAGACCTACATGGAGGGTAACATAGACAACCAAAATGCACATATCATTTTAATCTTTTACAACCATCTAGTACACTTTGCCTAATAGAACTTCTATTTTAATCAATTATTTAATGTTTCAAATATAATAAAGGCATCACCTGTTCTCAACATTTGAAACTTCAAGCATTCTTCCACCGCCCAGTAGCTGACCCAATAAAGACCTTTCACTCTATTAATTTCAATTCTCAATAGAATGCAAGAAGCAGTATATATGTGGCTCAAATTCAACCTAAGTACTTAAGGAATTATATGCAAGGCTTTTTAATTCTATTCAACTTTTTAACGGCCATTGAAGCAGATTGGCTCGCTATAGTGCCAAGCATCTATAAATGACTCAAAATATGGGAATAACATATGAACTCATGTAATTTAGCAGTTTATAAACTTAGGAACTCTTTTTTTTAAATACACTTTCTAGAAGTACTTTCGAGTTTTGCCATTGAAAGTGATATCTTTTAAGAAATAGATTAAAGAAAGTGTAAGAAACATTACAAAAAAAATTCTCGACCACACGCAAACATAAAGGACACAGTAGAATAAGGAATATAAAAAGGTAAAAAGCTAGCATTAGCTCTTCATAACACAATATAGAATGGCAGCAAACATACAAAACACTCACTACCAGATAAAAGGAACATACCCCGAAAAGAGCTCTCCTGAGGCATGAACACATTTCACATAATCGGCATTGAACCAAAGTAGACCCATCGCAGGAAGTTGTCGTTCTCTAATGATGTTAAAGAACTCTGCATTGATACTCAAAATGGCCCTAGTAGCTGCATAGTAAGCCTTCCATCCATTAACTGGTGTCACAGTATCCTGTTCCAATGTGAAATCCTGGAAGCACAGGTAGGAATATACAAGGTAATGCCTCATAAACTTAAAAGAAGAAGAGTATATATAACCTCAGAAAGTAATAGCAATTAAAAAAAACTTTACAGAAGCATCAAGCAAGATGAAAACAACATACACAATAAAAACATGAATAAGTTTTGCAAAATAAGACAATGCCTACAGTTGGGAAAAATAAGGACAGGCAATATGCTACCAATTACAGACATAACATTTCAATATTCATCTTATTAAAAACTACCCAAACAAAGCCTGCGATCATAAAGCAGTTGACATTAAAATATTAGATACTAGTTTTTTCATTTAGAACTTGTCAACCCTGTATTTCAGTAAGTGACTGAGAACTTGCTTCGGAAAGTGTAAAAATATGAGACCTTCGATGAATGCTTTCCTCTTGTCAACACCTTTGATGATCAATAGTAATAACACCAAGCACTTTCTCAACTGTGGGAGAGGGGTGGGGGGAGGAAATGCCTCTGCTATTGGTTTAATTGACTAAAAGAACAAGTGAATCAGTAGATCCACAATTTATCAGACGAGAATGCGCCTCTGCTCAGAACCTAAATTTAATTAATGAGTGAAAAAGTAAAATTATGTGCAATTATAGAATTTACAACAGTAACCTCTATTTTAATCTACTTAAATGCTTTCAACTACAGTTCAAGACTTCTTGTTCTCAAATAGAATGCCTGCAATCTCCTCTCCTTCAAGTTAGAGAAGATTTTCAAATTACAACCAAATCAACTGAAACTAGTCAAATGGAAATCACGCCTTGTGGACTTGTTGAACTACTGAAAAATTGAAGAAAATACCATTTAGAAGAAAATTTTATTTTCCTAAATTTTCTAGTGCATAAAAGATGGTGCAAAGGTGCTACTTGTTTAGCAAGACGGAGATTTTGAGGATGCACAAAAAGCATAAAAAAAGGGTGCTAATGAGTTTTGGACAAAAGGAAAAGATACTTGATTTTTTTGGCAAGTTTAGAAAAGCTACTTGATTTTGAATACCAAATAATAGGATTGGTTTTAACTTTTAAATGCTATTCACATTTGCTATGATGTTTGTCTCCCTCTACTTTTGAAAGGAACTTTAGTTTGACATAAAATTTGAATTCAGGTCAAAACAATACCCGACATTGTAGTCATCCCCAATTTGCTGTCGCATACCTTCACCCACATCCATGATTCAACGGCATTGTCATTTAATGTCCTAAACCTTGGAGGTACACCCGCCGCCATTTTGCAGCATGGCAGACTACTTTCTAACTGCATTCCAAATATAAAAGCATCCAACACGATAACTAATAGGGATTCTCTAAAACCCCAAATTTGCACCTCTAGTTTCTCTCTCTTTTGAAGCAAGTATATTAATTTCTCTTTCATAGTTTTCATGCAAAATAACATAGACCCTGCTAAAGCCCCCAAAAAGTCCAAGATCAAAATCTTGCACATTTCCGTGTCAAATAATATTAGCTCATAACTTTACATACAGTTTAGTTGCAAATATTGATCCTATATCCAATGCTCAAGTTCACCATTCTCCAACTTACATATGTATCATTTAAACCACAAAAATAGTAAAAATAAACAATTAGTTCAATCAAAAGGAAAACAACAAAAAGTTGTTCTAATAGGCTTCAAAATGTTAAAGTAAAAAGGAAGAAGACCTTGTGATAAAGAGCTTTCCAGGCATTATCATCATTGGCAGCCTTTCGCATTGAAGAATTGGTCATGGACAGCCTACAGAGACTCTGATAATCCAAGTAACTCAGAGCATGAGTAGTAATTTCCGGTACCAATTGTTCCATCATGGAAGCCCCCGTTTGCCGTTCCACTGCCGCCACCGCAGGCGCTCTCTCCATCACCTCTCCTCCTCCTCCGTTACCGTTATAATCGCCACCGTTCATATAGGGCGATGTCACAGTTGCTGTTGCAGCCATCAAATTACAAGAACAAACGCAATTACAGTTGTTTCTCTTGAATGAATTTTGATTCAGTTTGAATTTTCGGGTAGATGTTGATCGGAGAGCGAAGAGAGTGAGGAAACAGAAAATCAGGGCAGAAAACAAAGAAATAGCTGAGAAATCGTATGATGAGAAGAAAGCAGAGACAATCTTCTCCATTCACAAGACATGAAAACTCTGCAAAACATCAAACCCTAAGAACCTAATGGGAAATGATACTCCGTTATTCAACATTTGATAGAAAAAGAACCGGTTGGGCTTTGTGAATCTCCTCCTCTTTCTCTCTCTTCCTATTTAAACCCTAACCTTCGGTTCAGAAGCTTACGAGTGAGGTGAAATGAAAGAGGGGCGTGGCCGCGTGGGATGTAAATTTGTAACAGACGTGTAGCGAAACCGGGAAAGTGAGAGCGTGATGGGTCAAATCGAAAATATGGATAACTTTTGAGGACTAATTTGTGATTACAGAGCTTTTGAAAATAACTTTAATTCCCTTTTAACAATGTCCAAGTTTATATGTTATTTTAACTAGTTTTAGTTTTAGTTGCGTGTGTAACTATTGTAAAAATATAATAAGAATTTTATTAAATTTTAGAGATTGAATAAAAAATATTAAATATTAAAAAAAGATAAAATTATAATAAAATCAAATTTATGGAGATAAATAAAAAAAAATCGCTTAGGTGCTGTTTGACAAAGCTCAAACCGCACAAGAAATCGCTTGTGCCGCTTGTGTTTGGTGCGGTGTAATTTTGAACTGTGCGGTGCGATTTCATTTGGAGCGGTTTCGGTTCCAAAACTAATTGAAACAATAAAATTTTATGCAATTTAGCATCACACAATATTAAATATCACTTTGATAACACACAACCTTACTTATTATGTTTTGTCTAAACAAAAGCTAAATAGAACCAAACTTAAACCGTAAATTCGATTTTATATAATGTAGGGTGTGACTAATTAATGTTGAACATAAAATAATAAAATTATTTAATTATTTAATGAGTCTCATGCTTATTATTATATCTCACGTATTTGTTCGTATTTATTTAGTATCGATAAAATTTGTTATGATATATAACACTATTTATATAAAGAAGAATAAATAATACATAAGTTTAACCTTTTAAGTTTAGGATAATAATATTAAGAAAATGAAAAATATATATGTATATGAGTTGGTATGTATCTATATAAATATAATGGTGGATAACAGTAAATAAAGTTTGTTGGTGGACTTGTTCTTGTAATGATGATGATGGTAAGCTCAATCATATTCCCATTAAAATTTATAAATCACTCTGGACAACTTGACTTTTTTTATCTTGTTTGCGTATGGTACGGTTTCGGTTTTATGCATGCGGTTTTGACCAGTATCCAAAATCAAACCGTAAATTAATTTTTTCGATCTACGTAAAACCAAAACCGTCACATACGCCGAAACCGTTGGTGAGATTTTAATTAGTGCGATTTTTTGGTACAATTTCGGAGACAATTTGATTATTTGCTCAGCCTTTCTATGAAAAGAACCTTATTTTCTCTCGTCTCTTTTTTTAATACAGATAGATAAATAATATAGATAAGAGAGAATATACATACTAAAGTATTATGATGCTTCTGAACTTTTGGTTTTACTAGATTACTACTGGTATTAAACTATGGAAACTTAAATATACAATAATAACTTTCCAAAACTTAAATGATTGTCAATTTCTATCTATTTCCGTTTGATATAAAATGGACAGGATTTGATATAAGATGGAAAGGATAGGACTATGGTCATCTCATATCTGTATGATTGTCCAATTGCAATGCTCGGTAGCAAAAGAGCCTAGCCATTAGCATTGCTTTTTCCAAATTAAAAAAAAAAGAAAAAAAAAGGATAAATGTTGGGTAGAAAGTGAAAGTGACCGATGATTTGAGACGCTTAAACTTGTTTATAATTAACTCTTACCTAAATAAATTATTCAAAGTTGCCGGATTACTATAAACTATTAATCACAATAATTATTTCATTCTAAATTTTTATAAGTCGTACCAATTTTGACATTGCCCGTGTGCCGGTGGCTGGTCGGGATCAGCCGCCGATGCATCCTCAGTCAAAAGATGTGCAGAATAATAATAGATTAGGTACAAGAGAAAATGGAAGGAAATGCAGAAAATATTCTCAATAACAAAACCATAAAGTTGTGATTACAAGGGAAGCAAGCAATATATATGGTGCTCCCATTCCTTTGACTACAACATTATTTCTACAATGGGTTAGTTGACATATCAGATTTCGTAAAGCTACAGTAGTTAGGGCGACTAAGAAATAACTAAACCAATGAATACAGCAATCCCACAACTAAAAATCAACAATTCGCAACCTTTATGGGTCCAGCAAACCATATCAGATAGAAAGGCTCCAGAAAACATCAAGACTCGATCTGAAACTAACTTGAGAATGGCAAGAAATACAACAGCAAAACTAATTGCCAGCACGGTGAGCTCCTTTTTTTCCAAATATGCTTGCTGACTTGCAACCTTTTCAACATCTAATCTGGAAATCAAGTTTTAAACCCAACAAGGTAAACGCGTCAAAACGCTAGACATGGTGTAGGTGGGTAGGCAAATGGTCTCAAGTATGTCTAGAAAATAAAGGCTAGTAGTAAGTACAAGAAATCAAAACTCAGCTAGTATAATTCAAAGTTGTCACAATAGTTCAAATTTTGTATTAGTACATGTGATCACTCTAGATTTTTAAAAAGCCTCGGATACCCGCAAAGATCTCAAACCAAATAAACTTTAAGGTTCTCTGTATACCAAAATAACAGCATCATTTTTTCTCAAAAATATAAGCATCCAAATCATTCTAGTATCCGAAGCTTCCTCCATAGGCCCAACTATTACGAAAAAATCTTAAACTCATAAAAATCAAGAATACGCCATCAATACATGATTGTTAAACTTTCCAAGATCAGATATATAAAATCTTGTGTGACTTTGTTCAACTCATCATTATATTTACAAAATATTTGGCATACACATCATTTTAGGCTTTCGCATGAAAACTTAGTCGCATACTTGTCCTTCAACCAAGTACAATCTGGACACACTTTTTTACTTTCTACCGTTATCTCATACCAAATATGCGAGACTTGGTTTTAAGACAAGTGCGGAGTTAATGGCCATAGAGGAATCAGAGATTCTTCAAGACAATGAGATAAAAAAAATTCTCCTAGCCATGTGAAGTCGGTCTATTAGATTTTTAGGACTCAGCAGCATCTATAGAAGTAAGAAGAGCCTTGCTTATTGGACAACCAAAAGTGTCCAAACAATTGCAAACAACAAAGAAACACAGAGCCTTGTAAATTTAAACAATCATGAAATAAAGTGAAAATATATGGATTAAAAAGGTTAGAAAATTTGAGTATGTGTATTTTTTTACATACCTTAGCATAGCATTTTCTCTGACCAGTAAATCCAGCTGGGATGAGACAACACTTTTCCACGACTCCATGTCAGTAATTTCTTTCTCCTGGAAAAAAAAGTACAAAAAGAAAATATGAATTTAATAAGAATTAATTATGTGCGGAAGTCCAACCTGTAAGAACAATGCATAGATTTCACATACCATAACCTCTTTCCATTCCAAGACTTTCTTGATTTCAGCTCTGCTTTTCTCCAAAATCTTTGAATATTTCATAATCTCTTTATCCAACTCAGGCAGAATATTTGCTTGTCTTTTGTTCAATTCCTTGATGTATTCTTCCAGCACAGATAAGTTCAGCTCAAGCGATCTTACCTTCTGCATTAATATCTTTAGAACAGCATCGCCATGTATTCTCCCATTTGGCTGTTGTCTAACTTTTACTATTGGATCAGGAATGCTGCTCACTGTCACTTGAACTTTTGGTGCATCAATGGTTAGCTTGTGTCCATCAACGACACCTTCTATCCCTTTATTGACAGCCTCAACCACATCTCTAACTTCACCGACAGCTTTTCGTTCACTGACGCCTGGTTCTGGTTTTAAAGATGGTGTTGCAGTTGAATTAGGATTTGGCAATTTAGTGGAAGCAACTTCCTCAGATTTCACAATGAGATCTTCAAGCATCCGTTCAATTGCATCATCGCCATATACCTCTACAAGACTTAATGTGCAGTAAAATTCCGAACCATAATGACTAAGCAAATTCAGCTTCAAGTATCTAACCCATTTTGGTTCAGGCAGCTTAAAACTTTGAGCATGCTTAACATTTGCAGCAACAAAATTCCCCAGCGGGTACCACGTCTCACTTGGATAAATCAAACTCCCAAACAACTCAAATTGCTTGAAGTTAGAAGAATAGTGTTCAAAATTTGCAATTTTGACAGCATCGACCAGGGTTTCCTCTGCAAGCTCAATTATAACAAATTTTCCCCCGACAGAACAAGGATTTCTCAGATATTTATCATGATCCTTCCCCAATATGTTGGTTGCTCCTTTTGCCTCCTTGTTGTGAGCCACCACCTTTGCACCCTTAGAAGCGGCCGCATAGTTGTATTCTGTCCCATCAGGCTCAAGCCTGTGGGTAATATTAGCAAGCAGATTAGGTGCGGAGCCTTTTTCTGGCTTTGTGATGTTTCTGAACTCATCCAAATTGAGATAAGTTTGATATGCTCTCTCATTTTGTGAATGTTCTGGTTTCTCTTTCTTACATTCATCTTGATGTTGCATGTCGCACACTAGGGCACTGTAACCTAAAACACTCCAAACTACATCCTCCAATGCATTTGCTTTTTTAACCGAGTACTCAGGATTCGCATGGTGATTATCACGAGCACTAGATTCATTTAAATTCATAGACACGTTAAGCGCTAAAACTAAGTCATTTGTATGATTCTTTTCTCCATTCTCAACAAATGCGTATGCACTATTGGAAAACTTATCAGAAGAAACGCTAGAGTTACTCATGCTCTGATTATAGACATGTACATTCCCTGCATAGAATAAATGCAACCCAATACAATAAATTTATAAGAACTAACCAAAGAAATTGAACCAGTTGACAAGTAGCTGTAGCTACTAGTTAATATTAATGCACAAAGTAAAATCCAACATGTGCATAAGATGCAATAGCTCCAGTCTCGTCACTAAATTAACTAAAATCATGAATAAAGTTATACAATTAATTCCTCTAATGTGATTTATCAATAATGGTTTTGACATCAATTTCATAAATTTCTTCAAACCCTGACCATTTACCTAAGTAGACAAATTTTGCTCCAAATTCAGGGGACAGAGACAAAAGGGTCCAAATAATGCGCTGAAAAAATATGCCAAATTCACCAAACTATACGTAAGCCATGAACACCAAGAAAAAGCTAGCATTTTAAATAAATACATAAAAAAAGAAGGAAATAATTCAAATCCACTGAAAAATAAAAGGGTCTTCTAAATTTCAACATATTGAAGTGAAGAAGAAAAGGGAAATGTTCAAAATCAAAAATTAAAGAAATGGGAATAAAAAAGAGCAGAAATAAATGAAAGAGAGAATATTACCTCCATTGCCATGGGTGAGGCCAAATTTAGAATAGAACAACAAAACAAGAAACCAAAATGAGATCATCAAAGGTAGTGAGAGCTCAATGAAGCTCTTTCCATTGTTGATATTGATGATTTTCTTAGCGCCTTTCCTCTTGGACTTGACATTTATGGAATCATCATTTTCATTTTGGGTTTTCTTCTTCATCTCTCATCCTTTGCCAAGTCTAACTGTTTAATCACCATAATCAATGCAATACAGTAGAATACAATTACGGAGCAGAGAGTCCTGGTCCGGTGGCTTTTCTCTTTTCTCCGAAAGGCTTGGTTTGGTGTCTTCGTGTTTTTTGGGGTTCAGTTATATGGGTCTTTCATCTTTGTGGCAAATTATAGATCATCCTTCCCAAACTCTCGGAATGTTTTACTTCATATAATCTCCAATCTCCACTATTTTTCTGTTTATCCATAAACAAACTAATAGGTATTATTTTTTTTTAATATTATTATTAGTATAATTTATGAGGAATCACAAGTATTACGATTAATAAGTTTTAAAATTACCTTTTAAAGTCAACTTAAAAAATTTGACATAAATTTTTTAAAACTTTAATCAATATAATTATAAATATTATAAATTATCTTAAAAAATTTACTACTTGTAAATTTTATAATTTTATTAGGAATCGCTCGTGTTATAATTAATAAATTTTAAAATTGAGAAACAAGGGGTTCCCCAAAAAACAATTAAGAAAAGGGAGCATGTTTTGTTTTTTTTAAAGAGCATATAATATAGAAAGTCCTATAAACTCATCCAACTCAAATTTTGATTTCGAATCAAATTTTAATGTGCCAAGACTAAATACATTGTCTTTATACAAAAAATTAATTACCTTAACTCATTAGAAGCTCACTCAAAAGGATTTGATTAAATATGTTATTAATAATAGTTTGAAACATTATATATATATATATATATATATATATATATATATATATATATAATTATTGTTGATATTTCGATGTAGAAATATGACGTTACATCTTTATTCACCACATATCCACTCAAAAAATAATAATGCTTCATACTTTTGATAGTAATCTTAATATTTTCATCATAGAACTATCCCTAAAGATACTGAAGTGGAAAAAAAAATGGCCCCATAAAAGCTATTGAAATTATTTAATTCAAATGTAATATAAAGTATATTTCACTCTAAAAAAATACCCCCACCCCCCTCATTTCATTTTATTTGATTATTTTTTATTTTTTAAAGTCAACTTAAAAGATTTGACCTAAATTTTCTTTTAAATTTTAGTCAATATAATGATAAATATTATAAATTATCTAAAAAGTATTATTCATTGTAAATTTTATTGTTTCATAATTTTCAATGAGGTATCTCAATTTTAAATTTGAAAATGTGTCGGCTTGATTTTCAAAAGTTAATAATGATCATATAATTTGGCACAAAATGAGTACTTTATTAGGATCGGATACTTTTTTATATATTAAAAAATAGAATGAATTTTACGTAGGTTGGTTGTTGTTAAATAAAAACTTATCTAGGGGTTTGTTTTTGCTTTTAGCATTCAATGCATTTCAAGTAATAGCATTTGGTATATTATTTTGAGTCATTACTTTTGTGATTGCGGGTTAAATAAATTGTTGTAAAATAAGTAAAACTTTCAAATATGTATTAGTGTATTTAAACATTCGCTCTTTGATAAATACCTTTCAGTTTTTGGTTTCATCCAACGAACTACTTTAGGTACTTATTCTGTGTCTTGCGGATTTCCAATTTTTAAAGGAGTAGCGTTCTCTGTATCCGCCTCTGGGAGAACTTTACCTATAGCTAACCTAGAGAGCTTTACTTTAAGATAGCTAATATAGATTTTCCTTTTGGGGAAAGCAGAGATGGAACGATTGATAGATGGTGTCCGTAGGGGCTATTCTCTATGGGCCCTTCAAGTATGCTTCTTTTCCTTTAGAGGTCAGAGAACAGTAGTCAGGTAACAAAACATGGCACTAAATGGAAGCGAGCATCCTGGAAAGGTTTGATTCAAAGAGATGGGTATCCGTTCCGAAGAGCTTGTTCCCCCTTCCCCTATGGTCTTGATCCTTTCCATAGGTACTGCTATTTTTCTCATGTTCCATGAATCTAATTTTCATTTCATCTGGGAAAAACCATCTTTTTCTCAACAATGTCTTTGTCATTTGATCCAATAGCGTTTCGTTAGATAGGAATAGATTTGATAAATACTGATAATTCTCGGATAGAGTGTTAGAAAGAAAAGATCCATTAGATAATAAACTATTGGTTCTAAACCATCTCTGGAGATTAATCAACAATTCGAAGTGCTTTTCTTGCGTCTTCTTGATAAACCAGCGTTTATACATAGATGTAGGAGAATTTGTTGGGGAAGTAAGAAGCCCCTTTGACTTCTTTTCACCTGCAAATAATTCTCGATGTGAAAAAACAGAGACAAAGGGCTGATCTTTGAATAGGAAAAAGAGTGGATTAATCATCGCATTGTTGCGGTAATCTCCTATATATTAGTGGTATAATCTAAGACAAGACAACAACTGTTGCCTCAAGAAGCCAGGAATCTGGAAGGTAGCGTATGCGCTCCATGGCAGACATGGGGCGTGAAGTTACCTTCCCAAGGGATCTTCACTGCTATACCTATATTCGACGATGGCTTAATACGACATCCTATAGGGAAGAGAGTCTGAAAAGTGATGCACTACATTTTTGCTTGTCAGGAAAGAGGTAGCCGTGTAGGGGAATCTTTCTCCATTTTTTATCGTGCAATCAACCAAAAACACGTTTTTGGCTTTGCGCGGGGGCGCGCTCGTATGAGCTTAACGTTTTTCCCTCCTGAGTTGCACTCCTCCTCCCTCGGGGAAGACTGGTGTCTCTCTCTGTAGAGCTGCTTCATCCGAATTACGTCTTTCCCTTTGCTTTAGGCGACGTGAGAGACTCATGTCAGGCAACTCCAAGAGAGAGGTCTTTCATGACACCCACCCGGTCATCGCTCACTCGATAGCTACAAAAGCAGCAAGTGTAGCTTTAGATTCTCTATCATATGCCGGAGGTGAATTAGAGAGGAAGGTAACCCTTGTGTCCCCTATTTAAGTAAGTGGTAAGCGAAGCTTAACATCCCCTACTACTGTAGGAGGCTACTCATAGAGCTACAGGAGGCCCTCTTAGAGGGTCCTATAGAGTAGTGTAGTCTATCATATTGATATACTATTTATAATGCTATAAAGCCCTTGTTCTAGTACCTACGGAGTAGATAAAGAGATATATCATCTCATAGTAAGAGATAGAAACCTTACGTACGTAAGAGTAGCTACAATAAAGTCTGTGGTGCCCCCGAATTCGGGACCGCCAGTTGGTCACTCGAATTCGGTTCGTCACGTGCTCATGGTAATACAATAATAACTAAAATCACACCTTTACAGCGGAAGATCTAATTTAGAATAATATACAATGATTTATTATAATTATTCCCCCAAGTCTCGCAACCTACAGTATTTAATAGATTACATAATGATATCGAATAAAGACTTATTACATAATCCTACTTAAGCTTAAACATAGTCTGAAGACAGTCTTAATACAACATAACAATTTTAAACATAAAGAAACAAGCTAGTCAGTAGCCTTGCCCTTGCCCTTGTCTTTCCCAAAGACACTTCCCTGTTCCGCCTTAACTGAAAGGTTTTAAAATAAACAAGAATGAGCACAAATTGTCCAGCAAGTAATATACAACAAGGGTGATGAGTATTATATCATGAGTTTAAAATATCGAAGTATAATCTCTAAGATAGTTCAGAGTTTCAGAATAATATCAGGAACAATAAATATCAACAATTCTCGAATCACATCTTTGGAATATGAAATGATAATTCAATATAGATCAACAGATATATATGAATTCAAAGGCTATCAACGTATCCAACTGGATAAAATAATTTATACTGAGCAGTCACTACGGACTATTGAATATCTACTAGAATTACCAATATTAAATTGATAACCCAAAAGAAACAAGTATAATAGATGATCAGTCTACAATACTCTATGTTATGCATAACCACAGTAATATTCACGCGTGTGTTGGGGCTTCCAACAATAAACACTCCCCTTACCATAAGGGTTGTTCAACTCAGTTTTCAAGATTTTCGCACCGATAAAAAGGTTTGGACAGTTTTATAAACATGCATATAGTCTAGCCGAATCAAGTGGCATAAACACTTTCACAATATTCAAGAACAATACCAAATTCAACATGAATAATAGCTTTCACAAGAGTTTAAACATACTAGCTCAAATGAACGAGTAAAACAACTTGCATTCAAAGAGATAAAGTTTAGATTCTCGCTTACAATATTCGTTGAATAAAGTAATACAAGGGTTAGGATACTTGCACTATAAATGAGTGTAAGTCAGATACTTGCACTATAAATGAGTGTAAGTCAGGAAACTTGCACAATCATAGATTTTCTTGCATAAAGTAAATGCGTCGGTTAGGATACTTGCACTATTAATGAGTGTAAGTCAAGAAACTTGCACAATAAAAGTAGGGTTCAGATACTTGCACTATAAATGAGTGTAAGTCAGAAAACTTGCACAATCTTAGATTTTCTTGCATAAAGTAAATGCGTCGGTTAGGATACTTGCACTATAAATGAGTGTAAGTCAGGAAACTTGCACAATAAAAGTAGGGTTCAGATACTTGCACTATAAATGAGTGTAAGTCAAGAAACTTGCACAATCATAGATTTTCTTGCATAAAGTAAATGCGTCAGTTAGGATACTTGCACTATAAATGAGTGCAAGTCAGGAAACTTGCACAATAAAAGTAGGGTTCAGATACTTGTACTATAAATGAGTGTAAGTCAGGAAACTTGCACAATCATAGATTTTCTTGCATAAAGTAAATGCGTCGGTTAGGATACTTGCACTATAAATGAGTGTAAGTCAAGAAACTTGCACAATAAAAGTAGGGTTCAGATACTTGCACTATAAATGAGTGTAAGTCAGGAAACTTGCACAATCATAGATTTTCTTGCATAAAATAAATGCGTCGGTTAGGATACTTGCCTTAAGCGTAGTTTATCCACGTAAAGCCTAATATTGCTTCAAAGAATTATGCTATCCCATTAACGTGTGTGTGTGTATATATATATATATATATATATACACACACACACACACATTAGTTATACACATCGGATTCACATACTTGACATGTAAATTGAGCACATACATCAAGTTCTATCTTAGCTACACAATCAAATCGTATAACTATATATTAACAAACCACATAGTTTAATAATCAACTATAGTCCTTACTTGTAATTGCCTTAGAAAATCATACTTGTTTTTTTTACGTCGTGTCCAACTATGTGAGTGTTCATATAGATCATGCATAGTGACATAAAGAATACTAGCATGCAACCCTATAAGTTCAGAATACAACCATGTAACGTGTATGAAACTTAGTTTGCAAACATATTTGAGTTAGTCTTTAACATTCATTTTAAACCAAGCCAAAGAAATCTAGTTCATATAGGCAATTTCAAATCATATCTCACACCTAGTTAAGTTACGAGCATATGCTAGCAAGTTCGGACTTAAATAACACATGCTTCGTCAAGGGTTGTTTTCAAAATCATGAGTTCTCTTTTTATGTTAAGTAAACTATGGAAACATGTATTGCACAAGAGAAACTCCATAAATCATGTTACATTTACTTAGTATGAATTATAATTTCACTGCTCTCGGACTGGTCAAACAGATAGTCATTTCTGAGCCTGTCTGCACAGCGGCGCTGCGGCACGGCAACAACAGCAGCAAGCTAGCACTGCGGTGCTGGAGGCGCTGTGGCGCGGACACAATACCTGGAATCGGCGCTGCGGCGCCACGATGCAGACTCAGTTCCTGCAGTTCACGCTGCAGTCAAAACCAACCCAAAACTTTCCATTTCATCGATTTCAACATACCCATATGCTATTTGACTAACCTCTTTAACTTACTAACACACATATATATATATATATATGCTTATATAACAGTCAATCTCCATTTATCAATTCCCAAATTCATGAACTCCAACTAAATTCAAGAATTTGATGTTTTTACAGAAATTACAGAGAAAAATGGAAATGAAAGACAAGAAAGCTATATAGTGGTTCCATCATGTATGTATGTTCATATAACAACAATATAAGGGTTCTACAACCCAAACACAATCTAATTTGATATAATCAAGAAATGAGATTTTTACAGAAAACGAAAATAAAGAACAAGAAGAAGGATTATACCTCTGTAATACGAATTAAGAACTTGCTGCTAAGGAATTCTCTACTCTTCAGACTACTAACACTGATATATAAATGCTCTCAATTTATCTTAACCAAAATCTCAGTAAGTGAGTTTGTGAGGGAGAGAGTTCAATTTATAGAGGAATTCATACCCAGACAATACAATTGTCCATCAAATTGAACCAACGGAATTTGTGAATTGCATGGGGGTTAAGGAGTAGTAGATAGATTAGTTGGTGAAATAGTGAAGCTGTAGCAATCAGCCATTCTCCTTCATGATGATAGCTAGCAAGCTGAGTTTGTGAGTTTGAGGAAATAGGCTTTAACTTCATGATGCTCTGCACGTGAAAAGGAAAATGAGACTAATAATAAGGGACAACCAAAAATAAACTCAGCATTCATGCATATATACAACATTAAGGCTCAACATGTATATATCCACTTAGGTTGTATAATGTATGGTTAGCCTATAATGAAATGCCACAATGTATTCCCAATGAATAAATAATATGTTAATATAGTAATGGAAAATTGTACACATACAACCCATGTACATTATTTTAATGTATATTCATATACACATTGTCACATAAGCATTTCATGATGCATTCATATGGCTTCAATAAATATGAATCTTATTATATGGTTTTTATATATAATATAGTCACATAGATGTTGTATTACACTATATAATATAGTTGGCTATTATACGTTACACTTTTAATATTGCATGCTTGCACATATGAATTAATAAATTCATTATCTTATTAATTAACAATAATATTACTTATTCCCTTCCTCATAATTATTAATAACACTTAATTAATAATCATAGGATTAATTATCACATGAATATAGATCTTATTATATTTATGAACACGTTGCTTATTATTATTATATTATTTGCAATAATAATCATCCCCGCATCATCAATTAATTATCATTAATATTCTATAACAATTAATTAATATTCTACGATAACAATTAACAATAATTTGTAATTAATTAATTGTTCACTTAATAAATCCTTAGTCAATTAATATATCTCATCACTGTGCCACACAAGGCTTTCAACGAGTTTATCGCAACTCTATATATTCTCAATTATTATAATCATTCAATTTAATATAATTGAGTTAAGTCACAATTTATTTATATTTAAATAAATATTCATTCCCATTAATATATTCATTTAATAATATTAGAAAAATCTCGGGTATTACAAGGTCTTCCCTTACTCTTTTTCCAAAAAGAAAAAAATTGGGAAGTAGATAGAACAGATTGTGTCCCCCTCTTCGTTACACTCGTCTCCCCTCGGGGGAGACTACAACTTCCTTCGGAGATGTTAGTAGTCGTGTAACTTCCTGATTATTTCCTAACAGGAAATAGAGTAAGGGAAGACCTTTACGGCTGCTATCTCTCTCAACTTCTCGACTTTTTCCTGTCACGAAAAAGAGTAAGGGAAGACCTTATCTGCTGCTTCTCTAAATAGAGCCCTCTCTGACTACTAAGAACTGCTAGATCTTCTTATCGACTCCAGAGGGCCTTAAATAAGGCATTCATAGCATCCCTAATAGTATCCCCTTTCTGATAGACTACATGAATCTAGATGCCCCTCTAAGAAGGCCTTCTAGAGCCTTCTGTAGCTCTATTAGAGTAATCCTACATACATAGAGGATGCTTAGCATCCCTGACCACAAACACAAACAGCACGTACGAGGGCGCCGCTTCTCTGCTGATACAAATGAATCAAAAGTTTCAAATGTTGATGAACGAACAATAATTTATACTATCTTTTACTTATATGCGTATATTTTAAATATTTTAAAAATATATAAAAGGTGTGCTTAATATATTTTTTATATAAGGGATTAAATATTTATATAACTAATTATAAAGTTTGGGGTGGGGGTGGGGGTGGGGGTGGGGGGGCGGGGGGAAATTGACAATTAATTTAGTGTAAATAAAATTTTAAAAGACTCGTTCATTAATTTTTTTTTGCTGATTTAGATTGAAAATAAACTTACTCACACACACATCTTTGTCAATTCCAAAGTTCGATTCCACATTTTCTACTTTGCAAATGTCTGGTGCTACGATACGGCCAAAGGCTTGGTGGTAATTTTTTTCTTTCACACATATAGACTCGTTCGACAACGATTTATTTTAAAATAACTTAAAGTTCAAATTTAAGTTAAGACTTATAAGTAAAAATATTCGACACCAAATTAATTTATAAATCAAAAATTAAGTTAAAATAAGTTATGAAGGTGTTCGGCTGATAATAATTTATAAGTTAATATAAAATATGAAAATTACTAAAAAGAACATTAATAAAAGATTTATTAATTCAATAACAAAATAAAAGAAAGATAAAATAAATATTACATTTGATCAAACTAACATATTAAGAATAACTTATAAATTATTTTTAAATAAATACTTGGTGCATATTTACTTTGACTTATAAATCAAAAAATATGTCGATTTATAAGTTGGTTTAACCATAAGATAGTAACTTTTTTCAATATTTTTCTCCGCCCAAATTGATGGACAGTAGTAGGTCACGGACAGAGCTGTTCCTGCACAGGGAGAAACTCTGAGAAGCGAACGTAGGAATCACCGATTTAGACTGCAACATCATAATCTTAACGAATCGTGAAGTAAGTTTCTCGCTTTTCTTCTTCTTTTTCTTTGTGTATTTGTCTTTTTTTTAAAACAGATGTTTAGTACTCAATTTGAACACTATCAGTCTATGCACGCAATTTTAACCTAAATTACTTGATACCATAACACAAAAATGGTCGATTTCGAAAGTGTTCGAATTCTGAGTTTTAGCTAAATTGGAATCAAATTCGCTCTCGATTCGACAATTCGATTGCGTGAGTTAGGTTTTTAAGTATTTTAGGTGTGAGGAATTATGGATTGAATTCTAATTGTTGGAATTGCTTACATTGATCAGTCCCTTGTGAAATGGATATGGATGATAAGTTAGAGATATTGAAGACTGAATTGCAGCAGTTGTTGAAGAAAGGAGAAGAATGGATTCAACAACTACCTACCAAAACTGAATGGATTGAACAGCTGCCTATCAAAAAAGAATGGATTCAACAGATACCTGCATCTCAGCTTTATGCGGCAATTGGCGTTGTGCTTGTCACTATCTTTTTCCTCTTTATTGGTGTGCTATTTCCTCCTTATTCAAGCTTGCATAGTTGCATTGTCTTTGGAATTTATGGCTAATTTATTTTGGACATTGTTTGTCAATTT
The DNA here is from genome assembly GCA_020205555.1 of Panax stipuleanatus. NCBI lineage: Eukaryota > Viridiplantae > Streptophyta > Magnoliopsida > Apiales > Araliaceae > Panax > Panax stipuleanatus. The sequence goes on along the minus strand of CM035121.1, from coordinate 149,008,487 downwards.
TGAGTAATATTCACTATTGGTTGTTCAAGTTTTAGAATTTTCTAAATACAACATGCAGAATTCTCTAATCTAAACACACCTGTGATTGAATTTGAATTGTTAAGTAATGGATTCAGCAGGCTAGTTTTTGTTTGTAGCAAAGTAGGTTTACTATGTTATTAAGGGTAGCACTTAGCCGCATTATTATTAATGCTGCAATTGAAGTATATTTTACATGATAATAAGCATTTCTTACAAGTAAAAGCACCTTATTTTTGCTTTGCGAACCCCTGGATAATAAACAGCCAATGTAATATTCAGTGCAAAAAAAAATCCCATTTGAGAAAACTATATAGTAGAAAATACTGCTGTATTGACTGTTTGCCTCCTGTCAAATAGCTCACATCAGGCCCTTAGTCTTAAAAGAAACCTACTAGTATATTCTTATAGGAAAGAAATTAAAGAATTGGATTTCAAAGGCATTAACAGTAGTCCATATTACAAGAAGAGCTCTAAATTCTAATTGGGATACAGTGATGTGAGTGAACACGTGTGAAATAGTAGACAGGTGTTAGGAAAAACTCCTAGAGAAGTCTTAGTTAGAATTGTAGTAAGAATGTACTAGCTAACAATGTAGCAGGTGCTGAAATAATAATGTCCATGGTGTCTACGACATCTTTGGATTAGCTAATAAGTTTAGAAAGGACAATTGCTGCAGATTCCCAATGCGGAATATAAGAATTTATGGCTTTTGAAAGCCAAATTTTACAATTTGTTCTTTTATAAGTACTAACTCAAAAAAGATGATGAAACAATAATTTGATAATAAGAAAGTCAAAGTTAGCTTGAAAAGTATATTGCCAGAAAATGTTTCCCTTGGAATTTATTAATACGCACGACAAAGAGAAGCTCAAATTTCCTTTAAATGAACCATGGTTGAGTAGACAACCATACTGATTCTTCCTGACAGTAAAGTAGTTGAGGCCTGAGGGTAGACAGCCACTGCACTGTAAAAGACGTGGTTGATTATAGTCCAAGCCTGACACTGAATAATCAAAAATATGCAGGAATGGTAATTGTTATTGCTGGTAAAGAGGAGTATGTTCACTAAGTAGTTGTTACATAACAGAAGGGGTTCTCTAGTGAAAACAAATGAAGCATATGCAATGTGGTAAGGTAGCAAAATAACTATGGTTATGCTCTAAGATGATGGCGTATTTTTCCAGGGTGGGGAGGGATGAGGGTTGGGTTAGGTTGGTGGAGTGATTAGGAAGAGATTTCACTTCTCCTTCTGACATTTTATGTATAGTTGGCCTGAGATGTTTCATGTTCTTTGATCATTCTCAGTATTTTGTTTCCATAAGAAGGTCAGAATATTGACTTCTGTTTACTTGTTTTGTACCACTCAATTACTTTGCAGTTCGCTTGTTCAAGCGCAAGACATCTAACACCATTGTGCTTACTGGGCTTAGTGGAAGTGGAAAAACTGTTCTTTTTTATCAGGTAAGCATTTGCAACAATGGTTTCCTCACTTAATATTGGTCATTGCATTTTTTCCCTCCTAAAGAAAATATGTAATCCCACTCATGTAATGATTTTAAGTCAGTATTTAGGGAATACCAGCAAATTACATTGCATGAACCATTTTTGGAAGTGGTCCCTGATACTCTGGTGACTGCATACTCTGTCCACTATATCTCGCTCCTCTCTGACACGCCCATGTTTTTATGTGCAATTGTATATTACCTTAAGTTGCAATGTTGAATTTTGCTGCCCAGACAGATAATGACTTCAACTATTGGGATGCATTTAGTCTAGAATAGCTTGAAGTCGAAGATCCAAAGTCTATGTCAACAATTCTTGAAACTAATTTTTTATTGTGTTTAATTTCTTCTTTTGTCTGGTAATTATCTGTGTTGCGTTGGTGTACACACTGCTATATATTTCCATGCAGAAAGTCCTGATATGAGCCTTATATATTTCTAAACTCACTATCATGACATGATATGATGCCGTGCTAGCTTCGAGATGGCTCTTCTCATCAGGGTACTGTGACATCTATGGAACCAAATGCGGGCAGTTTTGTGCTACACTCGGAGCCCACTAAGGTAAAATATTTCACTTCAGTATTCTGAGACATACATGAGAACAAGCATTCTCAGTTAGTTATAGGAATCTCAATTCAAATGTGGCTTCATCTTACTTAAAAAATCAGAATGTAAAATATATTCTCCTCCACTGGTGTGTGAGTCTAGTACTGGATGTATGGTAGGCAATATTGGTACATTTTCACATTATGTCATCAACTTTTACAGTACGACAGTATTAGTTTACAGGGTTTTCTGTGTCATTGGCAGAAGGGCAAGATAAAGCCTGTTCACGTGGTTGATGTTCCTGGGCACTCTCGTCTTCAAACAAAACTGGATGACTTCTTGCCTCAAGCAGCTGGAGTGGTTTTTGTGGTGGATGCTGTTGAATTCTTACCGAAATCCCGTGCTGTTTCTGAGTATGTACCAACTATGACATCTTGTTTGAATGCAAGAATGCATGTAAATACAAATGACATTATCGATATAAATTACAATTTTGGTTGTAACATCTTCTATTGTTTTTATGTGCAAAAGGTACCTGTATGACATTCTGACAAAGGCAAGTGTAGTCAAGAAAAATATACCGGTACTCATCCTATGCAACAAAGTGGATAAGGTTACTGCACATACCAAGGAGTTTATCAGAAAACAACTGGAGAAGGAAATGTATGATTTACTTGTATATCTGAATCAGACATTTATAATCATTTCAATGCAGAGAATAATATTTACATACTAAGATCTCTTTCCACCATTGCTTTTAGAGTAGAATTGATAAAGGTCTTAGGCAACTACTTTATATGTCTTTGTGGTTATTTTGATATTGCTCGGCAGCCTTTTTAAGAAAAGCCTGTTGAATTGGACTTGTTGAACTAAATTTTCAACTTAGCTGCATATAGTTAGTAAAAATTATGTTATATTAGTGGTGCTTATCAGTATGCAGCATGTTGTAGTCATCATAAGTTGTTGTGATGTATATAAATTTCTAGTGAAGTTTTGGATTATCACGTCTTTATCTTGTAGTATCTGATTCCGCTTTATTGTGATGCAGTGACAAGCTCCGGGCATCAAGAACTGCCGTGTCAGCAGCAGATGTTACTAATGAGTTCACACTCGGGGTTCCTGGAGAAACATTTGCTTTCTCTCATTGCCGTAACAAGGTGACTGTTGCAGAAGCTTCTGGCGTGACTGGTGAAATATCTCAACTGGAGCAATTCATCCGAGAACGTGTAAAGCCTTGACGGACTATTCCCTTTTCCCTTTTCTTTCTTCATATGGTAGATGTGAAATCAATCAATTGAACATATTTCAATCGTACTTGACGTAATCAATATTAAACTCGAGATTTAAAACTTGTTGAAATCAATCAATTTACATATTTTTTTTTCTTTTCCTTTAGCAATGTTACAGAGAGATTTTATGGCGACGGTTTTCATGAATTGGTTATGGCGACGACGGTATAAATCGTCGCTATAACTCCAAAAACTGTCGTCATAGCCGGTCCGTTGGAGAACCTTGCTGATCAATGTTAAACATCATATAAAACAGCTGCCGTGTTTTAAGACAAATTTGACTTTAAAATATTTGGTTGCCTTTTTTTACCCGTGGTTTGCTTGCATGGAAATGGACCCACAATAATAATCTTTTTATTATATGAGTGGTCAAATTCCTGGGAATTTAAATCTATACCAGTTCCCATAATGTTGTTGATTAGTAATATTTAGTTCAAATTAAATATTTAGTTTGGTGTATTTTAAAGTCAGTTGGATCCTGATTTGGTTTTGTTTATTGAATTATTACCAAATTATGTAAGCAATGCAAATTAATGTCAAGCACAACTATGCAACTCATACAAGTCTATGCACCTTTCGGTCATAAAATACTGAATTATTAAAAGCATCTATCTAGTCTAGAATAATTAGCCAATGATCCTATAATTTGTGCTATTATACTCCATGATAATATAAGTATTTTGTTTCTGTTCTTAAATTTATTATGACCAAGTTTAAATTTATTATAAAAAAATAAAGTCAAAAAATATTTTTAAATTATAATTAATTAATAGATAGAGATATGCACGCTGATAAGATCTTCACGTTAAATCGAGAATACCTTTTTTTTATGGATGGCATTGGTGTGTAAAATCAGTAGTCAACTCCATTTAAAACTATTTTAGGGGTATAATAATTAATAGACAGATTAATCCACAAGAATGACTGAATGCATGCATACAAATTCACTGACATGGGATCACATTTTACATCAAGTTAGGTGAACCTAGACATTGAATTTTGATATAGCCAAAAAGTTAATACTAGTATTATAATTATATACAAAACATTATATTATTATAAGAATAATTTTAATATTCATATCATTATGAATATGATGCCACCTACTGCTGCTAGTCTTAATTATGAACGCAGAGACTTTGGGCCTGCTCTGGAATATGAAACAAACAGCATATATATATATATATATATATATATATATATATATATATATGTAGAAAAACAATAAATAGGACATACTTTTAAGATTGACCTTACACCCCCACCCCCACCGCCACCAGTACTCCGCCGCCGCCACCTTAACAAACAGGTTAGTTCTTAGCATGTGATATAAACTTGGGTCAATTTTTTTCTGGCTTCTCATCCATCATGATGTTTTTGGTGCTTGCTTTTGTGATGGTCAATGCACTAATTGGGATTATTAGTTTTCTAGAAAAAGGCTGAAATGTTTCAAGTATAAAGTAAATGTTTCAACATAGATTAAGTTTCAGAAAATACTTATATATAATTCAGGGGGTGCATACAGCTTATTACCAAAAGTAACCAACCTTTAAAAAATTAATAAGAACAAATCTTTACAAGTTAAAGAGAAGTTCACGGTGGATCAAAATTTAGATGTTTCTAACAGAATTGATAAAAGCATGTTATTTTATGTTGAAATTGCCTGAACTAGAAGTTGGTGCTTCTATTTGTTCATAAGATATTTGCTTTATGTATGCTGGACAAGCATTTTAACATCAATCATTGATTAGTTTAGTCTTCAAATTTCACTAGAGGGGAAGGTATATTGCCATCTAAGTCATCAATCTGTAGATTTGCCACTGCCTAATCATGGGCCCACATGTTTGAATAACTTAATTAACTAAGTCCTTTTCAACTGAGACACCCTTTAAATTGTTGCTCATTGTAGTGAAAATTTACAATAACTGAAATGGATTCATGAGGCACAGCACAAGTACACTCTTCCCTGAAGCCTAAAGCTCAAAAAAAACATATTTCACAGAATGAATTGTAGATCTCCTTTGTTAAACACTTGCTCAGTATACAAATTTATTTATTTACATCTTGATGCAATTTTGTTCTCTTAGGTACTAGAAACTGCATTTGCATGATTGAGCTTATATACAGATGTCTTCCATAATGGGCTGCTTTTCTTCGAAGAAAGATGGACTTAAACCACTGTCTAAGGAGCGGGCCATTCTTGCTTCTGAAACAACTTGTGAGTAGACAATCGAATAGTTAACAAGAAACTTTTTAGTAGACCACTTAAATTTGAGGCAATGAGGTATTCCTGAGTATGACATTTCTATACTTCTAGATTGGTTCAAAAGAGTTCAATAGCTTGAGTAGCTTGAAGCTTTGAATGACCAAAAATTAAAACTTTTTCATGCCAAAAAGTTCTTCTAACTCATTCATTCCTCCCTGTGGTTGCATATAGTTGTCTTCGGATTAACTGGCCGAGAAATATCAGATATGTCTGAACCTTCGCTATTTTTATTAGGATTGTATTATCGATCAAACCATACGCCTTACATCTCTTCTCATTGCCTTACGTACCCATTCTCCCTGAGAATTGAGATTTCTCTAGTCCTTGGAATGCTGAATATTGATCTTGAACCTGATGAATGGCTAAACAAAATTTTCTTGAAAATAATTCGATGCCTAACAAATTCTAAATCTTGTTCTTGCTCGTTGCTACAATATGTAGGAGAACAAAAATCACAAATTTGAGGTATCTCACTTGTCGTAATATGAAATATTTTATGTACTCTGCTATAGATGTTTTCAACCCTTCTCTAGTGTATCATTATTTGTATAAAATACTCGTCAGATTCTGAAGCAGTTCTTTTTTATTTGAAGTTACTGTAAATGAAATTGAAGCTTTGTATGACCTGTACAAGAAACTGAGCAGTTCCATAATCAATGATGGACTTATTCACAAGGTATCTTAACCTAATTGCAGTTATGAAGTTTGTGGAAGAATGAAAGTCTAAAATCTGTAGTCTGACGTTATGATATATGATTCTTAAGATATTAGTTTAGGCTTTCAGCAGTGTATATGTACTGACATGTGCTGTTTTTCTAACTTGGTAATCTCTTTGCTGCTTTTCGATGAACAGGAAGAGTTCCGGCTTGCACTTTTCAGTAATAGCACCAAGCGTAATTTCTTTGCAGACAGAGTGAGTTAAAGATTTGCCTCAATTATCCATATCACTGTTTTTATGATATCTGCGATTTATATACTATAAGGCTTCATATTTCACAAATATGGAGTAGTTTGTTATTTTAAGCAGGAACTGTACATTTTTAACTTTTCTATAGGCTAGCAGCAGAATCAATCAATAGTTTTACATACTTCATTACTAAATGGATCATGCTGCATTTGCGATAGTTCTGATGCTTGAAAGTCCTTATGATCTTCTTGCATTCCCTAAATATAAACTTTTTGTAATTATCCCTATATTGCAGTTGTTTGATTTGTTTGACATAAAGCGTAATGGAGTTATTGAATTTGGAGAATTTGTTCGGTCACTAAGCATCTTCCATCCTCGTGCTCCTGAAGCAGACAAAATTGCATGTAAGAGATGCACAATTATGAGGTTTCTCGTGTTCCTCCCTCTCTTCTCTTTTAATTTGCATTTTTATGTATTTTTCTTGTTCCTAAATGATCCTGTATTATGTTTTCAACTAACACGGAGGACACTTGTTGCAGTTTTGTTTAGATTGTACGATCTGAGGAACACTGGCTACATAGAGCGAGAAGAGGTTAGCTTTTCCCCAATATTCATCTCATACATTTTATGGCTTATAAACAACCGGTGCTTGTATATAAGGAAGCACCTCTTTCTAATAGATTAAGCCTTCTAAATTGTATTGTTGCTCAATAACTCATAGTCAGCAGTATTGGTACTGGACAAAATGCATTCAGAATCTGGATATCAATAACAATTAACACTTTAGAAAGTCCATTTCCATGGTTTTCCCCAGGCGTTACATATAAGATATGCTAGGGGGTACATCTATATATTGATTTATGGTGTTTATCCATCACAGTACTCCTCCTCCTCCTATAGAAATTAAGCTTACATGTAGTCGTCGGTGTCATCTTCCTTTTAATTCATATTGCTTCTCACTTCCATCTTACCAAGACTTCATTTATGCGAATATGATATCTGAATCCCTTTCCTTGTGCATAATAAAGTTGAAGGTGATGGTCTTGGAGCTTTTGAGAGAATCAGATTTGACACTTCCGGATGATGCCGTGGAAGCAATTCTGGACAAGGTGGTGACTATAACTATTAGTATTCATTTGGCAATGATTCATCTTTTATGTGTGAAATTAATTTATGCTTATGTCTTTAGACCATTTTGGAGGCAGATCTGAAAGGAGACGGGAGGATCGACCTGGAAGAGTGGAAGGATTTTGTTACAAAGAATCCATCTATCATAAAGAATATGACTCTTCCACTTTTAAGGTGAGACAAAAGTTGTACTCCTCCTATGGTCTGATTTTATTTGGTGCCGATGTAAAATGCTGGTCACTAGTAGTCACTATATCATAAACTTGTATTCTAGAGGTACACTCAATTAAGGTGGTTCTATTATTTCGGGAGTGGTAGCATAAAGTTAACTTTGGTCAATTGATTAACACAGTGTCGACATGCAGGCGGGAGGTGATCACTTTTTCTGCGTGCCATCACTGTATTAGTCAATTGACCAACTTACCATCAAGCTAACTCTTCTATTTCCTAGTTTTACCATACATTATACAATCTGATATTTGTATATTTTCATTCCGCTGACACTCTATGACCAAAAGTGATACTTACCAACTGAGTTGAGTTTGGTTTTGGTTGATATTATGACATAACGAAGGAAGGATTAGCGAGTGATTAATGAAACGAACTTGGTTTCCTTCCAATTTCCATATTGCAGGGAAATAACTCAAGCATTTCCAAGCTTTGTGCTGAATACGGATGTTAATGATTCAGAATTACAATTGTACGGGATTACCAGATAGTACCAACAACCTTTAATTTTTCAGATTTTGGGTGCAATTGTTGTATGCACAGCCAGGATAGAGAGTTAACTAAGTAGTAATGTGTGAGGAGTTGAGGCACTCTGCCTGTAAACGGGATCATTATTGAACTGTAACTCTGTTGCTAAAATCCTAATTGTAACATGTTTCACTTGTCTTTCCTGTAATGGGTTGAATGTAACTAATCACCTTTTTTTTTGGCGCTTAGTGGCAAAAGGTATGAGCTAATAGTAATGGGTTGAATGAAAAGCATGATTAAAAGAAACAGCACCTGACTTTGATTGAACTTCTTTTGATCTTCAGGAGTTATACCACCCAACTTTCTAAATCCATTTTCAATAAAAGTAGACTCGGGTGTATAACACACTGATTTATACTTAAAAGAGTAACATTCCTTGACATTGAGAGGAATTAACCATAAGCTGCTACTTTTCCCTTCCACAAACATCTATACTGCACTGACCTAATAGCTCAATATGCCACTCTAATCTATACAAGGTTCCTCTCCTAAAGACCATGAAACAACATTTGTGGATCAAAACTTGATCTCAACTATGAACACTTTGGTAGTAACTGAACTTCCTGATTTGATCATTTGACACTCTGAGCCAACATTTCTTGCAAGTTCATGGGGTAGCACATTCTAGTGTGCAGACCAGACCACACATTGTCTGCCAGGATTGCATTCACAGCATCGGTTGGATGAAATTGATCCCACCAGATATGATTGGAAGCATTACTGCAAGCCATTTCAGGCGTCATGCACATGATTAAACCCTTATACCTACCTAAACCACAGCAAGCGTCCGTTGTGACATTGAAACCTGAAAAATACATTATAACTTGAATTAGTGCCACTCGACTATACAATAAAATGGGAGGAAAGATTTAGATGATGATCTTACCATAGCGATCATGAGTCTTGATTATGTCCACAGAACCTTCATAGACATCGCAGAAAATAATACTGGCGTCAACTAGCTCCTGATTAAGTTCCTCAACCATGTATCTCACAACAAAATTAAACTCCAATATCATGTCATTTATCATCTCAACGCATTCTCCATGCTTACTATGATACTGCCACAAGTAGTAAGGAGCACAACCAATAGGAGCCAGTCCTGCCACCACCACTTTCCTGACTTTTGCATTATACAAATTCTGCATCATCAAGCTTACAGGTAAGGAAATATGACAAGCAAGCTCCAAAACAATCAGAACACATGTTATCATAGTGATATAAGATTCGGCCACTCATCAAAAATATCATGGAAATTTATAGAGCATGCAGAGAAAATATAAGCATTTGCAGATATTGGCACAATAAATGGATGTACAGGTGAAAGAAAAATGAATGAAAGTAACACTTTTAAAAATTACTATGGTTAGACTGTATCAATCTCTTAAAACAAAATATGTTATGATACAAGCAGAACAGGCTTCTTAATAATTTTGAATGACAATTATTAGATATAAATAGAAGGATTCATAATATCACCTCAATCTCCTGCTTCATTGTCTGTGCTAGGAACTGGTTAAAATTCCAAGGTAGGTACAGAGATTGCACATTGGATACATTGCGGAGATAGTAGTGTATGTAGTCATTAGTTCCAATGGAAATGTAAAATATCGAGTTTGAGATGAGGTCAGCTGCTGCATCCTCTCCCATGTTCAGTATAAACTGCTGAAAAGTATCTGTGACCTGCTGAATTTGCTGTGTAAAGGATATATGTTGGCCCTATTGAAAATTATAACATCAACAGTTAGTAATGTACCATAACTGTAATATCGAAATCACTAAGCTGAGAACTTCATAGTTAGACACCATATTCGTAATACCTATAATATGATCAAAAGATTACACTGAGAATATACACTGATACTTTATGGCCAGTTGAATAGCAAAGTATGTATTTTGCAAATTTTATTTATATAAAGAAAAAAAATCCTTGAACACTGTGGTTCTCATATTAAAACTTACTTGAACTCTTAGAGACATTTTATTAAACAGCTTCAAGCAATTGTTAATTGAAACCAGTAACTCAAAACACACACACACACACACACACAAAAAAAACAGGTTAATTTATTGATACCCAAGACTAAGAAGAAGAACAGCAAAATTAATTACCAATTCTGAACCGCTAGTGAAGATAATTCCAGCACCAGCAGAAGCGTAATTCACTCCATGCATCATATCTTCAACAGAGCCAGTCTGCCCAAGATAACTCCGCACAAAGGGAAGCCCAAGACGCAATGCTGATCAATTTAACCAAGAAACATAATTGTAAACATCAAACCAATCAAAAGGAACCCTAAAAAGAAATTTTAGAAAATTCGGATTCAACCAAATCAAGAATTTCAGCAATGGGTTCTTCTTTCTTCTAGAATTTCATACATCTTGTAAGAAACCAAACTGAAATAGAAGAAATACCAAGATAATCGACGGGGATTCTTCCGTTACAAAAACGACCAGTGGGCTGGTGGGTATCGAAATCTCGTCCGTAGGGAAGTCGATCAGCACGAGCTAAGGTGCCGAGGAAATTGTTGGTTCCGCAGTCAACAGAGGAATCGCCGATTACGAACAGGGCAGGAACCAGAGGAAGGGAATTCGTTGGGGTTGGGGCGATTGAGAGACTTCTTGGTTGGGGTGAAGAACTTTTGTGGCTACTGAAAATGTTGAGGAGATCTGGATAGGCTTCGATATTGTTGAGTTCCTGAGAGTACTCAAGAGCGCTAATTGCTTGTAAGAACACGGTGGAGATGAAGATGAAGAGCGTGAAGAATGCAGGGAAATCCATTGAAGTGCTTTCGGGAGAGGAGAGAGAAAGATGAATGTATTGGCGGGTGATACAGATAGGACGGTTTGAATTAAGACTGAAACTCCAAAAAGCCCTTCTAATAAATTAATAATATAAAGAAGAAAAATAAAATGGTTTTGCCTTTAAATCATTTTATTTTAATTTTCTTTTAGGAAATATTGGTCTTAATTTTCCGGTATTGCAAATGTATTCGGACAAATACGTATATAACGGAGTGTTTATTTTATTTTTTAATTTTTATGGTGACACTAAAAGAGCAAATGCAATTAATTAATGATTGTGCATTCTCAAGAATATTTCAAAAGTTATGTGATCCAAATTATTATAACACAATTAATATGGATGCAGCATAATGGATAAGTGCATGCATTCTCAACAAAAATTTGTTACTATATATATATATATATATATATATATATTTTATTATTTTTAGAAACCAAATCTAATATCAATTATATATGGCGCATGCAGTTAACTTGGACTATAATTAATTTATTTTTAATTTTTGTTTGAGTCACTAAAAGCCTTCATGAGAGAAGCAGATCATCTCCGGCAAAACTTCAAGGATCGAGCTTAATTGCTGGTCCTTCTTTTCCTAGCCGGTGTATGTCCATCCATAGCCAATGTGCAGCATAGCTTGTCAGCTGGTCTCTTCATATATTAATTGTTTTTAATAAACAAAGACAAAACTCAAACTTTGAGTTATCCTATATATATATAGAGGGTCTTCGTCTGCGGCAACAGGTAGCTAGATGCGAACACTATTCTAACAACCACATATATGGTTGTTCGTCATGATATCCAAGGGTTGTGATTGAATTAGAGTCCGATCCTGCCGCTATACTTCTTCTAGTGGCAGGCCTATTCTTTCTAGTTGTCCGAAAAAATTACTACAGTGCTCATCATTTAATTAATTATTCACTGCGACTAGAGCCTCTAGCGGCAGGGGAAGAAGTAATTCTAATTAATTGTTCCTTAATGAGCTGAGGTTATGTATATATATCTTTTTATTCGGCAAGTAAGAATCGTATTATATATTATGTAATTCTATTTGACCATTCACATCCAGACAATAAATAATGCTTGGATGAAGCAGCAACAGCTAGACGGAAATGAAATTTCACACCTTGCATTATTAATTTTTATGTGAAATGTGAATATAACTATAGTTCATGTTGTGTTTTGTGGCTTGGCATTAGTTCAATGTTTGAATTAGTTCAATATATGATTGCCGCATGTTGCTTCACATGCATGTTTGCCAATTTACAACTTGGATTATTTTTTCCACCCGTCATTAGAGGTTCTAGCGGCAATGAGTAATTAAATGAAGGACAGGGCAGTAATTTTTTGAGTAGTTAAAAAAAATAGACTTGTCTTAGGACTCTAATTCAATCTCAGCCCTTGGATTTCATAATGAACAATAATAAATGTAGTTGCTAGAATAATATTCGCACAGGCCGGTTGTTGCCGATGAAAACCCATATATATGTGTGTGTGTGTGTGTGTGTGTGAAACTGTCATGAACTGAACTAGTGTTTATTTGGGGTACTAGTTTTTAATTTTCAAAAAATATGGTGTCCGGCCTGTAAAATCCAAATCCACAAACACGGCCGCGAAACAGTAGTGGCGATTGGGGTCAAATTATATTGTGTTTTTGAATTTGAAAACTTAAAACATTTTTCAAGGGGCCGGGTGGGTGGACCAATTCATACAGTAAAATAATAATGTGATATGATTTTAAGTTTTTAACAGGGTTCACATGTCATAATAGTTTAGGTTAATAAAGAATTACCAAGCTCCTCTCCCAGTTTTGTTGACCTTAAATGTTTTATATATATATATACATACATTATTATTCCACCAACGGTCACCACTGGAAAGTGAGGTTCTGCAGGCTTCTGAGTGCTGGCTGAAAGTGAAGGGCTGAAGGCTGACTATTACTTGCCATCACTACATGTTATTCTAGCGGACGTGGAGTTTGATTTTTAAATCTCAGCCCTTAATAATTGTAATGAAAGATAGAGATGATATTTATCAATTTTTCATCTATAACAAATATATGTTATGAATCATTGTCTTATATATGATACTCTACTCCAGATCAAAATGATCCATATAATAGAAAATGTAAAAAAATAATGAAATATAAAATGCACTTTTATGATTCTTGCTTCTAAGCTTTAAAAAAAATAAAAATATATATATATATATATATATATATATATATATATATATGTGTGTGTGTGTGTGTGTAATGATGCATGAATCTTAATTAAATCTTGAAAAAATTCAATGTATGTTGCTAGATCTTCCAAGAAAAGGGGGGAGAGACATGCATAATGATATACCTTTATATCACCTCACCTTTTGATAAATTGAGGTGAATTTAGACGTTGGTGACATGCATTAAATAGATCATTTCCTGTATATTTAGTTTCTAAAAGAAACTGAAAAGAAAAATAAAGAAAAACAAAATAAAATCATGCATGGGCTTCATCTTCCACCTATTGAAAAGTTTTAAACAACATTATTACAAAATATCATAGACAGCTAAAGAGACATATGATATGGTATGTAGGGTTCATAGCCACACACCTCCATACCACATCAAAGATCGATATCAATATCAGCTTCTGCTTAGATTAATAATATATCAAAATGTTAATCATATCCTAGCCTCCTCAAAATAATAATGCAACCACTAAAGGGGAACTGAAAAAGGACTTGATAATTAGCCCCACATACATACATACACGTATATATATATATATATTATTGATTATTTTTTATGCTTTAAGAAATCATAAATTCTTTATCAATTTCAAATTATAACAACATTATAAACTTTTAAAAGTTAATTAAAGATATTTTCAAACTTAAAATTGAAATGATTTATCAAAAATTATAAAATAATAAATCTGATAAGAAGCAATATTTTTAGATGGTTTACGACATGAATATATCTATGTACATATCCAAATTGTATATCCAAAGCCACACTTAAGTGTAAAATAATAGTAAAATATTTCTCTCTCATTCCTCCAAAACACTTTGTCTTTCCTCATTTATTACTATTTTACACATGAGCGTATTTTTGAATGTACAATTTGGGTGTGTACATAGATATATTCTTACGATATTTATCATTGTATGTTAACTTAATTTTATAAAAAAAATTATTTCAATTCTGAATTTGATAAATATCATAATTTAATTTTAAAAAATTAATAATGATTTTATATTTTAAAATAAAAGGAATAATATGTATGAACCCGGTATGGAAACACCCACAGTTTTTTTTTTACATTGCAATTATTATTATTATTATTATTATTTTGCTAATGTGTAGAAGGTCCTAGATATTTCATGGCATTACCATGCACGATTACTTATTTCATATTGAGAACTCAAGCATATAGATTCTAGATTAATGAAGGGAGCATTTGAGTTATTTTATGGATTTACGGGCTCGAATAACAACCACTTAATAAACCTTAAACAAAAATTAAGAATGAGTCTCACTATAACTACACATTTATAATAAAGATTTCGCAAGTCATAAATTTTTATTTTATTTTTTGTGTAGTACATTTTATAATGGATATATGTATACATAATTTTTTTAAAAAAAATTGAAAAGGTCTTTCAAAATTCAATTTTAAATATATACATAGATCTTAAAAATAAAATTTTTAAAAAAATGTGTAACATTTTTGAAAAAAAAGAAAGAAAGTGGAGTCCATAGTAAGCTTAAAAAAGTTAACTTTATTCGTAGACCGAGGATCGTTACCGTCAATATTCACCATTAGAACGTTAAATACCTAAATTACTAAAGTCTCCTCTTCTCTCCTTGAAGCTAAAAGCTGGTAAAATGGGGGATAAACAACTATTTTGGTCCTTATACTCTATAGTTGATTTTAATTTCATCCTTGTACAAATTTTCTTCATAATAGTTTTTGTATTCGAAGATAGAGGAACAATTTAGTCATTTAAAAAAAAATTATAATGATGTGGCTTTTAAAAAAATATAAATAAGTGTCAACGAGAACAAACTTTTTTAATAAGGATAAACAAGTCTTTTTATCTATTTTTTTTATTAACTGATGTGGCTTTTAAAAAAATAATAATTTAACAATAATTACTATCATATGTGCACTATTAGTTTGTGTTATCATAAGTCTTGATGATCTTCTTGAAACAAAATCTTTATTTTTTTATCAAATAAATTTGTACAGAAAGAATTGCACACAATTTGTCAAATTATTAATTTTTCCCTTACTAATGCCCACTTAAATTGGCATATATTTTTAAAAAATGAAAAAGTTAAAAAAGGACTAAATTATTTATTTATTTATTTTAGAGTATAAAGACTATTATGAACAAAAAAAATTGTATATGAATGCAATTGAAACTAATTATAGAGTACAAGTACCAAAATAGTTGTTTAGGCTTTAAAATGGCGTCAAAGGGCTTTATTCCTGGTTAAGTACGTAATTTCCATCAAGTGGCAGTTAAGAGACCGTTAACGCTGTTAATATGAAAAATGCCCGTTAAATACTCTCGGGTCAAAAACATAACACTCCACAAAACCAACGGCTACAATTCCGTTCACAGTCTCTGATCACCGTAGTCATTCTCCCCGACACAAAAATCCGGCCAAAAATTCGGATTTCTTTGACGACTCAGATGATAAATAGCAACGATAAATATGGCTATTTTTGGAAAGTAAAGTGAAAAAATCGGAATCGTCATTACTGAAACATTTTCTCTCCGATTTAAGCTCCACTTTTTTTTCATCTCATCTGCTTTCGATTCTTTCCGCATGTAAGAATCTAGGCCTTGTGAAAAAGATTTCACAATTTTAATTGTTGTGTTCAATCTCTTTCGCATTCTTATTGTACGCACTTTCTATTGGGGATTGAATTTGAAAAATTGAACCTATTTAGCAAAAAAATAAATTGAACCTTTTTTTTTGTTTGAAGAAGTTCAATCCAGATCGTTCAGTCTTTTGAGCTTCTCGATCTTCAAAAACCTTCCAGTTTAACAGGATTTGTAAAGGGCATTTCCCAATCATTAGGGTTTTGCTCTTGGGTTTGTTGCTTATAGAAGTGAAAGCTTGAAACCGTGAAGTTCCTCCGAGTGCATTTAGATTGTTTTTTAAAAGTTTTATTTGTTTAGTATTTGCATTGTTTAGATATTCGTGGGTTATATATATGTTCATTTTCTTTTGTATTGTGCCTATAAGATGATGAATTTGGGATAGTTATGGTATGTTCTGAATTGGATTACGGGGAAAATATTTAGAAGAAGAAAAAAAAGTCCCGAGTTATTGAGGGTAAGGCCAAGTAAGATCATACAATGTCTGTTGCTGATGTTGCTTTTAGTCAGATTGAGAAAGAGTCAGTAAGATCTGCCGGTTACATATGTAGCGGGTCGGATTTTTTCTCGAGTGAATCCATTGTTATTTACCTCACTGTCGCCGGTTCTGTGATTCCCATGCGTGTCTTGGAGTCCGATTCGATTGCGTCAGTCAAACTTAGGATCCAAACATGTAAAGGGTTTGTAGTGAAGAGACAGAAGCTAGTTTTTGGAGGTAGAGAGTTGGCAAGGAATGATTCTCTTGTTAAGGATTACGGTGTCACCACCGGGAATGTTCTGCATTTGGTCCATAGGCTTTCTGATCTCCTTGTCATCACAGTTAGAACTGCCTCTGGGAAGGAATTCGAGTTTCATGTTGATCGTTGTCAAAATGTTGGATATCTCAGGCAACGGATAGCCGAGAAAGGGAAAGGTTTTGTTGATCTTGGGGAGATTGAACTTGTATGTGAGGGCGAGAAGCTTGATGACCAGATACTCATTGATGATATTTCTAAGAATAGATATGCAGCGATTCACTTGGTTGTCCAGAATTCTGCAAAAGTTCAGGCCACCCTTGTTGAGAAAGATGTTGAGCTCTCGGTTGTGGTAGCAAATTGGAACGAAAAGAAAAATGAAGGCGAGAAAATATCCAAGGAGCGCCAACTTGTATCAAAACAGCCACCACATAGGGATTTCTTGTTGGAACCAGTTACTGTTAACCCAGAGGTTGAGTGGCCTTCAGTTGTATGGGATATGATTAAATCCACAATTGATGGGTTGGAGAAAGGTAAACGACCGATCAGATCTTCTGAGGGTACTGGAGGAACTTATTTTATGCAAGCTGCTTCAGGCAACAAAAAGGTTGCAGTTTTTAAGCCCATGGATGAGGAACCATTGGCTGAGAATAACCCTCAAGGGCTACCTTTATCATCAGATGGTGAAGGATTAAAACGGGGAACAAGAGTTGGGGAAGGTGCATTGAGGGAGGTTGCAGCATATTTACTGGATCATCCAAGAAATGGCAGTCACAAAAGTGGGGAGATGGGTTTTGCCGGTGTACCCCCTACTGTAATGGTTCAATGCTTGCACGAAGGATTTAACCATCCAGAGGGGTATGAGGGTGCACCAAAGAGCATTAAAATGGGATCCTTGCAAATGTTCATGAACAACTATGGAAGTTGTGAGGACATGGGTCCTCGGGATTTTCCAGTGGAGGAGGTACATAAGATCAGTGTGTTTGATATCAGAACAGCAAATGCAGATAGGCATGCTGGGAATATTCTAGTGGGCAGAGAAGGTGAAGAGCGCCGGATTGTACTTATTCCAATTGATCATGGCTATTGCTTGCCAGAGAATGTAAGGGTTTCTCTTTCTTTTTCTTCCTTACCTGATTATGTTACATTTATTGCCATGTTAATTCTGCATAACCAACATGATCTGGGTGTTTTTACTATATAGAGTAGTTTGTATGAAACCCTCAAAATTGTAAAATTTGTGTTGCTGTTTTATGCAAATGCCTATAGTGGTAGACAAAAAGGTATATAAGCCCATAACTGCAAAAGGAAAGAAAATGTGTAGCAGCTTTACTTGATTTTATTACCAAACATTCATTTGCATCCATTTTAGACTAAGTAAATTCCAGGATGTTTATGTGCTTGTCTTGGTGAGACAAAACTGCTAAACCTAATGTGAGACATTTGTTCAATATGCTTTAGAGTCTATGGGTGGTCATCTAGATAAGTGTTGCCTTGTCAATGGTTCGTGCATTTTGCATTCTTATGTCTGCAACATGTATGAGCATTCAGCCTTAAGTGACCTGATTCTTTACTTAAATTTACATGTCAATCATCTAAGCTATAACTGATGCCTACCCTTTTTGTTTTGTTTGGGGGGGGGGGGGGGGGGTATGTGAAATTGTTAGATTTTTTTTTGCGGGACTGATCTATTCACATATACACTCTAAGCATTGAAACTTGTATTTATGAAGTCCATTTATATATCTCAGACGATTAGCCTCACATTTTGATTCCCTATTCAGTTTGAAGATTGCACTTTTGATTGGCTTTACTGGCCACAAGCCAAGCAGCCTTACTCCCCAGAGACCATTGACTACATAAAGTCGCTCGATGCTGAAAAGGACATTGCACTGTTGAAGTTATACGGATGGGACCTCACCCTCGAGTGTGCCCGCACACTCCGAATCTCCACCATGCTTCTGAAGAAAGGGACCGAGAGAGGACTCAATCCCTTTGCCATTGGAAGTATCATGTGCAGAGAAACCTTGAACAAAAAGTCCATACTTGAGGAGATCATTCATGAAGCTGAGGATCTCATGCTCCCCGGCACGAGTGAAGCAGCATTTGTTGAAACGGTCTCCCAAATCATGGACTTCCGACTTAATAATGGCATAAAGAAATGAGTTTCATGGACATATAAAAATATATGTATATATAGATCAAATTACCAGTCCAGTCCATTTCGATGGACTGAGGGCGGCGGTACCAAAGGGTAGATGACTTCTTTTCTTGTCATTGAGCCTGTACCTTTTTTATTCCACTTCTGTTCTTATGACTCTTAACTTCCAGTGTTCTGATGGTGAACAGAAGATGAAATCATGAATAAAGGATTTGATTTGGTTATAATTTTGGGATTTGCTGTACTTTCTCTAGTGCTCCTGCCTTTAGGTTGGGCTGAATGTGTATATGTTTGTGTCTAAGGTGAATGACTGTCCCAAATTGACATCCTTTGGTACTAGTAGCCCTTCAACTACTATCAGTGCAGTGCAGTGCAGGAGAAAATAGGCACTGCTTCCTTTCAACTTCACTAGATATTCTAATTAAAAGATCATTTAAGTTTCTTTTTGTGGTTTGAAGGAGTCAAAGACCAAAACGATGAATGAGGAATGCCATAATAAGTTGTCCCATGTTTTACCTGCTTTTAATTGGAACCAAGACTAGAAACATTGTCATTTTGTGAGCCCAACTGTGTAAAAACACTTTAATACAGATCTGGTTAGCATAAACTGAACTTTATGGTAAGTTTCTGTAAATAAAATGCTGATACACAGACGAAAGAGTGATCTCTTCGCCTGCATGTCAGCACTGTATTGGACATAAAATAAACTTCTCATGAAGTTCACCTAACCACTCCCTTTTAATACATATTCGAGCAACTTGACAACTTATTTATGGATTATTTGTACTATACAACACTTCAATACATATCCCATACTTTCTGCTTATCAGTACTTTTTTGTTTTAAAATTAAAGACATTATTCATAAAATTTTAAAATTTAAAATTAATATAAAATTATTTAATTTTGATACAAATAAATATAATAATTATAAAATATTTCTAATTATCACCTTTAAGTTTAAAATTTTAAAATGTAACTCTAATTTTGTAACTTGTAATATGTTTATACTCTCTATACTCACCCCCACACTACATCCAAACGCCCTTCTCTCTCTCTCTCTTCTCTCTTCTCTCTTCTCATTCTCTCTCACTAAATTGAGGAAATTGAAGGAATGGGCAAGGCAGTGAAGGCACAGAGACCTCCGTCAGGACGAACAAACTTGGCATCATGCGTAGTGGCATCAATCTTCCTAATATTCGTTGCCATAGTGATCCTTATCGTGTTCTTCACCGTGCTCAAACCCAAGCACCCAAAACTCACCGTGAACTCCATCCAGCTCCCCACATTCTCTATCGCTAACGGCACCGTCAACTTCACCTTCTCCCAGTACGTCTCCGTCAACAACCCAAACAAGGGAGTCTTCTCCCACTACGACAGCACACTGCAGCTGCTCTACTCCGGCAGTCAGGTTGGCTTCATATTCGTACCGGCAGGAAAGATCGAAGCAGGCCGGACCCAGTACATGGCCGCCACGTTTTCCGTTAAGTCTTTCCCGTTGTCGGCCGCCGTTGCTCAGCCGCAGAATGTTGTTCCGACCGTCACCGATGGGCTAAACGGAGTCCGGGTGGGGCCCACGATGGAGATCGAGTCGAGGTTGGAGATGGAGGGTCGGGTGAGGATGCTGCACTTTTTCAATCACCATGTGGAAGCTAATTCCGAGTGCAGAGTGGCCGTTGTTGTCAATGATGGATCTGTATTAGGCTTCCACTGCTAAGAATTACTAGTTTTTTAGTTTAATTTTTTTTTCTTTTTTGGAATCTTTGGTGAATTGGGTGTTTTAATTTGATACCTAATTTAGCGAGATGCAAGTGTAAAAAGTGTTTTTGTGCATTAATGGGGACTGCTTTGGTCTTTGATTAAAAATTTTTGTAGGGGAGTGATGTTGGTGGTTGACTATTGACCTTAATTTGACATATGGTGTATCTTAATTAGTGGTAAACGGTTGATTATTGGGTCCTCTTAACATGTGCCCTAAGGACACATGCTAAGCACATAGTTTAAGAGAATATTTTCTTAAACTGTGTTCTTTTAATTTCTACATTTACACCAAATTCAAGGAAATATGCACAGAGTGCTTAACATGAGAAATTCCTTGATTATTTTGTCTCAAAGCTTAATAATTGAACATTTCTATGCGGACAGGTAAATTGGATAGTATAATTGAACCCGAAAAATAAATGAAATTTGTTCCCGCGAACAAATGGATTGTACTGTCTAATTGTTCGTTGAAACAATTTTTTTTTTGTTATTTCTTCGGTCCAATTTACATGTCCGCATAGAATTATTTTTAATAATTATCTCTTAAATTTGCCAGGATAGTTTTAACTTGGTAATTTTACATTGTCCAGCCCTCCACCCCTCCAAAAAAAATAAAAAATAATTATATGCAATTATGCATGAAGGGATTGATTGGGACTTGAAGCAACTAAAGATGAACAATGGTGAGTTTCTTTCTATCTTTGACTGGGTGGTAGTAGGGACATGCTGCTAATTCCTGTGTATGTGTGGTGTTTTGATCAATCAATACAACTCCATCAATAAAATACTTGCTGTTTAGTGGGTAAGTTTGCAGGAAAGAAGGGTAATGGCCTTAGGCTAATGGTGTATGAGAATTTTTTAATTGAAGAAAAGAAAAGAATTAGGGGAGAGTAGAGGAAATTTTAAAAAAAATTTCCAACTTTATTATCGAAAATGGCTCGAAAAAATGCTTACTTTCTTTCACTTTTTTTTTTCTTTACTAAAATTTCACGACACTTTTCTACGTTAATATTTTATTTATTTTTCTTCAACTAAAAAACTCTAAGATTTTGTTTTTATTTTCTTTTCTTCTCTCTAAATTAAAACTCCAAAAACAAAAAATACAAGCATTGAAAATATATGTTCCAACTCTTAGAATTGTAATATAGCATCAAATTTTGAGCTAAATTCTAACTGTATGAAATTGTACATGTGATATTTCAATTCTAATTTTGAATTTTGAATTTCGAATTTCGAATCGAATAGCATGTTAAAGAAGGAGGGAGGGGGAAGAGAAGAGGTGGGGCCGAACACACACCACTTTTACTAGTACAGGACAGTAGGCTTTTTGACTTTACTGGAATGGAGGAGGGTCACGAGATTGTCCAATGTCCACTGATCCGCCATGATAGATAGATAGATATCATTGTACTACATACATGGTCCCATTTGGTGGTCTGGTTGCTACAAGTATCAAGAAGAGAGATATATTGTGCATCTCATAGAATGTGAACAATATAAAGTTAACGGTGGTAGTGGTTAGTATAAAGTTAATTTTGATAAATTAATCAATATAGTATCGACATACAGACGGAAAGGTGATTTTTATTTCTATGCGTGTAAGTACAGTATTGATCAATTGACCAACTTACCATAAAATAAAATTCATGATAACCGGAATCTAAAGTTAACACATTTACTTCTACTAAATTTGAAAAATCAAATGGGAAATCAAAGTTATTGTTTGGAGTCTGTCCAAACAGGTTTACGCAAATGGTAACTCACGTCCTATATGTTACTCGTTGAGGATTTTTGGGATTCAATCTCAACAGAAGTGCGGTGAAGGTTTCTTCATATGTATAGTTGTTATAGACGCAATATGTGTGTCAAAAGTTTGAGATACCTTATTAATATTTGGCTTAAGATTTAAAAAGCAAGTACAATTTTAGTGAACGAGAAGGCTAAACCTAAAACCAGTCCAGTGTTTTGGAGCTGGTAATATAATTAGTTGGTTGTGTACATGTCAAAATGAGAACAGAATGAGATTTTCAAAAACGTGGCAAGTACGAGGCTTTATGTATATACTCCAATGTTTACAATGCAATGTACAAATATATCTCTACTTTATCAGGCAAATATGCCTGATTATTCCTTTTAATTAAAATAATAATAACAAAGCTCTTTGAAGCATGTCCAGTCAGGCCTTCCAAAACCTCGACATAAAAAGGGTTTCTGAAATATATTACTTTCAACTGAGTAGCAAACAGAGAAAGGATGCGAAAGAACACAAGTTACAAGTATCAACTAAGACCAAGACTTTGAAGCACCCCATCTTTCTATGCATAATAAGTTAATAACATCACCTTTTACAACAAAAGGCACCCCCACCCCCACCCCATCGCTTTTCACAAGTAGAATAGTGTCACAAGAATTCTAAGGAATATTTATTTGAACTGGTAGAGTGTGGACTGCAAAGTCATATCTGAACTCCACCACTGGTGAATGCCATGAGCTTGTTTGAAGCTTACAGAAGGAGTTAGATTAACTGTTAGATTGGCCGAAGGAATGAGGTGCAGTGGCTCTTCTGAATCTTTCCCAATTGCACTCATAAGCAAACCACCGATTGAATGCTGAGTTGCCAACCTCTCAATACCTCCTGCTCCAATCTCCTCCATCTTTTCCCTGTGTTTGAAATACCCGATATATTCTGAGCATATGTGATCAGCTGGATTCACAAATAAACAAGGCAACCATGCAGACAAAGTAGCAAATGGATCTTCTGACCCATTCTTCTCTTTGCCAACCTTCACAGTATAAGCAAGTCCTGCAGTGATCAAGCTGCTTGTGAATCGGATCCCATGTTTCACTTTCTTATCCTTTATCCTCTCAATAGGTGCAGAAAAGAACGGTGGATTAAAAAGAAAAGTTTCAAGAAAGATGCCCATCTTAGCCATATTCTTTCCCGCGAGCATTGCCATAGCAGACCCCAGAGAATGGCCAGCTAACCAGATAGTGGAATTACCAACTGCAGCAACCAAGTTCCGGACAGCTTCCATAGCTACATCAAAGCGAGACGTCCGGTGAAGTCCGTTTCGGATGAAGTGGAGATCCAATTGGAGGTCTTTTAAAAAAGAATCTCCTTTCATAATGGTTCCCCGAAAGGCGACAACTAACAAGGCATTTCATTCATTGAGAGGCTGCACTCTGGTGTGAGGAGGTTGAGTTCAAATATGGCACCAAAATGGATGAATCAGCATCATCAACAAGCTGACGGTATAGCTTGAAATGGAAGAATTCCCACCAAGAAGGAGCAAGAGCTTGCAAACCTTCCCGTTTCTCATGACGGTCCCGCTCTAAAACATATACACCTTGAACCAAACTTGCAGCAATAGACCTTTGGTGCTCCACACTCTTCCTGGATAGGAAACATTTATTTGAACTTTTCTTGTATCTATTTGATAGTATGAAGCACAAAACAAGCACCCAAGGATAATAGGCTACAAAATGGAATAAACATCTAAAAATTTGTGTAGGAAAAGCTATAGCAAGTGATGTGGCTCCAGTTGAAACTTGCTTTGTAGTAAGATATAGAATAACAATATTTCTGCCTAAATCGAATGGTAGACCACTCTTTTCTTAAGATTATATTCGCCCCTTATTTTTCCTACACAGAGTTACTGCGAATAATCTCCCAAGATAAGACAGGTCCAGACTTTATTCTGTACTAGACTTTGTTGTGTAGAAACAAAACTAGTGCAAACTATAATTGAGAAAGAAGAAAATATAAAAGAAAATTATTTAGAATAATTTTCTATGAACTTGAAAAGAATTTAGAAGGATTTTAGACTTTAAGAACTTGAGAAGGATTGAAGTTGTTGATTTATATTTGGGTTAGATTGACAACTTATTTATAGGTTCCAAACACTCCTTTGAAGAGGTATGTTGATATCCAAACATGGCATCCCATTTCTTGTTGTCGTTCTATAATTTAGGTCGTAACCCAATTATTTGGTCGTATCCCAATTCCGATGTCGGCATCCCATTATTTGGTTGTATTCCAATTCCGATGTCGGCATCCCAATTTAGAGTTACCGTTGAATATTTGAATATTATCGTTGGTTTTTTTTTTCTTATAATATATATATTTTTAATAATTAATTTATTAAGAAAAAATACTATAAGAACGTTGTTGCCATTACTTGAACCCAAGTCCTTAATATCAACCCCTCTCTCTTATCCAACTGAACCAATTTTAATTGTTGGTTACATGGATAACATATAATATATTTATTATACACTTTTAGATAATGAAAATATCCAACAATCCTCCCCTATTTTCATAATCTTCCAATCATTTTCCTTTGACATTCTTCTTTCTCTTATTAACTATAGTATACATAAGTAAGAGGTGTCTTTCGATTTGAACCTTTACATAGTCTATTTCACAAATATCTGAATTTTTAGTAGCGTTAGCTTTGAACTAAAAAATCTTACAGTGATATCTTGCTCTATAGACATATACTATATCTCTTATAGTTTAAGGAAACCCAACACATTTATGGCCTTGTGTTTACCTCTTGGGTTCGTAAGTGACTTAGAGATAAGCCTTACGTCTCGCAGAAGCGGCCCCACTTCCTTCACTACATAGGTGAATCTAATTAGATGCACTTGTATAACCTGCATCCTCTAAACCGAACATAGATTAATTAAAAGTTTACCCTACCCTCTTTATTTTTCATATAAGCATACACTAACTTTGAGATGGTTATGAAGAATTTCTTCTTCATACTTGTCTAAGTGTATAACTGGTTATTACTATAAGTATTTTTCATTGAACTAATATACTAGATGTTACTCTAGTATTTAGTTGGGTTCCACTTATAGGTTACCTCTCATTTAAAGGCTTTAAACCCATCTCCCTGGAAGTCTTACATATTACATCCTTGCCTAGGCCTTTTGTAAAAGGATCCGCCAAATTTCTCTTTGACTTGACATAGTTAAAGGTAACAACCCCTTTATTGATTTGCTCCCTTACATAACTATGTCTTAAACTTATATGTCTAGACTTCCCGTTATAAACCTTGTTATAAGACTGTGATAATGCTACCTCATTATCACAATATATTGAGATAAGCTGTCATTGGTTTGGGCCAAATTGGTATATCAAATAATAAATCCTTAAGCCATGCGGCTTCTTTACAGCAGTTGATAATGCAGCAAACTCGGATTCCATAGTTGAATGTGTTTATCAAGGTTGTTTCTTGGAACCCCAAAAAATTGCCCCTCCTCCTAAAGTGAATATTCATCCACTTGTAGACTTTATTTCATCCGAATCTGTTATCCAGTTTGAATCCGTGTACCCTTCTACCACAGCTGGGTATCCTGTATAGCATAATGCATAGTTCATTGTGCCTTTAAGATATTTAAGTATCCTTGATACTGCATCCAATGAACCTGACCTGGATTATGAGTAAACCTACTCAATACTCCTACTGCAAATGCTATATCAGGTCTAGTACACTGCATTGCATACATTAGACTACCAATTTTACTTGCATACTCTAACTGAGATATGCTATTTCTTTTAGAATGATCATATGGGGTAGAAGCTATCTTGCAATTCTCGTGATTAAACTTCTTTAACAATTTCTCGATATAATGAGACTGAGTTAAAAAAATTGTATCTTGAGACCGCACAATTTTAATACCTAAAATACATCAGCCTCCCCCATATCTTTCATATCAAAAGTAGCAGACAAAAATGCTTTAGTTTCTAATACTACCTTTTCACTAGTACCAAAAATAAGTATATCATCACTATATAAACAAATTATAACACCAAAACCTTTACTAAACTTAGAATAAACACATTTATCCGATTCACTTATTTTAAACCCATTTGAAACAATCATTTGGTCAAATTTTTCATGCCACGCTTAGGTGCTTGTTTAGTCCATATAAAGATTAACAAGTTTACAAACTTTTATTTCTTAACCTTTCAAAACAAACCCTTCTGGTCGTTCCATATAAACTTCCTGTTCTAAATCACCATTTAGAAAATCAGTTTTAACATCCATTTGGTGTATAACAAGTTTATGAACTGATGCTAATTGCAATTAATAACCTAATGGTACTAATTCTTGCTACTGAAGCATATGTATCAAAGTAATCAATTCCTTCTTTTTGCTTAAAACCTTTGGCTACCAGTCTAGCTTTATACTTATCAATGGATCCATCTGATTTTCTTTTCCTTTTAAAGATCCATTTACAGCCAATGGGTTTACAACCAGGAGGTAAATCTACCAAGACCCAAGTCTTGTTACCCATGATAAAATCCATTTCATCATTAATGGCTTCTTGCCAAAAACCTGAATCTTAAGAGGACATAGCTTCTCTAAAAGGTCAATAGATCTCTATCACTAGAATCATGCTCAGTCACAAAAACACTAGAAGAAATAATATCATCCCTGTTCCTTCTACTAGGTACATGTAAAAATCAGGGCCATAGGATTTTTCTATCCTAGCTTTTTTGCTTCTTCTTGGTTCTATTTCTTCAGTAGATGTAGTAAGCTCATTTCATCATTTGGTTTATGATGAATTGTTTCTTGATCCTCTTTATCAGTGTCTTCTCTTGACCTTTTCTTAAAGAATGAATTCTCAAAAAACCTCAACATCTCTAGACTCCAAAATTATATTTTGGCTAACAGAATCTGTGGATTCTATGGTCAAAAATTTATAGGCTTTGCTATTTTGTGTATAGCCTATAAAAGCACACTCAATTGCTTTAGCTCCAAGCTTGGGCCTTTTAGGATCAGTTAACCTTACTAATGCTCTACATCCTCACACCCTTAAATGGTTTAGAGAAATTTCTCTTTTTCCACAATTCATAAGGTGTAATATGAGTTTTCTTATGGGGTATACGGTTAAGTAGATAACAAGCAGTCATTAATGCTTCCCCCCCATATATTTTTAGACAAAACCAGAAGTAAAGAAGTAATGTATTACTCATTTCTCCAAGTGTCCATTTTTTCGTTCTGCCACTCCATTTTGTTGAGGACTATAAGGGGCTGTAGTTTGATGAAATTATACCATGATTCTCACAAAAATCATTATAAGAGAAGTATTCCCCTCCTCTATCCGATCTAAGAATTTTAATTCTTCGATCTAATTGATTTTCAACTTCAGCCTTGTAGATTTTAATTTTTCTAAAGCCTCATCTTTAGTCCTTAACAAATAAACTTGAGTGTATCTTGAGCAATCGTCTATAAATGTTATAAAATATCTTTTACCTCCCCTAGTTAATATACCCTCAAATTCACAAATATCGGAATGAATCAATTCTAATAATTGTGAATTTCTTTCTACTTTTTTAAAAGATTTCTTGGCAATTTTAAATTTAACACATATAACACATTTTCTAAATCAGGAAAATTAATCTTAGGAATTAAACTAAGATTACTCATGCTATGCATACTTTTATAATTTACACGTCCTAATCTAGCATGCCAAACATTAAAAGTAGAAACCATATAAGCAAATGATGAATTTTCATTAATAACATTTAGTTTGTACATGCCATTAGATTCATATCCTTTTCCGACATACATGCCACCTTTAGACAATACAATACAATTAGCGTCAAACAAGACTTTTATGCCATGTTTGTTTAAAAAACTAACAGATACAAGGTTTTTCCTAATTTCTGGAACATGAAGAACATCATTAAGAGTAATTGTCTTCCCGGATGATAACTTGAGATCCACCTTGCCTTTGCCCATCACTTTTGCAGTTGATGAATTTCCCATGAATAGTTCTTGACTATCCTTCATAGGTTCATAGACTTTAAATATTGCTTTATTCTTGGCAATATGCCAGGTTACTCCAGAATCGATCCACCATTCCATGTCGTTTCCAATCATGTTAGTCTCCATGATCATAGCAGCAATATCTTCATTGTCTACCATATTTGTTTGGTCATTCTTTTGTTGCATTTGCTTCAAGTACAAAGTACATTGTTTCTTGAAATGTCCTGACTTACCACATTTCTAACAAGTACCTTTCGGTTTTTTATTTCCGGAAGTGCTATGTTGACCACCACGTTTTCTTTTATTGTTGTCCCTTGGTTTAGATGCATTTTCTATGACAAGAGCTTTAGCACTTTTGTTTTCTATTTCTAATTTATCTAAGTTTCGAGAATTTTCTTCAACTTGGAGAAATTTAATAAGTTTTTGCATAGTCATTGCATCTTTCTTTTGTTTCAATTCCTTTCGACAATCTTTCCATGAAAATGGTAACTTTGAAATGATTGTCGATACTTGAAACCCTTCGTCAAGGCTATTGCCTTCCGACACAATTTGATTCATACTAATTTGAAGTTCATGTAGTTGCAGCATAACAGATTTATTATCTATCATTTGATAATCAAATAATGAACTTACTAGAAATTTTTTATTTCCGGCATCCTCAATTTTGTATTTGTTGTCGAGATCCTCCCATAATTCCCTTGCTGTCTTTTCCATGAATTTGACTTCATACACGTCATACAACGAATTGGATAGTGCATTTAGAATGTACCATTTACACATGAAGTCATCTTGTTCCCATTTATTTGACTCTTCATTTCTGCCGGTTCTCATTT